>JAVSCE010016272.1:0-307157 GCA_032199065.1 Smutsia gigantea | reverse complement strand
ATACTAGGTGTTGTATTCTTTGCCTTTAGTTAGTATTTGGATGGTCTTCTTTCTTTGCTATGATTTTATTTTTTCTGGTGACATCTTTTTAGCCTTAGGAGTGCTTCCATCTAGAGCAGTCCATTTAAGATATCCTGTAGTGGTGGTTTATGAGAGGCAAACTCTCTCAACTTTCGTTTGTCTGGAAATTGTTTAATCCCTCCATCATATTTAAATGATAATCGTGCTGGATGCAATATTCTTGGTTCGAGGCCCTTCTATTTCATAACGTTAAATATATCATGCCATTCTCTTCTGGCCTGTAGGGTTTCTGTTGAGAAGTCTGATGATAGTCTGATGGGTTTTCCTTTGTAGGTGATCTTTTTTCTCTCTCTAGCTGCCTTTAATACTCTGTCTTTTTCTTTGATCTTTGCCATCTTAATTATTATGTGTCTTGGTGTTGTCTTCCTTGGGTCCCTTGTTTTGGGAGATCTGTGCGCTTCGGTGGACTGCGAGCGTATTTCCTTCCCCAGCGAGGGAAGGTTTTCAGCAATTATTTCTTCAAAGACAGTTTCTATCCCTTTTTCTCTCTCTTCTTCCTCTGGTACTCCTATGATGCGAATATTGTTCCGTTTGGATTGGTCACACAGTTCTCTTAATATTCTTTCATTCCTAGAAATCCTTTTATCTCTCTCTGCCTCAGCTTCTCTGTATTCCTGTTCTCTGATTTCTATTCCATTAACAGCCTCTTGCATCTCATCCAGTCTGCTGTTAAGCCCGTCGATCGCTTGTCTGATTTCTCCATTGTCTTTCTGCACTTCCCTCACTTCCTCCCTCAGCTCTTGCACATTTCTCTGTAGGTCCATCAGCATGGTTATGACTTTTATTCTGAATTCTTTTTCAGGAAGACTGTGCATTTCCATCCCTTCAGACTCCCTCTCTGGGGTTGTCTGGTTGAATTTGGTCTGAACCATATCCTGTCTTTTCATGTCTATAGAAGTGGTCGCTGGTAGGTGCCACGTATCTCAGCTGGGCTCTTTAAGACATTAAAAAGACAAAAAACAAAGAAAAAAAGAAAGAAAGAAAAGAAAAAACAAAACAAAACAAAAAAAACGCCCACCGGGAGTAGATTCTGTGGGAATGCTGTAGGTGGTGCTGTTGTGCCACTATTCCGCAGCCGTGGCCGCGCCGCTCCGCAGGGCCCTTTATTGTTCTGGCCGGGGTGGGAACGAATGGGAGGCTGTTGATCTCAGTGAGAAGTGTAAGTATGGCCTTGCTTCCCCAGTCGCCAGCTAAGGCGTCTGAAACTCCCCAGGACTCCCAGACTGCTGGGCTGAGTGTGCCGGGGCGATCCGGCTCCTCCGCTGGGCTCCTGTCTCTTTAGGACTGCTGAAGAAAGCGTGTCCTTTTTTTTTTTCCTTCTTGGGAGCTGGCTGCAAGCACCCTGGCGCATTCCCCGCTCAGATCTTGCCCCTCTGTCTCTCCAATCTCTGCTACAGTGCGCGATGTGGGTCAGCGCTCCCCGCGCAGATCACCGGGGCTGGCTACTTCGTGGGGCGGGGGTGCCACTCCCTCCTGGCTCTGAATCCTCTCCTCCCGCCGGTGCGCCGGGGTGGGGCAGTGCTCGGGTCCCGCCGGCGCGGCTTCATATCTTACCCCCCTCTTGGGGTGCCGAGTCCTTTCGGGTGTAGGTGCGCGCTGTACGCTTTCCTGTGTATTCTGGTCTCTCTTTTAGGAATAGATGTATTTGCTGTATTTTCGTAGATAAATATAGTGTTGGGAGGAGATTTCTGCCATCCTGCTCACGCCGCCATTTTCCCGGAAGTCTAGTTATATTAATTAAGTCTATTTTCATAGTACTTGTGGTTTTGGGAGGAGTTCTCTCTCACCTCTCACACCACAATCTTGGCCATTGTCATTGTCTGTCATTTTTTAAAAACATATAGGCTCTATCAGTGTCAAGAGAGTTGAATAGCTTTCCGTTTTTATGAGCTGAACATTTTTGTATGAGATAGGACTTAACGGTTTCTTCAAAATTTTGCAAAGCTCACCTGGAGTATAGCCTGGATTTGGTGATTTTAATTTTTTTTTCTTTTTTGCATTAGTTGATGTTTGACTGCACATGTATTTAATGGACATAGGAATTTTCAGAATTTATATATGCTATCCAGTTATAGTATTTCATAGAAAACTGTCTGATTTATCTGAGTTTTCAGGGTTTTTAAAGCCCTCTACAGGATTTGTGAGTTTTCCCTTTGTTTCACTCCATGTGCTACTTGTGTGTTTTCCTTCATTCATGACCTATTTCATCATGCCTGTTTTGTGTTTTGCAAGAAAGCAAATTCTGGTTTTGTTTTTCTTTTCTATTGGGTTTTCTGTTTAATTTTGGTGTTGGTTTTCTGTTTTCTTGCTTGCCCTTACTATTTTCCAACCTACTGAGTTGGATGCTTTCCTTGGTTTTGGTATTTGTTTTCTCAGAGGTGTATTAAAGGCTCTGTATTTATCTGTAAGTCTCCAAAGGTTTGAAGGCAGTGCCTTTATCTTCCTTCATCTCTATTGTTTTCTTTCTTACTGCAACCTTTCATTATACATACGTGTATGTCACATATACTTTCTTCTACTCCATGATGCGTCTTTCCACTGTCTTTATGGTGGCTTTTGAACAGAAGTTCTTGATTTTGATAGGGTCAGATAGACCAGTCTTTTCATTTATAGTCTCTCCCTGCTCTGAATGTATGATGATATTCTTACAGTCTTTTCTAAAAGATGTAAACTACTTTTCATATTATATCCAAATGTGTAATCCATGTGGAGTTGCTTTTTTCCTTTTGTTTTTGATGCAGTGGGAGGTAGGAGACCAGTTGCAGTTTTTCCCTCTGTGAGTATACGGTTTACGTTAGTATCATTTACTGAAAAGCCTGTTTGTTTCTCATCTCTTTATAATGCCATTCAGTTCTAAGTCAAGTGTCCATACATGTGGTGGTGGTTTCTAGATTCTGTATTCTGTCTTGTGTTCCCAGGCAATAGATCATTACAATCTTTGATTTGACTTATCAGTACTTAATTTATGATTTTTGCATCTATACTTACGGCTAAAATGAGCTTTCATTTTCTTTTCTCAGTCTGTTCATGTCAATTTTGACTTCAGAATTAGATTGGGCTCATAAAATGAGTTAGGAAGTATTTCCTCAGTGTGTGGTCTGTTGAAGAGTCTGTGTAAGACCTGCTATGGATTGTCTGATGATCCTGTCTGCAGCTCTACTCCAGGCCAGGGATTGTCTTTGGGGGAAAATTGTAGGCACAGTATCAGTCTCTGTAGGATTATTTTGTAAAGCTTTTTATGTTTTGAAGGAAGTTTTGGTAAGTTGTTTTTCAAGGAAATTCTTCCTCTTACCCATATTTTCAAAAGTGTTGCCATAAAGTTGTTAGTGATATTCTCCTCTCTTTACCTTTATGTCATTGGTTTTACCTTTTTTATTCATATTTATTGTGCCTTCTCGTTTTAATCATGGTCTCCTAGACAGACATCTGTTTTTTTTCAGGCATGTTGGCCCTGTCCTTTTGTGCCCTTACTACTCATTTATCAAGACTATGAGATTTTCAGGACACTCCTCTTCTCTTGCATTTGGTCAGCATAGGCTCTGTGTCTCCTCTTTTCTGTAACCATCTTCCTTTTCTTACCAATTTCTAAATCTTTCCACTTTGTGCCCTGGACTTCTCAGTCTGTCATCAGAAAATCTCCTAAGTGGTCAATGTTGTGATTGAATTGTGTCCCCCCAAAAGACAGACTGAGATCCTAACTCCCAGTACCTTAGAACATGACTTTATTTGGAAATAAGGTATTTATAGAGGTCAATCTATTTAAAATGAGGTCATCAGGATGGGAACTAATCTGATATGGTTAGTGTCTTTAAAGAGGGGCAATGTGGACACAGGGATAGACATACACATAGGGAAGACTGTGAAAACACACAAGGGAGAAGCTGGCTGTGTGACTGGAGTGATGCAGCTACAAGCCAAGAAATGCCAAGGATTGCTCCTAACACCCAAAGCTGGGACGGAGGCCTGGAACAGCTCCTGCCCATGTAGCTCTCAGAAAGGACCAGCTCTGCCAACACCTCTGTTTCAGACTGCTGGCCTCCAGACTGTGAAAGCTGTTTTATTGTTTGAACCCATCCAGTTTGGGGTACTTTGTTATGATTGTGGTAAGAAACTAATAGAGCCAACTTTGCCTGTTACTATCCTTTGCCTTCTTGTTCTATTGGAAACCTGGCTCTCCTCTGAGTATACTGCTCCCCTGAGACTCTCTAAAGCAGTGGTGGTTTATTTCCAGTCCTGCCACTGCAAGGCTAGGGGGAGGTGTCCTTCTTTTCCTCATTGATACTTCTAAGCTGTTCTCCCTTCTCCTCCCCTGAAAAATCTCCCCAAGTTTGAATTTCATCTCACCAAATATCACCAGTTACCTAATTATTGCAGTAATTACTTTTTTCTGGGTCATTCTTCATTTTTACAACGTCAGGTCCTGGCTCACTGTCACTCTCTTAACACTGCTACTGTCTTATTCTTGGTGATTTCAGAAGCTACTTGGTTGGGCCTTCCACCAGCCTGACACTTCTTCTCCTTGGTTATCTTCCTTACAGTGATACTGTCTTCAGCCACTCAGTCATGTGGTCATGTGCTAGACCTTGGCATTTCCAGTCATGCAGCCCACCTACAATCTCAGGTTCAGAGTTCAAGCTCTGACAACCCTCTGCTCCTCTTTGGGCCCACTCCCTCAATGCCCCTGCTCTGCTGTCACATCTTTGATCCCACTCTCTGTTCACTGCCCCTCACCTGGAATGCTTTTCTTTCTTCTCCAGCTAGTCAAATGTCTGCAGTGAACAATACTCAACAAAATATTAGCAAACCAAATTCAGAAGTACGTAAAAAAGACCATATACATCATGATCAGGTGGAATTTATTCCAGGGATGCAAGGATGGTACAATATTCAAAAATCTATCAACATCATCCACTACATCAACACAAAAAGGACAAAAATCACTTGATCATCTCCATAGATGCTGAAAAAGCATTCGACAAAATTCAACATCCATTTTTGATAAAAACTCTCAACAAAATGGGTATAGAGGGCAAGTATCTCAACATAATAATGGCCATATATGACAAACCCACAGCCAACATCATACTTAACAGGGAAAAGCTGAAAGCTTTTCCTTTAAGATTGGGAACAAGACAAAGATGCCCACTCTCCCCCCTTTTACTCAACATGATACTGGAGTTCCTAGCCATGGCAGTCTGACAACACAAAGAAATAAAAGGCATCCCGATTGGCAAGGAACAAGTTAAACTGTCCCTGTTTGCAGATGACATGATATTGTACATAAAAAACTCTAAAGAATCCATTTTAAAACTACTAGAACTAATATCTGAATTCAGCAAAGTTGCAGGATACAAAATTAGGACACAGAAATGTGTTGCATTCCTATACACTAATAATGAACTAGCAAAAAGAGAAATCAGGAAAACAATTCCATTCACAACAGCATCAAAAGAATAAAATACCTAGGAATAAACCTAACCAAGGAAGTGAAAGACCTATACCCTGAAAACTAAAAGACACTCAAGAGAGAAAGACACCAGTGAATGGAAATACACCTCGTGTTCATGGGTAGGAAGAATGAATATTGTCAAAATGGCCATCCTGCCTAAAGCAATCTACAGATTCAGTGCAGTCCCTATCAAAATACTGACAGCATTCTTCAACAAGCTGGAACAAATAGTCCTAAAATTCATATGGAACCACAAAAGACCCCGAATAGCCAAAACAATCCTTAGATGGAAAAAAAGCGGGGGATTATGCTCCCCAATTTAAAGCTCTACTACAAAGCCACAGTAATCAAGACAATTTGGTACTGGCACAAGAACAGACTCATAGATCAACAGAATAGAATAGAGAGCCCAGTAATAAACCCACACATATATGGTCAATTAATATGTAATAAAGGAGCCATGGATATACAATGGGGAAAAGACAGCCTATTCAACAACTGGTGTTGGGAAAACTGGACAGCTATACGTAAGAGAATGAAACTGGATTATTGTCTAATTCCATATACAAAAGTAAACTTGAAATGGATCAAAGTCTTGAATGTAAGTCATGAAACCATAAAACTCTTAGAAGACAACATTGGCAAAAATCTCCTGAATATAAGCATGAGCAACTTCTTCCTGAATGCATCTCTTTGAGCAAGGGAAACAAAAGGAAAAATGAGCACATGGGACTACATCAAACTAAAAAGCTTCTGTATGGCAAAGGAGACCATCAACAGAACAAAAAGGCATCCTGCAGTATGGGAGAATTTATTTGTAAATGACATATCCGATAAGGGGTTAACATTCAAAATATATAAAGAGCTCACATGCCTCAACACGCAAAAAGAAAATAAGCCAATTAAAAAATGGGCACAGGATCTGAACAGACACTTCCCCGAAAAAGACATTCAGGTAGCCAACAGGCACATGAGAAGATGTTCCATGTAGCTAATGATCAGGGAAATGCAAATTAAGATCACAATGTGAGATAATCACTTCACATCAGTTGGGATGGCCAACATCAAAAAGACAAGCAGCAACAAATGCTGGTGATGATGTGGAGAAAGGGAAACCCTCCTACACTGTTGGTGGGAATGTGAATTAGTTCAACCATTGTGGAAAGCAATATGGAGGTTCCTCAAAAAACTAAAAATAGAAATACCATTTGACCCAGTAATTCCACTCCTAGGAATTTACCTGAAGACAAGATCACATTTTTAAAAGGACATATGCACCTCTGTGTTTATTGCAGCACTGTTTACTATAGCCAAGACATGGAAGGAACCTAAGTGTCCATCAGTAGATAAGTGGATAAAGAAGATGTGGTACATACACAAAATGGAATACTATTCAGCCATAAGAAGAAAACAAATCCTAACCATTTGTAACAACATGGATGGAGCTAGAGGGTATTATGCTCAGTGAAATAAGTCAGACAGGGGAAGACAAATACCAAATGATATCCCTCATTTGTGGAATATAACAACGAAGCAAAATTGAAGGAACAAAACAGCAGCAGACTCACAGACATCAAGAAGGGACTAGTGGTTACCAAAGGGAAGGGGTGGGGGAGGGTGGGTAAGGAGGGAGGGGGAAGAAGTCTGAGGGGTATTATGATTAGCACACATAATGGGGGGGGCACAGAGAAGGCAGTATAGCACAGAGAAGACAAGTAGTGACTGTAGCATCTTAATATGCTGATGGACAGTGACTATAATGGGGTATGTGGTGGGGACTCAATAATATGGGTGAATGTAGTAACCACAATCTTACTCATGTGAAACCTTTGTAAGATTGTATATCAACGATAGCTTAATAATAAATAAATAAATAAATATGCCTGTGTATGTGGTCAGTCATTGTATGTGGTCACTTTGAATGTACCCCTGTCTGTCTTGCTTCCTCTTGCTTTATTCCTCTCCCACTTTTTTAATTTAGCAGACCTGTAACCGTGGTTCAATTTGATTCTTCACCTCTTGCCAGTTACCTAAGTCGCTGACTGTGGCTCTAGGGAAGCACTGACTTGTTCTCATTTTAGTCAGTCCAGGACATCAGCTTTCAATATCATCCATTTTGCTGCTCCTTGGTTTCACCAGTGCCCTTGCCCACTGGCTCCCCGCCCCCGAGAATGGGTGACTCCCCAGAGTGCAACATTTCCTCCCGCCTTTCAGCTAATCCCCTTACTTGGTACTTTACTGAGAATACTGAATTCTCAACTGCTATATTGGCTTGTTTCTTGATGTATTAGGTGTAGATTTCTTTTTATCCTTTCTTTATTGGGCTTTTAAATATATATATGTTTTTTTATTAAGGTATTATTGATATACACTCTTATGAAGGTTTCATATAAAAAAGCAATGTTGTTACTACATTCACCCATGTTATCATGTCCCCCCCATGCCCCATTGCAGTCACTGCCCAACAGTATAGTAATATGCCACGGAGTCACTATTTGCCTTCTCTGTGCTACACTGTCTTATCCCCCCACACCATATGTGCCACTCATAATGCTCCTCAGTCCCCTTCTCCCTCCCTCTCCCCCACCTGCCCTCCCCCACGCCTCCCCTTTGGTAACTGCTAGTCCCTTCTTGGAGTCTGTGAGTCTTGCTGTTTTGTTCCTTCAGTTTTGCTTTGTTGTTATACTCCACAAATGAGGGAAATCATTTGGTATTTGTCTTTCTCTGCCTGACTTATTTAACTGAGCATAATATCCTCCAGCTCCATCCATGTTGTTGCAAATGGTAGGATTTGTTTCTTATGGCTGAATAGTATTCCATTGTGTATATGTACCACATCTTCTTTATCCATTCATCTACTGATGGACACTTAGGTTGCTTCTATATCTTGGCTATTGTAAATAGTGCTGCAATAAACATAGAGATGCATATGTCTTTTTGAATCTGAGAAATTATGTTCTTTGGGTAAATTCCTAGGAGTGGAATTACTGGGTCAAATGGTATTTGTATTTTTAGTTTTTTGAGGAACCTCCATATTGCTTTCCACAATGATTGAACTAGCTTACATTCCCACCAGCATTGTAGGAGGGTTCCGCTTTATCCACATCCTTGCCAGCATTTGTTGTTCTTAGTCTTTTCAATACTGGCCATCCTAATTGGTGTGGAGTGTTATTTCATTGTGGTTTTTATTTGCATTTCCCTGATAATTAATGATGTGGCACATCTTTTCATATGCCTGTTGGCCATCTGAATTTCTTCTTTGGAGAATTGTCTGTTTGTATCCTCTGCCTATTTTTTAATTGGGTTATTTGCTTTTTGGGTGTTGGGGCATGTGAATTCTTTATATATTTTGGATGTTAACCCCTTGTCAGATATGTCATTTGCAAAAATACTCTCCCATACTGTAGGTTGCCTTTTTGTTCTGTTGATGGTGTCCTGTCAGGGCTTTTTGAATCAGTGAATTGATGTTTCGTCAGTTCTGGAATTTGCTCACCTCTTATCTTAAATATTGCTTCTGCCTCATTCTTTCATCTTCTGGGACTTAGGGTCAGTGTAGAGTCTTCCCACTTTGTCCTTTCTTTCTTATATCTCTGGCATTTTCCATCATCTCGCTCCCTGTGTTGCCTTCTGGATTTTTTTTTACCTATATTCCAGTTTCCTTATTGTCCTACATTTGTGTTTGAGCTGCTGTTAAGCCTGAGTTCTTAATTTTAGCCATTTTATTTTCCAGGTCAGAAGCTCTTTTTTGTTCCTTTTCAGTTTTGCTGCCCCTTAAAATTTCTTTCTCCTTGCAGATCGTCCCAGGCTTGTCTCTTATCTTTTCAAACAGAGTAACAAGCATACTTTTATGGTATGGGTCCGGCAATCCTGGCATCGGAAGCAAGCGTATCGGTGTCCAATCAGGAACACAGAAACCATTTAGATGTTTCAAGCAGAGAAAGATTGAGTGAAGCATGTGATTGCAAAGGTGATAGAAGGGCTGGTGGGGAGGAGGGTGTGTTACCTGGCTGCTCCTGGGCTAGCATGTAGCTGTCAGAGGCCTGGCCGCTGCCACCCTGGCTGCTTGCGGCTGCAGTGTGTGCGGTTGCCTGCCTCTGCTCTTTCCCACTCCCTTTTAATTTCCCAAGAGTGCTCCCCTCTGGAGCAACCTGACAAGACTCCAGCTGGTAGGAAGTCTTGTGTGTATAGTTTCAGGCCTCTTACCCTGTGCACCAGAGACAGGAAAGAGATGAATACCAACAGACAGAATCTGGAACTGGGTAGATGCCATCTGTTGTTTTGCTGTTGGTTCTTGCTCCTAGAGTCGTGTTTGTCTTTGTGTGCCTGGTTATTTTTGTGTACTGGCATTTCAGAATTATGTGGAATAATCTGAAGCCTTGAGACTTTCCTTTGCTTGTCAGATCCCTGGGAATGCCTCCTGTCTGGGATAGTGAATTACAAAAACAGTTGAATTCTAGAACTTTCTTAAGGTTCAACCTGGTAGAAATGATCTCAAATTATCTAGAGATGTAGTTTTTCATTTTTGTAATAGTTTATTATTAGTCCAATTCATGCATTGATGCAGCAGATATTTGAGCTCCTCTGTGCTTAGATAGATGCTAGGCCAGTCAGTGAGAAACAGCAGATTTGGGAGATTGTTGTATACATGTGGGAGATACAGATTTAAGGCATGTATACTGTTGCAGCGTGACAAGCTTTGTGGATAATAGAGCAGAAAGGGAAATTGGGAGTGCAGTTGGAAGGATTGCAGTTTTCAGGCTGTCCCTGAGGTGGCATTTGTAAAGTGAGACAGGAGGACGTCAGAAGAGGAGAGCCAGTACAAAGGCCCTGAACAAGACAGGGAAGGAGGCTGGCGTGGCTGGGCAGAGGGCAGAGGGGCAGATGGTGGTGGGAAGAAGAGAGAAGAGCAGATTGCACAGGACCTTGTAGAACCTTTTAAGGACCTGGTTGACAGTAAGCCAATGGAGGCTCAAAGGAATGACACAGTCTGAGAAGAGAATCACTCTGGCTGCTGTGTTGATTGAAATGTATTTTCATTCTAATTAAGCAAAATTAATTGGGATTGCAGTAGCAAGTGGTCATTAACATGTTCACGTTAAGTTTATTTAAGGAACCATTTACCACCTACCTTGTGCATAATATTTCCTGTGTGGATCATCAAGTGAATAAAACAGTATTTGCCTTCTAGGACCTGGAACAAATAAAGTTTTATGTATTGTATGTGACAGGTTATTTATGAGTAGCCAGCCATTCTGCAGTATTATATCACATTTTGATGACCTGTATTTTAATGGTCAACCCAAGCGGTTAGCCTTGAGATTTAAAGTTATAACCTATGTCACTTTTCAGTATAATTAACTAATGCTTCTGAGTCATAGCTGTCATCCCATTTCTGTTTTCCTTCTCACCAAGAGAGCTTTAAATGCTTACATATATATGATATCAGAATATTTTTATTTTCATCTACTGCTGGAGCCATTTTGACTGTTGTGGTTGTTTTTCAAAGAGAGCTGCTATGAGTCTTAACGTGCCATTTATAAGTCTCCTGAAAAGTTATCATATCTGCCCCAAGGTTTTTATCTCAGTCCCACTTAGGTGGGACAAAAGCCCAGGTCAAGACACTGACAAGAGCTCTGGAGGGGGGCTGGGACCTTGCTGCCTGTGTGTGCTCCTGTTGCACTTGGGTACTTAACCAGTGTTTTGGCAATTCCCAGGTATAAATAAAAGAGGAAAATTAGTTGATAATTTTGTCTCAGAATAATCAGTCTAGTGCTTTAATAGAAATACATGTGGGGAGGAGGGAATGCAGGGCTTCCTTCCACTTCATTTATTTCCACATTTTGCTTTACATTGAATTTAATTAAAATAGGCTGGCCGAATATCTGAGTCAACAGCTTGCAGGAAAATAAAGGGAAAATAAGCAATTCAGACAAGTCTTTGCTATTGGTGTTGATATAGTAGTTATTCATTTGGATATTTTTTATTTTACTGGGGAATGAAACTAGAAAAATAATCAAGATAAAGATATACAGCACAGTGAATTTTCTCAAGAAGCAGTTGTGGTGGGGATGTAAAATGGTGTAGCCCCTTTGGAAAACAGTTTGGCAATTCCTCAAAAAACAGTAACCATATGACCCAGGAATTCTGCTTCTAGGTGTCTACCCAAGAGAATTAAACATATGTCTACACAAAAACATATGCAAATGTTCATAGCAACATTATTCATATTGCCAACAAGTAGAAACAACCCAAATGTCCATCATCCGATGATTGGATAAACAGAATGCTGTTGGTCCATACAGTGGAGTATTCGTCCATGAAGAGGCCATTTATAAGTCTCCTGAAAAGTTACCATATCTGCCCCAAGGTTTTTATCTGAAGTACTGATGCATGCTACATAACATGGATGTACCTCGGAAACATCCTGAGAAGCCAGTCACGAGAGGCCACATGATTCTGTTTGCATTAAATGTCCAGAATAGGCAAGTCTGCAGAGACAAAGTAGATCCGTGGTTGCCAGGCTGGGGGTAGTGGTGGAGGGATAGGGTTGATGAGTGACTGCTAATGGGTATGAGATTTCTTTTTGAGGTGATGAAAATGTTCTGGAATTAGTGGTGATGACTGTACCACTCTGTGAATCTACCAAAACTCTTTGAATTATACACTTTAAAAAGGTGAATTTTGTGATATATGTATCTCAGCTGTTTAAAAAAAAAAAGGCAAATCAGTCCATCTGTGTTTTTTTTACCATCCAGGTTAATAGAGAATAGAGACAGTGCCCCAGAAGACTCCACCCACCATCTCACTGCCAATCCATGTCCCAAGTTATCCTTGGGGGAAAAAATAGCTGTTTCTATTGTAACTGTTGACTTCTCAGAGGCAGCCATTGTTTTGGACTCAGCCTTAGGCTTTATGCTCTCAGCACTGGCAGGGCCCAGCAGTGAACTTTTTGTAAAGTACCATTTTAATCAAATGCTGCTTTTTTTTTTTGAGGGCTGAAATATTTTATTCCATCATGTCTAATAGTGGATAAAAGGCAGTACACAGGAATAAAGCATGAATGTACACAGAAAGGTGCCTACTACCATAACAGTTGGTCTATTTAAAATGATTTGAATGTTCCAAACATGGAAAATACCTTCTTTATCAGGTTATATATATTACTGAAATTTTTTATCACTGAGAAAGTGATCTTTTTTTTATTAAGTTATCATTGATATACACTCCTTTGAGGGTTTCACATGAAAAACATTGTGTTTACTACATTCACCCATATTATCAAGTCCCCACCATACCCCATTGCAGTCACTGTCCCTCAGTGTTGACTTGCTGCTTTTTTATAGAGATAATACGGAATTAGAGTTTTTAAAGAATTGTTTGAGTAACAAGACATACCATATATACTGTTAGCCTGATCTCTTAATCAGTAGCATGGATTTTATTAACTATGAAATACTTATTTCATCTGCTTAAATCATAGCTGCCACCCACACTAAGACAGGGGTTATTGAACACTCTGTTTTGGTGGAGCAGATTAGTATCAGAGTTCTTTATCCTACATACCTGATCTTAAATGTTAAACTACCTTTAAATGTTTTCACATGCTTTTAAATATTTGAAACCCAAAGGTCAGTGTTGCTCTTTTGCTTTTCAGTGATGTGTTGGCATTGCCAATTTTCAAGCAAGAAGATTCCAGCCTTCCATTGGATGGTGACACTGAACACCCCCCCTTTCAGTATGTGATGTGCGCCGCAACATCACCAGCAGTAAAGCTGCATGATGAAACACTCACTTACTTGAACCAAGGTTAGTAGGGCTAAGTCTTTTTACATAAGAATTTATAAAAATTCGAAGTAAGTGTTTTGGCATTGTAGCCTAGATTACTGGTAGTAATTTAAAATTAGATTTTTTTTCTTAAAATTTACAACTGAAGTTAACAGAAATTGTGGAAATTATATTGTGAGCTAACAGAGTAAAAGGTTGTAGAAGCTGATTTGCATGAAGAGGGTCTGTGGAACACAATTTATTATAGGGTTTTTCAGAGAAAATCCAAAGGAGGAGCAAGTAGGAAAGGATGTCAGTTATTTTAGGAACAGTTTCAATATGGAACTTGAGAATGAATGAGAAGTTCAGCTAGCAAGCAACTTGGGTCTCAGGCATGAAGCAAGATTGTGCTGAAAATAGACAAGCTGCACCAAGACAGAGTCTGTAGCTCAGATAAACCGTGTCAAATTTTGTCTACCCATATCTTGTCTATACTTGATGATAATATTATGTTTTAGTGATATAAAAGAGTGGGCAGAATGAAAAATAGAGATGATGGGAGTGGTGTAGACTTTACTGTTGGGAAATACAGGGAATTTTCCTGAGGTGCTCTCAGCAGTTTGGGTACAGGCCAGGGTGACTTGGCAGTGTAAACAAAAGTACTGTGTTATGTGGAATGAATTTGATGGATACAACACTGAAAACATGTTGAACTCCTATTTTTTAAAAAAGTTGAACATTTCTATTGTTATAACCATAGTGTATACTTATTGTAGAAAAATTGGGAAATATGTCCTGGGATAAAGCTGGAAATTGACTGCAGTTGCATCCCACCAAGATAATAATTAACAATTTGGGTATATTTTCTTGTGTTTGTATCAATTTTATTTTTAAAAAAATGAAATTAACATCTGTTCACCTAAGAGTATATTATGATTATTTTCTGTCATTAAATAGAGTCTTTATTAATTCCTTAAACTTTTGGAAAGAGCTATAGAATTTAGACTATTGTGATTAATATTCTGAAATGTTGAAGAATGGCTTATTTATAACTTCATTTGATACATAAATTTAGAATATATGAAATTTTACTTCAACTCATTCTACTATTTGTAGCATAATACCCTTTGTTGTTAACATCAGTATTTGGGTGGGCATTCAGTTTATTAGATTCATATTTGTATTTCATTCATAATTGAAAGAAAAAAGTTTCTATGTGGTAATCTGTTTTACATATTAAAATATCTGGAGAAACAATGTAGGGCCAAGCTTTATTTCTAATGACAGAAAAGGAAGTACCTTGAATTTCTGTTGGGGAATATTGTATAAGTTCCATTATGCACATCCCATGGGATTAATGTGGTCGTGCACATGCATGTGGGTCCCTCTGCCCTTTTAAGGAATGTGTTGGATGTGTCCGTTGGCCTGAGGAATACCCAAAGTTTATGATATGACTATAACTGTTAAACGATACTGAGAGTTCATACTGAAGAGTCACATCCACTATCTGTGGTGTCTTTGCCTGGTTTTGGTATTAGAGTGATGTTGGCCTTATAGAATGAGTTTGGGAGTATTCCCTCCTACTTTTTGGAAAAGTTTAAGGAGGATGGGTATTAGGTCTTCACTAAATGTTTGATAAAATTCGGCAGTGAAGCCATCTGGTACAGGGGTTTTGCTCTTAGGTAGTTTTTTGATTACCAATTCAATTTCATTGCTAGTAATTGGTTTGTTCAGATTTTCTGTTTCTTCCTGCGTCAGCCTCAGAAGGTTGTATTTTTCTAGAAAGTTGTCCATTTCTTCTAGGTTACCCAGTTTGCATTTAGGGTGATTATCTATACATATGTACTTATTGCCATTGCAGGCTTTAGATTCGTGGTTAGCAAAGGTTCAAGGGTAATTCCCTTACTATCTAACAGTCTAATTTACCTCACTTAGTATGCTATTAAAAACACAATCTACAGGTTCTTTTTTTTTTTTTTTCCTCCTCCATTCTTTATATATTAGGTATCATATTCTGTACTCCTTGTCTATCCCTTCACTGACTTTGGGGGTAGTAATTTGATTTTGCATCTGCTTAGTAATTAATTGTTGTGCTTTCTTTACTGTGGTTTTATTTCCTCTGGTGACAGCTGTTGAGCCTTAGGAACACTTCCATCTACAGCAGCCCCTCCAGAATACACTGTAGAGACAGTTTGTGGAAGGTACATTCTCTCAGCTTTTGCTTACCTGCAAATTGTTTAATCCCTCCTTCAAATTTAAATGATAATATTGCTGGGCACAGTATTCTTGGTTCAAAACCCTTCTGCTTCACTGCATTAAATATATCATGCAACTCTCTTCTTTCCTGTAAGATTTTGGTTGAGAAGTCTGATGATAGCCTGATCGGTTTTCCTTTGTGTGTGATCTTTTTTCTCTCTCTGGCTGCTTTTAAAAGTCTGTCCTTATCCTTGATCCTCGCCATTTTAATTATTATATGTCTTGGTGTTCTCTTCCTTGGGTCCTTTGTGTTGGGAGATCTGTGCACCTCCATGGCCTGAGAGACTATCTCCTTCCCCAGATTGGGGAAATTTTCAGCAATTACCTCCTCAAAGACACTTTCTATCCCTTTTTCTCTTTCTTCTTCTGGTATCCCTATAATGTGAATATTGTTCCGTTTGGATTGGTCACACAATTCTCTCAATATTCTTTCATTCCAGAGATCCTTTTTTCTCTCTGTGCTTCAGCTTCTTTGTATTCCTCTTCTCTAATTTCTATTCCATATACCGTCTTCTCTACTACATCTAATCTGCTTTTAAATACCTCCATTGTATGTTTCATTTCAGATACTGCATTCCGTACTGAATGAATATCAGTCCTGAGTTCATCCCTGAGTTCTTGAATATTTTTCTGTACTTGCATGAGCATGTTAATGATTTTTATTTTTTAATCTTAGGAAGAATGATGGATTCATTTTTACTTGGCCCTTTTCTGGTGTTTGTGGGATTTTGGTTTGAACCAGGTTCCTTTGACATTTCATATTTGTATGTGGCGCCCTCTAGTGGCCAGAAGCTCTATTCCCTGGAGGTGCTCAGCCCCTGGAGCAACGTCGGGGTTCACAGGGGAGTGGTGCTGGTGCCTGGGGGGAGGAAAGAGCTGTTTCCTGCTTCCTGGCCACTGTGCCTGTCTCCACTGCCAGAACCAGTGGGCTGAGTGCACAGGTGTAAGCCTTTGTGCTTTGCGTTTGTAGATGCTGTAGGCAGGGCCTCCCTCTGGCTGGCCTGATGCCAGGACAGGGGCTGCCAGTTTGCGAGCCAGTGCTGGCTGGCCGGGAAGAAGGTGCAGCAGGCTGCGTATCACAGTTTGGGGCCTCGGAGCTGAGTAGCTAGCCAGGGGGTAGAGCGCCTGAAGCTCCTGAAAGCTTGCAACCTAACCTGCTGGGCAGAGTGTGCCTGGATGGTTTTGTCCATCTGTCCTTTCTCCTGAGCAGCAAGCTCTGTGCAGTCCTTGCCCCTCTAGCAGCCCTCTCACTGTTAGGAAGTCTCAGACTGCTCACCTTTCTTTTGTCCCAGAGCAGCCAGATGTGGATCCCTGCTTTCTACAAGTGGCTGGAATCTCAGTCTCTCCAGGTATTCTGCCTGTCTTACCTTTCCAACCCCACTAATCTGCAAAGCACCATGCAATGTAGGTTCATGCTCCCAGAGCAGATCTCCAGGGCTGGGTGTTCAGCAGTCCTAGGCCTCCACCCCCTCCCCGCTCCGTTTCTCTTCCTCCTGCTGGTGAGTTGGGGTGGCGGAAGGGCTTGGGTCCCTCCAGATCATGGCTTTGATATGCTACCCTGTTCCGTGAGGTCTGTTCTTTTCTCCAGGTGTGTGCAGTCTGGCACAGCCTTCTTTCCTGTTGCTGTTTCAGGATTAGTTGTATTAACTATATTTTCATATTATATGTGGTTTTGGGAGGAGGCCTCTCTCTCATCTCTCACACTGCCATCATTAATCTTTCATTTATTTCTTAATTTCTCCCCATCTTATAAGAAAAAAAGTGGAAGAGTGAAGTACATATGTAGACAAATTTTTAAAAACGTAGATTTGAATCATTAAAAATATACTTGTAATCATAAAGGATAATACTTTTATGTGTCTTCTAAAAAGAAATGACAATACAATTAATACAGTATATATCAGATGTACATGTAACAGTGTGTATGGCCATCTGAATTTCTTCTTGGAGAAGTGTCTGTTCAGCTCCTCTGCCCATTTTTTAATTGGCTTATTTGCTTTTTGTTTGTTGAGGTGCCTAAGCTCTTTATATATTTTGGATGTCAACCCTTTATCGGATATGTCATTTATGAATATATTCTCCCATATTGATGGTGTCCTTCCCTGTACAGAAGCTTTTTAGTTTGATAAAGTCCCACTTGTTCATTTATGCTTTTGTTTCCCTTGCCCGCGGAGGTATGTTCATGAAGAAGATGCTCATATATTTTTGCCTATGTTTTTTTCTAAGAGTTTTATGGTTTCATGACTTACATTCAGGTCCTTGATCCATTTTGAGTTTACTTTTGTGTATGGGGTTAGACCATAATCCAGTTTCATTCTCTTACATGTAGCTGTCCAGATTTGCCAACACAAGCTGTTGAAGAGGCTGTCATTTCCCCATTGTATATCCATGGCTCCTTTATCATATATTAATTGACCATATATGCTTGGGTTTATATCTGGGCTCTCTAGTCTATTCCATTGGTCTATGGGTCTGTTCTTGTGCCAGTACCAAATTGTCTTGATTACTGTGGCTTTGTAATAGAGTTTGAAGTCAGGGAGTGTCATTCTGCCCACTTTATTCTTCCTTCTCAGGATTGCTTTGGCTATTCGGGTTCTCTTGTGATTCCATATGAATGTTAGAACTATTTGCTCTAGTTCATTGAAAGAATGCTGTTGGTATTTTGATAGGGATTGCATTGAATCTGTAGATTGCTTTAGGCAGGATGGCCATTTTGATAATATTATTACTATCCATGAGCACGGGATGTGTTTCCATTTATTGGTATCTTCTTTAATTTCTCTTAGGAATGAATGTCTTGTAGTTTTCAGAGTATAAGTCTCACTTCCTTGGTTAGGTTTATTCCTAGGTATTTTATTCTTTTTGATGCAACTGTGAATGAAATTTTTTTCTTGAATTCTCTTTCTGCTAGTTCACTGTTAGTGTATAGAAATGCAACAGATTTCTGTGTATTAATTTTGTATCCCACAACGTTACGGAATTCAGGTATTAGATCTAGTAGTTTTGGAGTGGATTCTTTAGGGGTTTTTATGTACAATATCATGTCATCTGCAAATAGTGACAATTTGACTTCTTCTTTACCAATCTGGATGCCTTGTATTTCTTTGTTTTGTCTGATTGCCATGGGTAGGACCTCCAGTACTATGTTGAATAACAGTGGAGAGAGTGGGCATCCCTGTCTTGTTCCCGATCTTAGATGAAAAGCTTTCAGCTTCTGCTGTTAAGTATGATGTTAGCTGTGGGTTTGTCATATATGGCCTTTATGATGTTGAGGTACTTGCCATCTATACCCATTTTGTTGAGAGTTTTAATCATGAATGGATGCTGAATTTTGTCAAATGCTTTTTCAGCATCTATGGAAACGATCATGTTGTTTTTGTCCCTCTTTTTGTTACTGTGGTGGATGATGTTGATGGATTTTCAAATGTACCATCCTTGCATCCCTGTGATGAATCCCACTTGATCATGGTGTATGATCCTCTTGATGTATTTTTGAATTCGGTTTGCTAATATTTTGTTGAGTATTTTTGCATCTATGTTCATCAGGGATATTGGTGTGTAATTTTCTTTTTTGGTGAGGTCTTTGCCAGGTTTTGGTATTAGAGTGATGCTGACTTCATAGAATGAGTTTGGAAGCATTCCCTGCTCTTCTATTTTTTGGAAAACTTTAAGGAGAATTGGTGTTATTTCTTCTCTATATGTCAGGTAGAATTCAGAGGTGTATCCATCTGGTCCAGGGGTTTTGTTCTTGGGTAGTTTTTTGATTACCAGTTCAATTCCGTTGCTGGTGTTTGGTCTATTTAGTTTTTCTATTTTTTGTTTGGTCAGTCTTGGAAGGTTGTATTTTTCTAAGAAGTTGTCCATTTCTTCTAGGTTTTCCACCTTGTTAGCATATAGATTCTCATCATATTCTCTTTTAATTCTTTGTATTTCTGTGGGATCTGTCGTTATTTTTCTTTTCTCATTTCTGATTCTGTTTATGTGTGCAGGTTCTCTTTTTCTCTTAATAGGTCTGGTAGGGGTTTATCTATTTTGTTTATTTTTTCAAAGAACCAGCTTTTTTTTCATTGATTTTTTTTCTATTGTTTTATTCTTCTCAATTTTATTTATTTCTTCTCTGATCTTTATTATGTCCCTCCTTCTGGTGACTTTGGGCCTTATTTCTTCTTCTTTTCCAATTTCAGTAATTGTGTCTTTAGACTATTCGTTTAGGAATGTTGTTCCTTCTTTAAATAGGCCTGGATTGCAATATACTTTCCTCTTAGAACTGCCTTTACTCCGTCCCACAGAAATTGTGGCTTTGTGTTGTTGTTGTCATTTGTCTCCATATATTCTTTCATTTCTGTTTTGATTTGGTCATTAACCTATTGACTAATTAGGAGAATGTTGTTAAGTCTCCATGTATTTGCGAGCCTTTTTGTTTTCTTTCTAAATTTATCTCTAGTTTTATACCTTTGTGATCTGAGAGTTGGTTGGTAGGATTTCAATATTTTTGAAATTACTGAGGTTCTTTTTGTGGCTTAGTATGTGGTCTATTCTGGAAAATGTTCCATGTGCACTTGAGAAGAATGTGTGTCCTGTTGCTTTTAGGTGTAGAGTTCTGTAGATGTCTGTTAGGTCCATCTGTTCTAGTGTGTTGTTCAGTGCGTCTGTGTCTTTACTTATTTTCTGTCTGGTTGATCTGTCCTTTGGAGTGAGTGGTGTGTTGAAGTCTCCTAAATGAATGCATTGCTTTCTATTTCCTCCTTTAATTCTGTTAGTATTTGTTTCACATATGCCGGCGCTCCTGTGTTGGGTGCATATATATTTATAATGGTTATATCTTCTTGTTGGACTGACCCCTTTATCATTATGTAATGTCCTTCTTTATCTCTTGCTACTTTCTTCGTTTTGAAGTCTATTTTGTCTGATACAAGTACTGTAACACCTGCTTTTTTCTCTTTGTTGTTTGCATGAAATATCTTTTTCCATCCCTTCACTTTTAGGCTGTGTATATCTTTGGGTTTGAGGTGAGTCTCTTGGAAGCAGCACATAGATGGGTGTTGCTTTTTTATGCATTCTGTTACTCTGTGTCTTTTGATTGGTGCATTCAGTCCATTTACATTTAGGGTGATTATCGATAGATATGTACTTATTGCCATTGCTGGCTTTAGATTCGTGGTTACCAAAGTTTCAAGGTTTCCTTGTTTATTATCTGAGAATCTTACTTAACTTTCTTGTTAAGTTGTTGTAAACACCGTCTGATATTTCTTTATTTCTCTCCCTTCTTATTCTTCCTCTTCCATTCTTTATATACTAGGTGTTGTATTCTTTGCCTTTAGTTAGTATTTGGATGGTCTGCTTTCTTTGCTATCATTTTATTTTCTCTGGTGACATCTGTTTAGCCTTAGGAGTGCTTCCCTCTAAAGTAGTCCGTTTAAGATATCCTGTAGAGGTGGTTTATGGGAGGCAAACTCTTTCAGCTTTTGCTTGTCTGGAAATTGTTTAATCCCTCTGTCATATTTAAATGATAATTGTGCTGGATACAATATTCTTGGTTCGAGGCCCTTCTGTTTCATAACGTTAAATATATTATGCCATTCTCTTTTGGACTCTAAGGTTTCTGTTGAGACGTCTGATGATAGTGTGATGGGTTTTCCTTTGTAGGTGATCTTTTTTCTCTCCCTAGCTGCCTTTAATACTCTGTCCTTATCTTTGATCTTTGCCATTTTAATTATCATGTGTCCTGGTGTTGTCTTCCTTGGGTCCCTTGTGTTGGGAGATCTGTGGGCTTCTGTGGACTGCAAGACTATTTCCTTCCTCAGTGAGGGAAAGTTTTCAGCAATTATTTCTTCAAAGACAGTTTCTATGCCTTTTTCTCTCTCTTCTTTCTCTGGTACTCCTATAATGCGAATATTGTTCCGTTTGGATTGGTCACACAGTTCTCTTAATATTCTTTCATTCCTGGAGATCCTTTTATCTCTCTCTGCGTCAGCTTCTCTGTATTCTGTTCTCTGATTTCTATTCCATTAACCGTCTCTTTCATCTCGTTCAGTCTGCTGCTAAGCCCATCGATCACTTGTCTGATTTCTGCATTGTCTTTCCTTACTTCCCTCACTTCCTCCCTCAGCTCTTGCATATTTCTCTGTACATCCATCAGTATGGTTATGACTTTTATTCTGAATTCTTTTTCAGGAAGATTGTGCATTTACATCCCTTCAGACTCCCTCTCTGGTGCCTGGGTCTGGAGAATCTTTGTTTGTACCATATTCCTCTGTCTTTTCATGGCGACAGAGGTGGTCGCTGGTAGGTGCCACGTATGTCAGCTGGGCTCTTTAAGACTTAAAAAAAAAGAAAGAAGAGAAAGAAAAGAGAAAGAAAGAAAAGAAAAGAGAGAAAAAAACACCCAAGAAAAAAAACAACAAAAAGACGCCCACTGGGAGTAGATTCTGTGAGGATGCTGTAGGTGGCGCTGTTGCTCCACTATTCTGCAGCCGCGCCGCTCTGCCGGGCCCTTTGTAGGTCTGGCCCCGGCAGGAACGAATGGGAGGTTGTTGATCTCTGGGAAGTCTCATTAGGGCCACATTTTCCCAGTCGCCGGCCAACGGTTCCAAAATTCCCCAGGAGTCTCAGCCTGCTGTGCCGAGTGTGCTGGAATGATCCTGTTCCTCCATTGGGCCACTATCTCTTTAAGACTGCTAAAAAAAACGCGCGCTTTTCTTTTGTCCCAGGGAGCTGGCTGCGAGGACCCAGTGCTTTCCCAGGCTCAGATCCTGCACCCTTTGTCTCTCCAATCTTTGATACACCGTGGGATGTGTGTCAGCGCTCCTGGCGCAGATCCCCAGGGCTGGTTATTTCGCGGGCCTGTACTTCCACTCCCTCCCAGCTCTGAATCCTCTCCTCCCGCCGGTGCAGTGGGGTGGGGGAGTGCTCAGGTCCTGCTGGGACGCGGCTCCGTATCTTAACCCGCCTCGCGTAGTGCCAAGTCCTCTCGGGTGTAGCTGCAGGCTGAGTGCTGTCCTGTATCCTCTCGTCTCTCTTTTAGGAATAGCTGTATTTGTTGTATTTTCATAAATATATACGGTTTTGGGAGGAGATTTCCGCCGCCCTGTTCACACCACCATCTTCCTGCAACTCCCCCCTAATTATTATATGTCTTAATGTTGTCTTCCTTGGGTCCCTTGTGTTGGGAGATCTGTGTACCACCATGGCTTGAGAGACTATCTCCTTCCCCAGGTTGGGGAAGTTTTCAGCAATTACCTCCTCAATAACACTTTCTATCCCTTTTTCTCTCTTTTCTTCTGGTACCCCTACAATGAGAATATTGTTCCATTCGGATTGGTCCCACAGTTCTCTCAATATTCTTTCATTCTTAGAGATTCCTTTTTCTCTCTGTGCCTCAGCTTCTTTGTATTCGTCTTCTCTAATTTCTGTTCCATTTACCATCTCTTCTACTACATCTAATCTGCTTTTAAATCCCTCCATTGTATGTTTTATTTCAGATGTAGAATTTCTTAATGATTGAATCTCCAACTTAAATTTGTTCCTGAGTTCTTGAACATTTTTCTGTACCTCCATAAGCATGTTTATAATTTTTATTTTGAACTCTCTTTTAGGAGATTGGTGAGTTCGGTTTCATTTCATCCTCTTTCTAGGGTTTGGGAGATTTTGGTCTGAACCATGTTCTTTTGATGTTTCATATTTCTGTGTGCTGCCCTCTAGTGCACAGAAGCTCCAGTCTGTGGAGCTGCTCAGCCCCTAGATTAAGGCTGTGGGTCATAGGGGAGCGGAGCTGGTGCCTGGGGGGAGGAAAGATCTGTTTCCTGATTCCCGTCTGCGGTGCCTGCTTCCAGTGTCAGAGCCAGTGGGCCTAGCACACATGTAAGCCTCTGTGCTGTGCATCTCTAGCTGTTATAGGCGGGGCCTCCCTCAGTCTGGCCTTACGCCTGCACAGTGACTGCCGGTTTGCAAACCGGTGCTGGCAGACTAGAAAGAAGGTGCAGCAGGCTGCGTGTCACAGTGTGGGGCCTCGGAGCTGAGTAGACTGCCAGGGGGATGGAGCACCTGAAGCTCCTCAAAGTTCCCAGCCAACTGAGTGTGCCCAGACAACCTTAACCTTGTCCAGCTCTCCCTTCTCCCATGCAGCAAGCTCCGCCCAACCCCCATCCATTCAGCACCCCTTTCACTGCTAGGAAGCGTCCCAGACTGCTTGCCTTTCTTCTGACACAGAGCTGCCGGATGTGCATCCTCCCCTCCACAAATGGCCAGAATGTCAGTCAGTTTCTCAAGCACTCCGCCTGTCCGAGCTCCCCAACATCCAGATCACCACACCCTATAGGTTTCTGCTCACAAAGCAGATCTCCAGGGCTAGGTATTCAGCAGTCCCAGGCTTCCACCCCTCGGCCACTGCTTTTCTCCTCCTCCCGCCGGTGAGCTGGGGTGGGGGAAGGGCTTGGGTCCTGCTTGATTAAGGCTTTCGTACGTTACCCAGTTTTTTGAGGTCTGCTCTGTTCGTGAGGTCCGTATGCCATCTTGTTCAGCCTTCATTCTTGTTGCTGTCTTAAGGTTAGTTGTCTTAATTAAGTATATTTGTCTACTGTTTGTGGTTTTGGGAGGAACTATCCATCTCACTTCTCCCGCCGCCATATTGAATTCTCGCATCTCCATTTGATTGCTTTTAATTAAACATTTTTTGTTGATCTATCAGCACATTTAATTTTTACTTCCCAAACTTTTGTGAGGTTGAATGTAATTTTAAATGTATAATTTTGTATTTTTCAAAGGTATCTGTTCGTGTGCTTTATTTTTAAGTTTCTTACTCTTTTCTGAATTCAGATCCATTGTTAAATATGCTGCATGTTTAACTTTTAAAAAATGTCTCTTGCCATTTTTAGTGTTAATGCCTCTCAGTCTGTTGAGTGGATTTAAGGACTATTCCTTAGCAGTGTAACTATATATAATTGTTCTCCTTCACCAACTTTGGAGTGAGTTGGTTGTATTTTTATAACCCTTTGTTGTATTTTAGTTCTGTTCTAGTTTCCTTTATGTATTTTTCTGTAAGCCCCTTGGGAGTGTTGGCAGGATAGTACTGCTAGTTATATAATAAAAATCCTCGACTTCTTATGGTATAGAAATAATCTTTGATTACTGCTGATTTTCTGAATACCAAGTGATACTTACTTAATGGCACATAATCCCGAAATCATTTTTGTGGATTTGGAGTCTATTATTAAATAACTTTTAGCTGCAGCTTCTTTTCCTAATTATATAGATCACTATGTGATTATCTGTTTCTGTCTTTTTATGGACATTAGTTGAGCAGTGAGAAAATATGACTTGGGTTCATTGGACACAAGGGAGAAAAACTCTAGGATTAAAATTTGACCTGGGCTCATCAAAAACGCACACACAATAGCCCCAAAGCGGAAACAACCCAGATGCCCATCAGCTGATGACTGAGACGAACAAAATGTGGTATGGTCATGCCAGGGAGTAATAGTGGGCCATAAAAGGAGTGAAGGGGCCTGCTCAAGCAGGCGGGACCTTGGAAACCTTACACTCAGCTCAGGGAGGGAGGCTGGAAACCCAACGCCACAGCCTGTGTGACTCCGTTTATATCGTCTGTCCAGTGTAGGCTGCTCCGTAGAGGCAAAAAGTAGATCCATTAATGGTTGTAAGGGGCTAGGGGGATAGAGGAGAATGACTGCTAATGGATATGAGGTTTCTTTTTAGGATGATGAAAGCGTGCCAGAATTGGTAGCAGTGATGGTTACACAACTCTGGATATACCAAAAACCAATTAATTGTTTGCTATAAAAGGATGGCTTTTATGGTATGAGAAATGAGAATACATCTCAATAAAGTTCTTGTAAGAACTGGTCTTGGTTAATGCCTGTGTGCATGATAAAAATTCAGTGTGAGAGAGTAAACAGATGAAAATAAGTTGACAGAGAAACTCTTCAGTCTTCTGTAATAATGTGAGAGAAAGGGCAGTGCCATAAGAAGGAAAGAGAGAGACCGGCCTGAATTTGCTTCTCTAGCAAATTAACACCAGGTGCTGTGTATGTTTTGAGAGACAGTTCAATGTTTATGTTAAACAGAGTGATGTTCTTTATATGGGTTGTTTTTGATACACAGTTTCTTTAAATTCAACAATTTCCTTAAATAGGTCAGTCTTACGAAATTCGGATGCTAGATAATCGGAAAATGGGAGATATGCCTGAGATCACTGGAAAATTGGTAAAGGTAAGGCCAGACTTTAATTTCTAACAGGTATTGCAGTGATTGAAAAATGTGGCAGTTTTGTTGTAAGAGGCTATATTTTGTTTACTTATCTGTAAAATAAGTACTATAAAATAAGGAGGCACTTACTGGGTGAAGTAATGTCAAAGTCCTAAGGTACCATAGAAAAATTAGGTGTGGCTCTGGGGGAAAATGGGTTAATCTGAATCTTCAGAAAGTCCTTTTATTTCACCTCTTAAAATTTTGCTAAGTAAAATTTGAAATCTCTCTTCATCCTGCTGATGTATCTGACTGAAGAAGTCATTCATTTCAGGTATAGGAGGTGTAGCCATTGGCCAGCCAACTTACTCCTTTTAGGATATATCTTCAGACCATCCCTGCTTCCTCTGAGTCATTCAGGGTGGGTCCTTCTAGCCTCTACCTTTCATGCACCATGGTTTATTATAAATTCTATAGGGCAGGGTTTATGGAAAAAGCTTAATTGAGAAAAGGCAAGACTTCAGCAGGGCCAGGTATTAGGAAGGTGGAAGCAGGCATTTGGACTCTAATCTTCCTTCTTCTCATAGGAATGCATGTTTGGGCCCCCCGTGCTGCTGGGCCCTCTGTATGGAGAGGTATTCCGTTGGAAAGACTCTCCCCTCTGGATCTTCCCTTTTAGAGGCTGAGCATGGGAAAGGCAGCCTTGGCAGGGGAAAGGATACTAATACTAATGCTAACAAATCGAGCATGTCTGGGAAAGCCACCTGTCCAGCACTTAGAGGCATGAGAGTCTTCTTAGTGCTCTGCCATACACCATAGGAGGTTGAGGGAAAGACAGGGGGTCTTAGCCCTATGGGGTTATTATTGTCTTGCCAACCTGGAAGGAGCTTTCAGATCTCTTCTAACACCCAGGGCTCCTAACATTCTTAGAATAGAAGGAGAGAGGTTATTTGTAGTTTCTCACATCTGCTTTGTGCACTTTGGGTCTGTCATATCTGTGCTCAATTAGTGGTTTGGTCATTTCCTTAGAGGGTGACTTAGATGCTCTTACTTTTTTTTTATTCATTCCTGTTGGCATCCTTAGCAAACACTGATTGTATTCACCGTTTTTAAAAGTCACCAGTGTTCGCAGTTGAGCAAGCCCTGATTGGATCAGTTGTACTCTGCTAGATTCCAGTGACAAATAGCCACAATTCCGTCAAGGAACCAGAGTAAGAGCTCTCATTTTCCAGAATCAGAGAGCTTAGAAATGTAGAAGATGCTCTCATCTTGGTCCCAGCTGTCTTGCTGTCATACAAGCTACTGGGTGCCCCACCTCACCTTGGGCAGATCTGCCAATTATACCACACCTGGTTAAAATTCAACTGAGTAGGGTTTTGTTTTTTTTTTAAAGGAAGATGTGGTGAACTCTTCTGTCACCACGAAAGCTACATTTGATGACTGTGAGATGCTGGTTTTTAAAAAAGTCAGTGAAGTATTAAAAAACAGTTTTAATTGTAGATTCTTCTAGAAAATGAAATAGGATTTGATGGGTTCTTTATTGAGGTCCATAAAACTGGATCCAAAAATGGTAGAATACTCTTTTAACTTGGTATTATGGTCAAATTTAAACATCCCCAGAAGCAGGGAGGATGGTCCTCTGAATGCACATGTATTCATTGTGGTGTGGCATATAATAAATACACCTGCACCATGAGTTCTCATGGTTCAGCTCCCTGCTGGCTTTGACAGTTACCAACAATTGCCTCATCTTGTCTAATCTATTCCCCCTTGTGCTTGTTTTTTTCTTTTTTTTTTTTTGCTGGACTATAGAATGTACTAATTCATAACTTTTTTTTTACACAAGAAGTCTATTTAAACAAGATGCTTGACTTGGAGGGAAAACTATCTAGGATTAATTTCTTTTAAAGTATTTATCCCTACTTAAATACAGATTGCCCTACATGTAACAGCTGCATACAAAAAAGTTATCAAATTGTCCATGGCTTTACAGTGGTAAATGAAAAACATTAAAATTTTCCAGTCGAAATAGGTATGCAAGGTTTTTCGTATTGTTCTTTTTGTTGTTAAACAGAGCAAAATAACTTACTGGAATGTAAAGATAAAAGCGGAATGAGCATGCCACTAATAGAGAAAGGGGGTATCTTGTCAGAGCCAGTACTTTTCCTCTTCCCACCTCATTGGTTGTCGATCAAAACATACCATTGGCTATTTAGTTTAAAAAAACACAGCGTGCTTGTGCACACACACAGTTACTTCCTGTATCATAAAGGAATGGGGAAGGGGGAAAATGAAAGAATACAGAAAGCTGTACTATAGTTAGTAGTCAGGATGTGGTAGAACCATACTGCAGTTTTCTAATTGCAAATGTCATGTCTTCCTGGTCTGGAGGAGCAGCTCTGGAGTAAAGCAGCAGGCTCCCTTTTGAGTAGACACCTCCTGTCTGCTGTTGGAACACATGAATTGTATCTTCATCCTCCATTTCCAGCTGTGCAGGTGTGTCTTTGATTGACTGGCTGCTCGTCAAATTGGAATTTGATCTGCCTCGATGACAAACCCTGTTGTTCACAATAGGCTTTCATTAGTTTATAAGTGGTGTATACCTCTCAAACTTAAACTGCACCACAGAACCACCCTGACATGCCACCTTCAAATTAATATGATCCTTCTTCTTAGTGACTCCTTCCTCTGGCTTCTTGTTGGCTGTGGCAAGCGCCCAAGTCTCCTCAGCTGCTGCTTCACAAAAGAGGTTCCAGGGCTGCATGGGACGAGCACACAAGCAGCTCCTGGCACAGCAGCAGAAGCTTCTAGCTCATAATTTTAACTCATGTTTTAAGTAGTGACTTTAACTCAGTTCACCATTCTTGACTATTCAATGTTCTGAGGAGACTGTAACAGTCTTTGGCATCTAGACCAAATGACAAAATTAAGTTTCCGTCAAAGTGGTGAAGAAGCAGCTTATCATTTGTCAGTGAAGAGGAGCTGGTTTTCTAGGGCAGTTCCCTGAATAAGTGGTAAGATTTACAAATATCCAGTCTGATAGGTGAGATTTAATGCTTAAGATATTTCTGGCAAGCTAGTTAAAATACTGTCAGGTAAACTTGGAATGGCAAGCTTAATTAAGTAGTTGCATAAATGGTGGCTTCACATGTTCTGGGATTTAGTTCCAAATTAAAATGTGAAAACATTTAATACACAAAATTAGTGGAAATTAAGAAGTTTAGGCAAAAATGACTCTTCATTATGAGCTAATGAACTGCTGAGAGTAGAGGGCAGCCAGCCGTAAGCACATGGTTTCCTGGGTTTTGTGTTTGTGTGTGTAAGTGCATGTAAGTGGGTGTTCACTGGCATTGCACTAGCATATTCTGCCTGGACAAGGACACTGCTTACTTTGGAAGTATCAGTATTCCTAAACAGTTAGCTTGCAGATTGGAAAGGCTAATTTTTAAAAGGTCTTAAATCAGTTTCACCTTATATTTGATAAGCCACGTGACTGATTTTTGGTGAATATCCCAGAATACATCATTATAATCCTGAGAGCTTGCCTGGGATTCAGAACTGTGGTCTGCTGCCACCAAAGACTATATGATGAATTACTTAAAAATCACATCCTTCAGCTCGAGGATCCCTAAAATATTCTGCAACCATCTAGAGTTTAATCTCCTGGTCATTACCTTTGACGCTACTCTTGATGGGGAATCTTGGGGCTCAGGTGCTGGGTGCTTTGGAACTTGTTGAATGTGTAGCATATTATCATTTGCAATGGCAACATTTGTGTGCTTGTTCTGTCTTTGTCTTACTGTTAGGCCGCTTTATCTGTCACTACTTCTCTGGGTATATTCACTCTCCTTGTAGGCAAAACTCCAGATAACTTGTTCCCTTCCAATTTCATTTAAGCAGGTTCTATATCTTGCAATTTCTTGACTGTGGTCCTCCTTTCATAGTCCTTATTGTACTATCTTAATCATAGTCTGGCCTAGAGTGGGTTTTAGTATAGCTCTGAAATCTAGTTTCTGTATTCTCATACTAATTTCTTCTGAATTTGTCGATGTAATCTGGCTCTTGCTAAATATGGAAGAATCAAATCATGATGCTTTCAGGGCTGCACTTTCTTCTGACAGATCAACCTGCTGGCAGAGGTGAATCAGGGTCCCCACTAGCCCAGGCACCATCCCAGTGCAGGCTTTGCTGATTGCAGGCATTGGTGTGAAGCGGGTGCTGGTGGACTGGCTAGGCGGGTGGGCCCTGTGGATCTGGGTGCAATGAGGACGGTGGGTATGGATGGGAGCAGTGGCTGCCTTTATAGACCTCCACATTGGTCCTGCTGACTTGGCCTCTTTTTTAACTGTTTCAAATAAAAATACTGCTACTTTTAAGTGGCTCTCTTCAAAATATTTATCAGTTATATTTTGGACACTAGTTGGGGAGAAGGGGAGGCAGTGGCACTAAAGTAGTGTCTATATGTATTGCTAACAGATTTCCTGTTAAAACCAGCAGAAAGTCTACTGGAAATGTGATTATCTTACTGCACCATACTCTGAGAAACAGTTATTTATGTGTGTCAGAAACACTAATTGGTGCAAATCTGGTATCTGAATGCAGTTTGATGACCAGTTTTCCTGGTCCTGGAATGAAACGGTGGTTGGCATTGCAAATCTATGGGAGGTTAAGCTGGGATGGGTGGAGAGCAAAGAACTGGCCTGGTGTGTGTGAGTAGAGTAAAAGTTGTTCCTTGGGGCATGAAGTGAGATAAAGTTTGTCTGTGGTTTGTTGTTTTCCCCTTGCTTACCTTGAACAGCCTCACTCTGCAGGTTAAATAATTGAGAACAAATTTTGCACATAGGTTCTCCTTGAGGGTGGGGGTGGGGCAGACACCCCCCCACACCCCAATTTCGACTATCTTTTTAAAAGAACCCAATTATTAACTATAACTTTAAATGAATGGTTTTTCCATTGTGCCTAGGTTTCTCTGTTTTATTTTGCCTTTCCATTTTAGTAATTCCTGTGTGCATCTTTTTTTTCATGGAAATGTAATTTTTTTTTCACTAATTTTATGGGCTTGTACCTTAATTTTGGATTGCAATATCAAATTTTCAATAAAAATTTTTACCTAAAAAACCATTTTATTTGCACCTTTCACTTTTGAGTTCTAATTCTTTATGCCAAGTAATTGTACCTGTAATCCAGGTAACTGAAAACAGTTCATTTATGAATGTTTAAAGCAGAATTTGTTTTTGTATGCTCTTCAGTTACAGGTTAATGCATAAGAAGTGAATGTGTTTCTGCATTTTAGCTGGTCTAGTTTAAAAGTACTTTCCCCACTGTATTCCACAGAGCATCATAAGAGTTGTGTTCCATGACAGACGGCTACAGTATACAGAGCATCAGCAACTTGAAGGTTGGAAGTGGAACCGCCCGGGAGACAGACTTCTTGACTTAGGTACAAGTGGCTACTGGCAGGCTGTAGAGACATGAACATGACAGCTGTTCAGCACTACCCATTTGTATGTTGGCACCGTGTGTAACTGTGTGGAGAGAGTTTTGGTGTTAGTAGATCCTGTATGCCTGGGGTGGTTTTATAGTTGAAAATGTCATTTTTGGTGCTAAAATTCCTAAGCCAGGAATTTTATGAACTTGAAACCATTTATTTATTTAATTCTCCATTGGCACTATCCATCGCAGTCTTAATAAACTGAACTAGAAACCATAGTGGGAGAAAGTATGATGTGCATTAGGTGGGTTTTGATGGTAAAGTGTTTGATCATGGAGAACACTGAAGGAAAGAGTTCAGCATATGGTATAATAACCTCATCAGAACATAATTATAATAAGTTGCAAGCTTTTTAATTATTCATAGCAGATGAGTTTCAGTGTAACTTGTTTTCAAAATGTAGATATTCCAATGTCTGTGGGAATCATTGACACAAGGACAAATGTGAACCAGTTAAACGCGGTTGAATTTCTGTGGGACCCTGCAAAACGCACATCTGCTTTCATTCAGGTTTGGATTTTGCCATTATTAGAAGCACAGTAGGGTAGAATGCCATGAATGAGATTGAATTCTTGATGCATGATATCACTTTCTTTAAATGCTAATTTGTAAACTGTCTTGTAATGTCTTCTATGTATACACATATATATCTCATTGGAGTTAATTTACTAAATCTGTCATTTATAGACTAACACATAAAGATAGTCTGATCTATACAGCATTATTCAAATGTTACTTTTCCACTGGTGGTAACAATAAAATCCATTTTTCATAAGATGCATTTCTCTTGAATAGAAGCTGCAGTTTAAAAGGGTATGATTGAAAATTCTCTCTAGCATTATTTAAACACGTGCTAATACTGAAGTTTTCAAACCCCACAAAAGCAAGAGGTTAATAATAATGTATCCATGCATAACACTGTGAACTAGCACCTGGCTTCAGTAGTTACTAGTAGTTTGCCTCTTTTCAGTTACTGTGGTGGCATTTTAAAGCAGTTTCTGGGCAGTTCATTTCAGCCACACACACTGTTTGTATCTCTAAGACATGAATTTTTTAAAAGCATATGTTAGTATTGCATGTAAAATAAAGCCAATAGTAATTCTAATATGCAGGGTGTTCAAATTTGCAAGTGGTGGGATAGAAACTACTGAGTAGCTAATCTTGCATAGAGAGGAAAGCTGCTGAACCGCTGAGCAGCCTGAGCAAGTTCTGGCATGTGTGAACTGTAAAGGATCTTTAGCATTTTGCATTCTTGTAGTCTACCAAATATCCCCCGTCAGCTAGGAACCACTAGGGACATGGTTCCTATTAGTTGACTGTAATAGGAGCCATTGCAGTCACCGCAGATCAGTTTTGACTTTGAGTCATTAGAAGAGGAGATGTGTAACAGACAGAAATTAATAGAGTCTTGTTACTGACACTGTGCACTGCTGAGCTTCATCGTGTTGGCGTTGGGAGAGGGGACGGAAGTGTAGGAAATAGCGATTGCCTGCAGGAGCCTCTGAACTTTGAAGGGCTGACGGAAGAGTTTTGGTGGATGCAGGTAGGGCGAGTATTGGGCTTTCTGGACTGTTCCCCTGGTGGAGTGTCACACGCTGACGGCCGTAGGAACAGCAGCAAGCTGATTGGCTGGCTGAGTTGGGGTAATGGCAGGAGAGGGCCAACAGTGGAGGCTCTGAATGATGAGTTGATGATTACTGTGGATTGAGCCACATGCATGGCTTAACCCTGGATCGGAGAGCAGTGCACGGTCCTGGGGGGAGGTCGGGGGTGTACACAGAAAGCCACCGGCCTGGTGCCCGTGATGGGAGCAAGTCCTGCATTAGAGACTAGTTACCGGAATAGGGAAGAGTTCCTTCCCTAACGCTCAGAAAGGCTCAGTTGGATTTGTGAAAGGAAAACTGTATATTAAAAACACAGAAATTCGTGAGAGATACCTGGCAGATATGTGGGAGCTTGTTTTAAAGGATGTAGAATTTACAGCTGTGGCAGGACATCTGAGAGGCAACCAGTAGAGGGTAAGAAGTGGGCGGTGCTTCGGATCCAGTTCATCTGGCATTGCTTTTCTAGGTGCACTGCATCAGCACGGAATTTACACCACGGAAGCATGGAGGTGAGAAAGGAGTGCCTTTTAGGATCCAGGTGGACACCTTTAAGCAGAATGAAAATGGAGAATACACAGATCATCTACACTCAGCCAGCTGCCAAATCAAAGTTTTTAAGGTACAAGATGGGAACTAGACTTTTAGTAATTAAGGCCCAGTTTTGCTTGTAAATGTGATTGTCTGAAGCTGATGGATGAAATATGCCTATTTTTAAGCCTAAAGGTGCAGACAGGAAACAAAAAACTGACCGAGAGAAGATGGAGAAGAGAACTGCTCATGAAAAAGAAAAGTACCAGCCGTCCTACGACACCACGATGCTCACAGAGGTAATGCAGGGTGGCGTTGCGGTGCGTGCAGAGCAGCCGAGGTTTGCCCACCAGCCCTGTCTCTAAGGCGTTCGCTACCCGGGTTGGGAAGGTGGGGGAGTAGATTGTCAGATAATGTTCTTTGTGAAATTTGTGGGGAAAGCATTTTAACTTAAATTGTGGGATTTTAATGGATTAGTTTTCTGGGTGGGATCTTGAATGAAGATGCTGAAATCCCAACCAGGTCTCAGAAACAGACCTTAAAACCTTGAAGGTGGCAAGAGGTGAAGTCGGGACCCAGAATGTCTGATTTTTGTCACTGCTGGGGTTTTGCATTTTCTTTAACTCTGACGCCTGCTAGTTATACCTTTGTTTAATTGGACTGCAGAGACATAAACAGGGTATTAGATCTTTCTTTGTATAATGAAAAGACATTGATCCCAATCTTTGGTGTTTGTCCAGATGAGGCTTGAGCCTATAATTGAAGATGCAGTTGAACATGAGCAGAAAAAGTCCAGCAAGCGGACTTTGCCAGCAGACTACGGTGATTCTCTGGCAAAGCGAGGCAGTGTAAGGGACTTCTGCTTCTCTTTTCATTGTGCAAGAAACCTTGTGCAGTGTTAGATATAGGACCAACTTCCACCGAAAAGTAAAGCCAAATTTGTTTTTGATGTCCTTGTCTTGATTTAATTTGCTTTTGTTTAGACCTCCTGCTTTTCTGTTTGTTCCTCACCGAGGAAAATTTCCTAAATCTAACACTTTAAAACAAAATTGACCATATTGGGTGGTTTTGGAGGGAAAAACGACACTCAGAAATTTGTTCCCTCCCTGTCTCCTTCCCTTCCTCCCTCCCTCTTTCCTTTGCACACACACTTCTTCAGGAGCACTAAAATTAATTGAAAATACTTTCTTTAGTAAAATAGTCATCATAGTGTGTAATTATAAAAGGTTTTGCTTTCTTACGTATATAACTGATAAGAAAATGTCACAGATACTTAGAGAAATGATGGCAGCAAGCTTGACATTAACATATGTAGCACTTTGTGTCCCATTTCCCTGCATGTAGTATAAGAATGTCTGTCTGTGCTTTTAAAAGCCTGTTTGGCAGCACTGGTAGAGAGAAATCTTTGACTGCATTAGTGTTTCCTCTTGGCACCTACAGTGTGACCTTATGCTTCAGGCCAGAATAGTGTATCTTGCTACACTCAGACCTGGGCCCCTCAAAGTGCAGTCAGGGGGTTTTGGGTTGGATATGAGCTTTGTCAGCTTAAGTGTAGCAAATCTTTATTTTATAACACAATTCATCATGTAGCAGCCCATAAAGGGTTGTCCTGTTGTATAAGCTTAGATCAGCTGAATACCCACAGTAATTATAAACGCAAAGCATTAAATAGTTTTTTTTTAAATAACTGTCATCATATGTATGAATGGCTATCTCCATTATTGCAGGGTTTGTACTATCAAGGTGCTAAAAATGGAATTTTCACCCTTATACATGTGTCTATAATTATCTGTAGGCTAGGACAGTCGTAAGGACCTCATTTCCAAATTAAAGCATCAAATTAAAACATCTTAAGTGCTTCTGCATGCAGTGGGACTGAGAATGCTCAGCCAAGTGGATGGGGGCACATGTTGCATTTTCTGTAACTGGGCTTTTTGGATTCAAGTCAGAGGTTGTAACAGCTGTATACTCTGCCCCCAAATGCCCACCCTCCAATTTTATGTTTTAATCCTCTTCTGATTTCTCAACTAAAGACTCACAAATGGTTCTTAATAAACTTTTGGGGGGAGGTCCTGGTAACTAATATAATTTTTCCCCTTATGTTATAAACTACTTGACCAATTAAAAGGGATGGGTTCTGATAATTCATAAAACAGGGAAATCTTTCATAGCTCAGAGCTAATCTGAAGATGGTAGAATTGTTGATAAATTATTGCCAATTCTTAACACAAGTCTAAAGTATGCAAAACGTCAGCAGTTCATTGGCCTGGGATTTCACATCTTCCTGGTGCGTGTTGCTTGCTGTCCTGGGCTGCCTTTCTTTGGTTTGGTTCAGATACTTTGAGGGGTGATTAGAGCTCCTCCTGGAAACCTGTTTAACAGAAGCAGGATACATATTAATCCTTAAAGAAAAGGTCTTAAAGTACTTCATATATTTCTTCAAGTGCCCACAGAGGAAGACCACCATTCCTTAGAGTTCTTGGATAGTGACAGTTGGCTTTCAGTAGAAGGGATGTCTGGCCTTACCTGTTGAAGTGAAAAAGGTGCTCTGTGAAATGGCCCCGCATCGAGTAGAGGCCTAGCTGCTGGTTCCTAAGACAACAAACCCCTCAGTATGTCTGCTGGTCTTTGCCTCTGAGCTGTATTTTATCTGCTCAGATCAGGGCTGCCAATTTCTACAGTCTAAGATGAGTCATTATTTTCTAATCTACCTGGGGAGGGGTTTTGTTCCCAGTGTACCAAACCTTGGCCCTACGAGCCCAGGCCAGGTATTGCTGGAGCCTTAGTGAATTAGATGGTCTTCAGGAGCACAGGGCCTGCACTGTTGCTTACTCTTAACGCTGGAAGAATGGCCAGGTAAAAGAAACCATGTGAAAGTACCCCGTGGTCTGCCTTTCCCTTCCTGGACTGACACTCACGAGAAGCCTATCAAGCACAGGCAGGCAGGTCTTGGTGTGTGTGGACCTGGCCATGGAGGGCGGGGAAGCCGTCTTTGTCTAAAAGGAGAGACTTCCCGCCCGGACCAGTTTCCACTGGTTCCATGTGAATCAAGTCTCATATTTATTGGGCAGGTTTCACAGTTAATTCTTAGCAGCCCCACTTTTTCCACTGCTGAAGGAGTCTGGGTGTGTAAAAGTGAAATGGGTGCGTTTGTGGACTTGTGGGCAGTGTGGTGTCTCTGTCATGTGACACTGCTGCGGACCGGAAGCTTTTGATCGGTTTCAGTAGCTGGCAGTAATGAGCAAGGCAGATTTGGGGAGACTTGGTGTGCAGAGGCTCACATTATTCAGGTGTGTGTGTGAGGCACCTATGTCTTGGGTGGATGGCGTAACTGGAAGCTCTTCTGGCAGTGGAGGTGGCCATGGGTGTGCGGCTCAGGGCATGGGCTCCTCAGACCCTATCAGCTGTGGAGGTGCTACTTTGTAAGATGGAAAGAAAACATAGGCCCTAGTTTTAAAACAGGCCTTGTTATGAAAAGCGTGACTGGTGGTGAAATTGGGGTGCCCAGTGGTCAGTGTGGCGTTGCTGTCTGGATGGATTAGGTTTCTTTTTTGGAAGTTGACAATAGTCGAAAGCAGTAAGTCTGCAGTCATTTTTCTTATTTTTGAGGGGATTACATGATGTAGTTGTAAGCAATGTTGAGATTCTGGGATTTCTGTTTTAATTTCCTTCATCCTTCATTGTAAGCACCTGCAGCCCTTTGGGAGACGTGATTTCTGCCCGCGGAGTACTGCACAGTCTCTGAGCTCCTTCACACTAGGGTGTTGACACTTCTACACCCCAAACAGTTTGGAAAGAAAATATACAACTTTGTACATTTTAAGGTTGACATCTGGAAGTTTTCCTCATAAATATAAGTAGTTGGCAAGGAGACAATTTTCTGGCATAGTGAACATTTTTATTTACAATTTAAGATAAAACCACTGCATTGCTTTTGAGGTGTAATTAGATTCTGTGGGATCCAAATACTGTAGCAGTTTGACACCGCATTATTCATTTAAAAAGTTCATGATAAAGCTCTTCAGTTAAATGTGAAAGTTTACTGTGCTCTTCCTGCTTGATCTCATCTTTTCTCTTCCACTCCCCTTAAATAATTTTGTCCTAACATGACGTACTTTTATACCTGAACATTTTTTAAAAACTTGAATGGGTTTTCCCCCCCCTTTTTTTGTGTCGAAGTATAGTTGATAAACGATATCATGTTGGCAGGTGGACAACACAGTGAGTTGGCAGTTATATACATTATGAAATGCTCTCCACAGTAAACTAGTTACCATCTGCCGCCATACAGAGTTATTACAATATGTTGGCTATGTTCCATCTCTAAGACATACTTTGTGGTTGGAAGTTTGTCCCTCTCTATCCCCTTCATCTGTTTCACCCTTCCACTCATCTCCCTCTCTTCTGGCAACAACCTGAAAATCTTTTAATGATCACCCTAATTACTCCCTTGTGACAAATTTATCTAAATTGAAATTTAACTTTCAAAGTTACCTTTTACCATATGTCACTCAAATCAGTTGAGAAACTTGAAACTTTTTTCTAGGTATCAATTTATAAAACAATACATATACAAATTTTGATGAATAATTGTTAAATATAAAAACATGTTATTGGGAATGCATCTTGAATGATGAGACAGAGTAGGACATAATTAAGTTCTAAGTTTTTTTTTATAGGTGAGAAAAAGTCTGTTTAGCTATGTCTGCTTTTCTTTCTTCAGTGTTGTTTAGGTTTGGAAGTCCTTTTGAGTTATCTGCCAAAATTCCAGTGATCTGTTTTTGTATGATTTAGTAGATTCAGTATGTGTCAGCTGACAGTAGGTCTTCCTGAGTTTTTTTGAAAGTAAAGAATTGAAAACCACCTAATGTATTGAGGAATTTTTAGAATCATGTCCTTTCTTAGTATCTACACTAGTACCTTTGAATGTCTTTTGTTTGGTTTTGGTGAGAGTCTTATACCCACAGCCTTGGTGAGAGACGATGTCTTCTTTGTGTAAAATGGAAGAAGAGTGAGTATGAAAGGGGTCCTGGAAGCCAGGGCTGGTGAGGCAGGTGAGTGTGAGCCGGAGTGGTTCCCTCCAAAGCTCAGACTGGGCTTCCCCTTGACGCCACCAACCTGCATGGCGTGCTCTGACTTCAACCTCTTCGCCTCTCCTCACCCTGAGAGTCAGTGTGTCTTTGTGTCTTTTGCTCTATCTTTGGCTGGAATTGTGCCTAGGGCTGAGAAGTATTTTAGTTCACCGTGCCCTTCCAGAAAGTCGAGATAGCAAACATGTGCAGATGGTACACAGCTGCCGCAGTACCGTGCACTGCTGACGTATTTTGAAGCTGGGTCTGTCTCGTCTTACTTAGGGACTGTTAATCTTAGAGATATTCAGTGTATCCTGGTGGGGCTTGTTCCTTGGGAAGAGGGCACAGGGAGCGCTAGGTAGGCCAGATGTTGCTTACAAGCCCTTCCTTGCCTCTGCTGTTCTTAAACCTTGATGGGTACCTGTTGGGATAGTGAGAGAGGGAGATGACAGTTCTTGAAAGCAGAGTGTACGTCATTGCACGTTCAGAATGCCTATGTAAATGTTTGCTGCTGTCGCCACTTCCAGTCTTCTCCAGGATTGCTCATGTCTAGGTGCATGTAGCAGGTAACACTGCTCCTTGCCACATCGCAGTCAGTTTGACATGTTTTTGTGAGGTTGCTTGGGGAGTGTCAGGTGTCTTGTGTTTTACAATCTTGCATTTGGCCAGACTAGAGAGTGAATTACAAAAATATTTCTGCACAGACTTTACAGGCATCTCGTTAATTTGGTTTTGTTTCTGTCCTTAGTGCTCTCCGTGGCCCGACACCCCTGCAGCCTATGTGAACAGCAGCCCTTCGGCAGCACCTGCCTTCACCTCCCCCCCGCAGAGCACATGCAGTGTCCCCGACAGGTACCTGGTGTGTGTGGCTATGCGCCTGAGGTGGCTGCCCTGTGCCCTCACTCCCTTTTCCATCCACAGCAACCTCCTGTCGTTCCCTGAGGAGGGGGCAGTGGGAAGTAACCTCCACCCCCAGCTGTTTGCTGCCTGCCTCTGTCTTGTGCCCACATTCCCAGCCCTGGAGGTTATAGGAAGGGGTGTGTTCAAGATGTATTCTTCGTGAGATAAAAAGGACAGTGGTTACTTGGGAAAAGCCAGTGTGGATCTGCAAGGCTGCGATGGTTGTAAACTACCTTGGTCTTAAATGTTCACGTCATCATCAAGGGTTAGTGTCTGCCCTGTTCTCCCTCCCAATGGACACACTGGGTGTATATGTGTGTATATATATATTTAAATAAGTCTTTAAAAATAAAGGAAGCCCTTTCAATTTTTAAAGACTTCTTCTGGCTTTAGAAATGGGTTGGTGGACTTTGTTTCTTCCCTCGTCTGCCTTTGACTGGCAGCTGAGCACCTGTGAACCCCAGGGAGGCAGCAGATCACACCATGGGCTCGTGAAGTGCGCCCCGACTTTGGGGTTTTGCTGAAGACCTAGTGCCTAGAAGGTCAAATCAGAAGTTCTCTATTGTTAGAGAGTTTTCTTATTGAGAAGAATTTAGGAAAGGCTACAGAAGAAAAGGTGCTCTTTTTTATACTCTGGTCATGCTCTGTCTTAGCTCAGGCTGCTGAAAGAAAATTCTACATACCTGGGGGCCTAGCAGTAGCAGGACATGTATTTCTCACAGTTCTGGAGGCCAGGAGTCCGAGATCAGGGTGTCAGCTCAGTGGGTCCTGGGGAGCACTTGCTTCCAGATCGCTGATGGCAGCCTCCTCGCCCCGCACAGAGGAGAGCAGAGCAGTGGAAGCAGGCCCTGTCGGCACTCTTGCAGAGCCACTGATCCCATTCCCAGGGTGCTGCCCTTAGGACCTTCTCCAGTCTGCTTCCTCCCAAAGGTCCCACCTCCTAATAATCGGTCACACTGCAGGGTCAAGTTCCAGTGTACAAATTTTGAGGAAACAGGTGGTAACGGTCTGATGACAAAACAGACAAAAACATGCTTTCCCCCCAGGAGATTGATAGGCTGATGAGGCAGCTTGTTTGTATGGGTTATTGGGCTTTAAGCATAGAGAAACACTCCCGGATGCCAAGATGAAGAGCCCAGGGACCAGTAGGTCACTGCAGAGGCCCTTCTACTTCCCCAGCCCAGGCTGAATAACCTTAGGAGATGAACTGGGTTTTAGAGATAAGCTGTGAATTCACAAACTCACTATTGAAGTGAGGTTGCCTGAGCACTGTTCCAGGTGCCATGATATATAAGGGAGAGACACCTCCTGACCGGAGGAACTGACATTCTCAAGGGTGGAGGACAGGAAACAGTCAACAGGATAAACCTAAGTAGTCGAAATATGACCACTGGGAACAGAGTCAGAGCCCAGCACCAGGATGAGGGCCATGTTTGCTGTGGGGCTGGTTTTCATTTTCATTTTACCTTAGAAATGCAAGCTAGTGTGTAAGTCTGTCTCTTGAATTTCATCCTCTTTGATCATGGGTAAGTGCATTGATTAAAGGAGCACCATCTTCTGTTTAGGCCTAGTCTCATTGTACCACTCCTTGTGGCTCATTATAAAAGATTTTTTGCAGTTATTTTTAGCTCTTTATCTTATTTTCTCATTTTTTTTCCTAACTAAAATGAATGAGTATCCTTTATTTTCTTGGCACCCTGGAAATAGAGACCTTTTGTTTATAATACTTGAATTTTCTCTCTAGAAGCGATGGAGAAGGGGGCACAAATTGAGAAATAGTCTTGTGTGTAACCCACCATCCCCTTCGCTCCCTTACCAGCTGTGCCAGCATTCTTATTGCCGATGTACATTGCTCTGTCCCATGGTATTATTTTAAATTTACCTAGTTTAATAGTCTTTAAAGGCTTGATTAAAAACATATAACAAGCATCCTTTCCTTCCTTCCCCCAGCAATTCCTCTTCCCCAAATCATCAGGGAGATGGCGTTCTACAGGTCTCTAGTGAAGTAAGTATCTTTCTCCTAAAACTATCAGATGTTTCAAGGGTCCTGCATTTTTAAGGCTCTGATAGGGGCTTGCCTCATTATTGGGTGACAGGGTAGCCAAACCTATGCCCTTCTTGGGTGTTTTTCACTTTAAAATTGGAGGATTTCTGTGTTTTGTTTAAATGTTCTTTATAACGTGCTGGGGACCTGGGTTCTTTTTTGGTAAGCTTGAATAGTTTCTAATATTATGTTCATTTTCATTGTTAATAGCAACTTCAGTCTTCAGCTACAATCCAGGAAACGCAACAGTGGCTGCTCAAAAACAGATTCTCTTCCTACACAAGACTGTTTTCAAATTTTTCAGGTATGTGTGTATGTATGCGTGAGCATATGCATGTTTTCTTGTTGGTTTCTGTAGTTTTGTTAATCTTAATTTTAAAACATTTTTAAAGTAATTAGAGATTCCTGAGAAGCTGTGCACACGTACAGGCAAGCCTTGTGTACGTGCCACTAAGTCTCTCCAGGAGTACCTTGTGTGTCTCCTGTACACTGCGGAAGTCAGGAAATTCAATCAGTGCAATCTGCTTGCTCACCAATTTTATGTGCCCTTGTTTTTTGTAAAGTAGTGTATGGTTCTGTCCAAGTTTTTTCATTTGATGAACAACTTATTTTGAAATAATTTTTGTTTTAGTGTAAGTTGGGAACGTAGTGCCGAGCTGCCCCACTGGGCCCTCCACTCAGTTTCCCGTGTGATCATGGCACAATCTTAGCGTGGGAGGTTGGTGCTGGGGCAGTGTGTGGACAGCGTTCTGTGCCTTATCCCGGGTCCAGGCTCGTGTGACACCCCCAAAGCTCACATACAGAATTAACACCAGCACCACAGGGATTTCCTATATGCCGCACGTACCGCTCCCCCTGCCTCATCATTGGCAACCATTAACCTGCTTTCTGACTGTGATTTTGTCATTTCGAGAATGTTACATAAATGGAATCACACAGTATGTGACCTTTTGAGATGGGCTGTTTATCAGCCCAGCATGATGCCTGTGAGCCCATCCAAGTCGTTGTATCAACAGTTTGTTCCTCTCTATCGCTGTGCTGGGGGACATGGATGAATGTTCTCAGGTATGGTTTGTAGGTCCTGCAGTGTCTTCTTGAGGAGAAAGCTGATGGGGTGCTCACATGGGATTTGGGAAGGGACCGAGCAGTGCTTCTCCACATGGTGCACAGGAAACCTCTTTGAGGGACAGTGATAGACATGGCAGGTAGAGCAGCGCCAGCATTTCCCAAGTGCCTCTGAAACCTCATGGAAGGCAGACGAAAGCATAGCGCATACACAGAGTCCCGATGCTTGGACTGAGGGTGGGCCCAGGGTATACGTGTTGTATGGTTAGGTGGATATGTGTGCCTATCTAGAGAGTTCAGAGCTCTTTCCACGGTGAGCAGGGATTGCATGGCTCGGCTCCTGCGTCTCCCTGCCTTGCGTGCTGCCCACCAGCAGAATGGTGAGGAGGAGAGTGGGAATTCTTGCTGAGGCTCTGGGCAATCACAGTCCAGAGAGGGCTGTGCACACCAGTGTGTGCAGCTGGGGGCATGGGCTAGGGATGTGCACACACATGTATCTCCAGTCACAGCTATGCAGGCTGTGGGTGCCAGCAGAGATGACAGAAGGAGGGCTTGCTTTGCCACCTGATCCTCTTGGGGCTCGTGCCTTATGGAGATGTGCTTCTCTGGTCTCTTTTACAAACCAGAGAGTTATTGGGCTCTCAGAGCCAAGCCCTCAAGAACAGATTATCCTGTTACATATGTGAGCAGGTATTTATTATATGGAAGTCATTCTTAACCCCAAGGGCCTCTTAATTCTCCCAGTAAACTACGTCTTGAGTATCAATAAAAGGGGAAAAGATGATGGACACATTCAAACAAGAAGTGGAGAGAAGACTGATGAGCTCCATGTAGCGGTCCCTCAGGTCAGACACAACCAGCCTTTTTTGGTCAGACTTGCTCTCTGCTCCCTGCCCGTCTATTGTAAACCGTGTCATTCACAAGTACTGAGTTCCTGCGGGGCAGTCTGCGGGTACAGGCAGCTCTGCAGTGTCATCATGTTTAAACCAGCCACAGTGGCAGAGCTGCTGTGTTACAGAGCGTGTGGCTTTACGTTGCGTGTTGTGTAGAGGCCCAGTCCCAGCTCTGCTACCACCTCGTGTGGCTTGGGGCAAATCCCCAAAACTATGGACTCCATTTCTTTTTTTTGTAAAGTGAGACTGGTCTGGGTGATCTCGAGGTGAGTTAACTGGGGTCAGAATCTCATTTATCTGCACAGGCACCACACAGCCAAAATAAGGTAGGTGGTGAAGGCCCATGTGGGGAACTGGTGGTCCCATAGGCCCCGCTCATTGATCTGGTTGACCAGCCTCTGGACTTCCCTGAGCTCCTCCTGGATGTAAGACATGGCCGAGCCAGTGCTTTCTTGGCTCTGAGTGGTGTGTGTGTGTATGTGTGTTCATATAGACACGGGCAGAGGCGACCCGCTGTGATTCTGAAGGACGTGTAGCTGGGAAGACAGATACCGTGAGGCAGTCTTGCCAGTTCTTTTTCCATTTCTTTGAGAAGAATCTCTTTCTGCTGTTCCGTAGGTGCCGACTTATTAAAACTGACAAAGGAGGACTTAGTACAAATTTGTGGTGCAGCCGATGGGATTCGGCTCTATAATTCACTGAAGTCCAGGTAAAAATGCTGTGTTTAAAAGGAACTGTTCATCTTGAAGTAAGAATGTCTGTTTCTTCGTGTGGGAACCTGGGCAGAGTGTCCCCACGCCCGGCTGGCATGTGCTGGTGTGCATTGCTGCACGTCAGCAGCACCCAAGCTCACTAGGAGGCCGTTTTGTGTGCACCCTCAGGGCAGGCCCACATATGATGCAGGCCCTGAGGGCAGGTGCAGGCTGTAAGATAGGTAGAGTGCCCATGGGCAGTTCTGATTTCTTGAAGACGACTGGGTTGGTTGCCAAGAAAACAAACTTCTCATTTAGGTGAGCTATCCAGAATCTATTTCAAGTATGTATGACTATTACTACTAAACCGTAAACTGTGCTGGCTTTTAAGATCCATTTACTCTTGCTATCACTGCTATTTCTAGACTTGTGGTGTGAGAATTCCATTAAAACTGAATCTTACTCATTTCAAATTGCCGACTTAATCTTGAAACTTAAATTTACCAGCATCTGACAGAGTATCTCAGTGGTTTAGAGTCTGGATCATCAGATTAGACCACCTGTGATAGTTGGTGTGAGGTGTGTGTTTTTATATTTCTATTAGTCAGTTGTTTTATATAATGAAATAACATTGTGAAGTCCTCATAAGGAAATAGAGCTTAGATTCCTGTAGTTGTCATGTGTACGTGGTGAGGCAGCTTTGTCTCCTAGGCTCATGAGTGGCATCTTGTGCTTACAGGTCAGTCAGGCCCCGCTTAACCATCTATGTCTGCCGGGAGCAGCCAAGCAGTGCGCCCCTGCAAGGGCAGCAGGCTGCGGGCAGCGGAGGCGAGGATGGCGGCACGACACCCTACGGTGGGCATCGGGGCACCTCGGGCAGGACTGGGAAGGACCCTGTTGTCAGGGCTGCTGAGGCTGCTGCAGGAGTCCTGCAGCAGCCTGAGGGTCACGTCTTTGGGGAAAGAGGAAATTAGCAAGCAGGCTTTTCAGTACTTTCAGCCACACTGTGGGTCTCTTTTGTGCAAAGCCCTTTACACCAGAAATAGCTAATAAGCGAAGAACTAGCTTGAGTGCTTTGGGGTTTTGCTGGCTTCTCCAAAATATCTCAGATTTGCTGAAATGATGACAGTAACATTGGCAGCTTGGCAAGAAAGCAGGAGGGTTTTTTCCATTTTACTAACTGGGGGAAAAAGTTAAAACTATCACGTATGCAGAAATGCATCTACATAACAATACCAAGCGTGCAGACTTGTCTCAGATGAGGTCTGACCAGCCCTGTGACTCCATGTGGTGAGCCTTGTGCTGGGTCCTTGTGAATGTCCTCTATGTCATTACTCAGCTGAATACTGTGGGGCCTTTTATCCTGTGGGTTTGTTTCCCTTAATTGGGTAAGAGAGTGCTGGATTAGGGCAGAGGTAAAAATCTTGGCCCCTCTCCCCTCCTCTATGGTCCTTGAAAAAAAAAACATTTTTTAAAGCATGCTTTCTCATTTACAAGGTGGGTATGTGTAATATATCCCTTCCTCCTATATTCTGAAACAAAATAAAGGCAACATACTCAGAACTTTCCAGAGAAAAATGTGATACAGAATTCAACGTGGCAGTTTTTTGCTTTAAAAATGGGTGGAGCTCTCAGAAATACTCAGTGATGGGAATTTCTCTGAAAAATCCCCAGGAGAGTAGTGGTGAACTTTTCCATTGGGTGTCATTTGGACTTCAAAAGCTATGAATTTTAAGACTAAAGATAACAAAGTCTTAAAGGACAACAATTCTAAAGGAGCTTTCCCTGTATCTTTGAGGTCACCTGTATCATTTACAGGTGTTTTGGAAGGTGTATCCTCTAACATGAGGTTTTGGGGAGGGGTGTGTAGAGATCCTGGTGACCTTAACCTGACATCAAGCATCAGCAGACCTTCTCTGCAAAAGGCCGGGTAGTGAGTGCCTCGACTTTGCTGACCACAGGGTCCCTTACCCTCAGGCCTGCCACTGTAGTGCCCAAATCACCATAGAGTATGGAGTCCGTGGGTGTGGCCATGTTCTGTCAAAATTTCCTTTTAAAAGAACAAATGGAGGGCAGGGTTTGGCCTACACAGGCTGTGGTTTGGTGACCCCTGCTCTGGATCATCTCTGTAGTCTTACCTTAATTGTAGTTCTAAATTCTAAGCTTTTCATAATATATAATTAGCAAAGGTTTCTATACCCATATACACACATACAAAAACAAAAACCTTGTTTGGAGAAGCAAAGTTCTAGCACAGATATTCCTGAATCTGTAACTGAGCAAGACCTACAAGGGCCAGACTCCAGCATGGGTATGGCGCTGTGCAGATGACGTGTCTGCTGGGCGACAGTCCTGAAATGCAGCACCTGGCGGGCTGGGGCTGGGGCACTCTGAGAGGCAGCAGCAGGTTTCACGGCCCATCCTTAGCTTTTCACATGGTGTCTGTTACACTATTAACTCTTTGGGAGAGGAAGAGGGGGGAGAGGTAACTTTTATTGCTTAGGATAAAATTCTTATGGTAGGATTGATTAATCAAAAACTATGACCTTTTTATATATTGCTAGGAACACATTTTTGAAACCAGCTTTCCTCAGGTGTAATTTATATACCGTCAAATCCCCCTACTTTAAGCATAGAATTCAAAATTTTAGTGAACTTGGAGTTTAGCAGCCATTACTACAATCTAGTTTTAGTTCCATTACTCCAAAAAGATCCCCTGTGCCTATTTGCAGTCACTTCCTGTTAGTTTTTAAGAAAAATTAAAACCACAAATCCTTTTGTTCAGAGATTGTGTTCATGTTTATTGAATTATATATGTGAGCATATATAGCATATTATTAGATGGGTAGTAAGGGGGAATGAAGCTCCCATTTTTAATTTTTATAAATATATTTTTAACACTTTGAAAGATGTGCTCTTCCTGTGGATCGGGTGGAAAACGGATCAAAGATTACTGCTAAAATGCTGTTCTTTTTTAATTTCAGTTTATCATGCAATCTACTTGGAAGAAATGGTTGCCTCAGAAGTTGCTCGAAAACTTGCGTTGGTGTTTAATATTCCTTTCCACCAAATTAACCAGGTTTACAGACAGGGTCCTACTGGCATTCACATTATTGTTAGCGATCAGGTAACTTGAACTGCCAGGCCCATTTGTGTTCCCTTTCACACTGGTGTTTATTTTTAACTATCATTGAAGAGCTATAGAAAAGTCTGTGGCCTCTTGCAAGTACTCATGAGAATAATTTTCAAAGAGTTGGGGATCAAAATTTGTAAGAATTTATAACCTGGAGTTTCAGGTATCCTAGGACTATAAGGAGTACAAATCAAGGATCCCTCCCAGCCCCCGTCCGTGCCCCTCACTTGGGACTTCCGGGTTCCTGGGGCTTTGGCCCTTCTCATGTAGAGAGGCATTTGGATGTGTTTTCCTCTTGTCTATTATTTGATGACTAATTAAAAAAAAACGGATTAGAGGTATAATTCTGCCCCACCCCCTACCCACCCTGTGTTCATTGACAAGGCAGCAGTAACAGGAGAGCACTTAACACAGGAACCCCCAGCTGGGCAGGCTTCTGGGGGCATCCTGGGCAGGAGCAGTTAGCAGGAGGCCCTGCTGGGTGCAGTGTATGAACTGGTATTTTCCTTTAACTACTAATTTCAGTCTTTCTAATCAGTTATGAAAGGATGGTTGGATCTTAATTCTGTATCTGCTTTATCCTTCTAGATGGTTCAGAACTTCCAAGATGAGAGTTGTTTTCTATTTTCCACAGTAAAAGGTACTTCGTGTGTGTGCCTGTGTCATGAGATGCTGGAATCATGAAAGATGCGTGCACGCCTTTGATCTTGTGTGTTTACTTTTGAACATGCTGGCTTTACTAAAGAGTTTGAAAAATGAGAGTATTTTTAGTGGTTATAGTAGAAATAAACTAGCAAATAGGAGACGGGTCAGTCCTTCCAGATGACTGGGGGAAAAAAAATCAATTCATTCACCCATTGTTTTACTGAGCACGTTGTGTCAGACCCCATGCTTTTGGTGCAAGAAAGGCCTTGAACAAAGCAGACTCTGTGGAATGCCTGCTGTAGTGGGTGAAGAGTTGGCCATCAGATGCATGTCATTACGAACATTAAGTACTGTGAAGGAATGGGAATTTGTGGGGGTGCTTAAGGATCCAGGGGGTCTGGGTAAGGGGATATGAAGCTCTTAGGGGGTGTCATGAATGCTGAGACTGAAGGCGGAACTGACCAGAGGAGAAGCATCTGGGTGGCATGGGGCTGGGTGTGAAGGAAGGAGCTTGGCTTCAGAGACCTGAGAGGCCATGTAGCTGCCTTGCACGGGGTCAGGGGTGGGCAGAGAAAATGGAGTCAGAGCTGGTGGCAAGGGTCTGGGGTGCAAGACCTGGTGGTGATGGTAGTTTAGACTTGAAATGCACTGGGAAGTCAGTGACATTTAAACTAGGAGTAATGTGATTAGGTTTTTTCCCTCTCTTGCAGCTCTGGAGACAGAATAGGTGGGAAAACTGGAGGCAGAGGTCGTCTAGGTGGGAGGCGGTGATCTCTCACACATTCACAGACAGGGCCCTGTTGGGCTCCGCATTTCAGGGAGCAGTGATTCTGACCCTTGTAAAGAGCAGCTGGGCAGATGATGGTCCAGGCAGAGAGGCAGGAACTGTCTTGTCCAGCCAGGAGTTCCAGTTCAGATGTGTAGACATGTCACGTTGGCAGTTAATGACACCCAGACTGGATAGGCCTGTGCTTATGATGCAGATATGGAAGCCTTCAGCTTGTCAGTGGTGACCCAAATCATTGAGGTCATTTAGGGAGAGAATGTGGAAGGACGGCCTGGATGGAACTCAAGTTAGTTAGTGCCCATTAAAGGGGTTGGATAAAGGTGAGATTTTTAAATGCACAACTCTTACGAGACTTAAAAAAAAAAATTCAGTGGGTTAACATCTAAATCCAGCCTTAAAAGCTGCACCTCAGAGAGCAAGATGTCATGTGCTACCTGTAAGTCACTCTTGAAGGGAGTGGTCCAGAACAGTGCTGAAGTTTTTATTTCAGTTTGTGCCTGACTTAGTGTATATGCCATCCAGTGCCTGCAAGAACAAGTTGTAGCTGAACTGGTTCATTTTTATTCAACATCTGTAGCTTAGTGCCCTTCTGCTTAATTTTTAGCTCTCAAACCAATGTAATTTTAACTGCAAAACTCAGTGCCTAAGGAGACTGACACTAGTCCCATGGCCGTGTTCTGTGAGGGCGGTGGCCCTTTGTAATGTCAGACAGCTGGGGGACAGCCCACCCAGCCCAGCACACTGTCCTCCTAAAAGGGGCCCTCTGCTTTTGATGGCACCTGTGCCGTGCCGCTCACTGTTCCCTGAGAAGCTCTGGCCCACCAGGCAGACTTGGTGATTAATTTTTTAAATGTTTAGATCTATCTTTGAGAGGTTCAGAAATTACCCCCTGACAGGGTGGTTGTCTTAGTTTACTGTCTTGTCACTGGCCTGGCCCTGGTCAGTGTCTGCTGCTCTGCCCTGTGCCACAGAACTGGCGGGCAGTGTGGGCCAGACGGTGCAAAGCAAAGCGTCCTGCAGGAATGTGTACACAAGATTGCCTTAGGGAAGAGGAGCTGGATCAAGTTAATCGGCTTTCTTGCTGTAGAATTACTTAAAGGAACCGCTGAACTGGGGAGTGAGGTGGTAGATTACTGGGAGTTTTCAATCTAATAGTGTTGATCTTCCTAACCAGGCTATAAAAAAATGTAACTTCTCTTCCCTTTTTTTGCAGCTGAAAATGGTGATGGTATCCACATAATTTTGAAGTGATGTCTTATATAGTCTGAACTATATTCAGTACCAAATAAAGTCACGCTTAAAAGTGTGTGAAGACTGAATCCAAGAAGTCTTGGGATCGGATTTTACTGTATGAAATGTTTCATATTGAAAACACAAGATGACCTTTCTAATGAGCTGTATGAGAGGCGAATCTCCTCACTGTCACTGCCATAGCCCAGCGTACCCCACAGAGTGAGCACGTCAGGACAGCATGTGTGTGGATTGATGGCCACCGTGCAGGCAGGGCTGCCTGCTCCTCTGGCAGAGGCCAGTAGACGCAGTTCCTAGAAGCAGTCTTTGCTGTCTTTTACACTGTATGCAGTTTGGAAGTGAATGTGAAAATGCACTGTGGGCATTTACCTTTCTCTGCCAGTTTGGTTTGTATTGCCTGAACCTTATGCTGACTTGCGGTGGGCGGGCGGGCAGCGCCGTTGTGGAGCCAACATAGAATCTGCGTAGAGACGCCATGTATGGTGATCGGTGGTCAGGTAAGAGGTTGGCAATGGCTTGGAGGAATCATATCTAGAGTGTGCGTCTGATGTGATCATGCTAGGTCATTGATCCACACTGGGAAGATGGGCTTGAAGCAAACTGCATGGTCAGGAGTACCTTGGTGAGAGGGTCACTATAGATCCTAACAGGTACAAAGACTTTTGTGTTTTGCTTTGTCTCAGATTTATTGAAAACCTTTGTGCTTCTGCTTCCATTTTTAGCATTTTGTTTCTGTTTTCATTTTGGGAGCCCCATTGCTTTTTAAACCCATGTGGTTCTCTCTCTTTCCCCCTTCTCACCTCAGCCTGCACCATTCTGTTCTTAGAGCCCTACCCAGACAGAAGTAGGTGACTTACTCAGCAGGGGAAAAAAGTGTGATAGTTTCTGACTTGGTGTTAAGGGGTCTTTGTTACCAGTAAGTTGTAATTGTTTATGGTACACTAGATATCATAAACCAAACACTAAACTATCATAAAAGCTCCTTACATTCTCAAAATTTTAGCTTCAGTACAATCATGGGTAAACATTCTGGTGACTAGAGGTTTTTTAATACACCACATAATAGCTTCTTTTTCTATAAAGGGTGCCTCTTTCACAAAACCAAATGCTTGTCTGCCAGGATGCTTTTCAAAGGAAGCCCCACTGTTCTCAGAGTTTTTCATGCAATCTTCCTCTTTTCCCTTCACCCACAGCCTTGCATTAGCAAGCAGTTTTGAGGGCTGTGGTGTAGCAGATGCCAATTTTTTAAAAATTTAAAACTTGGAGTCCATTTTAATTATAGCATCACTGTCCATTTACCCAGGTGTCTTGGTTTTGAATGTATTTGATCTTATCTTTGTTCAGCAGAAATAGGAATGAGTAATTATGAGCTTGAAATCTCTTATCAGAAGATGAACAATTTCAGTAGCTTTGATATTTTATGTTTCATAAAGGGGGTTCTTTGATATGAAGCACTGACTCTTAAGTATTTCCACCTTAGTTTTGAAAATATCTAACTCCTCTATGCCCTAAAGCAGGAGAGCTTTCCTGTCATGTCTCCCTTTGCTTTTTGTATGATCACATGTTTTCTGTACCAATCACTTGGGAAAGAAGTGAGCTTATCTCTTGGAGTTTGTGCTTGTCTATTTAGCATTCCTTTTTGAGTCTCAAGATTTATGGAACAATAAATGTCATTTAATGCTGTGTGCTATTTTGAATTCCTCATCACAGTTTAGAAGTAGGATAAAAATAAAAGCTCATCAAACTTGAAATTAAACCAAGAGGCATTGAACATTAGTCTGTCCCGGTGAAACAGGTAAAATTATGGCACCAGCAGATTTGCTACTTTGTTTTTTTAATAGTAGGATGTATACATTTCAGTGTAATAAATGTTTTCCGATTGTTTTGCAAACGTGTGTCTCATTTAAAATCCCAGTTCCTGCCAGTGTCAGCTCTATCCATGGAAATAAGGAACTCTGTGTTGCTGAGCACATGCCAGTCCAAATGTCCTAAGGGATGAGGCCCATGTTTTGTTGCCTTAAAGCTGATGCAACTGAGGACACGTTACCCAGTCACTGTTCTACACTTGAGAGAGGAAGCAAGCCTGACTTGATCAGAGGCTTTCCTGTCTGTAAATGAGGTCACAGGCGCTGGGAGCGAGAAGGCCAGTGGCTGTTGTGATAATAGCTTGTGTCTGGGGCATAAAAGAGAATGTATAGAAGGCCCTGGTCATATGCATTTTTAAATAGAAACTAATTTCATCATCACTGAAACAAATCTGTTAAATGCTTTAATTTAAATATAGCTTCCTGCATTCAGTCATTTTTTTCCTCTACACAGTGGTGTAAATGTGTTTAAATAACTGCTATAGTGTACACACAATTTTTAGACCAGGGAATACTGGAATATATCACAAGGCAATGTAAGTCATCAGGACTTAGCGTTCATTCTGATAATCCTGTTAAATCGATTTATGGGGTTTTATATGTATCTGTATTCTCTTCCTAGAATGCAGCTGAGGCACTGTATCCTAACTGCTTCTAAAACTGTCCATCTCTAATAGAAATATTGCCAGGCTTGGGAAAACACCTTGTTCTTACTGCTTCACTTAGGCGTCTCATGGGCTTTGGACTGTTTGGGGAGTGGTTGCTAGGAAGGGTCAGTTGCCATTAGCACAGTGAAAGTGGTGATGGATTCCTAATCTTCACAAAGGTCACAAATCGGGATGGCACAGAGCAGAAACTAGCTCATCTTACTGGATGTCACATAACACTAGGAATGTCTGAATTGGGAAATGGTTTTGCTCAAGATTTGTCTGCCATAAGATAGCAATAAAACCCTTTGACTTTAATTAAGCATTGCAATGGTTTATTCATTTTTATGAGTCTAAAAGGTGCCAACACTTAACTGATCTGAGTTTTAAATTACTGATCCGAGTGTGTTAATTTTTTAAGAGTTTTGGTGTAACTTGATTTCTAAGATTTTTAAATAAATGTAGGAAAAAATCACACCCATTCTATATGCATCCATTCATTATTTTTAATTGATTATATTGTAGATAACTTAAGCCTTAATCAATTCTTTTTAAGGTCCCCTAAATTAACGATGACATGATTAGCTTTTCTCCTGTAACGAAAACACATTAAGTGCTATAGCATATGCCAGAACTTACAACTTCCAGGCAGGCAACACAAACTCTGAGTGGCTTTTGTGTAGTTTGTTTTTGGTCCTCAAAAGTGTTCAGGGCAGGGAGGGTAACAAAAAGGTGGAGACCCTGTTCCACCCAGTTTGGAGTCCTCATTTCTTTGGTGTCTCATGGAAACCTATTAACTTGCCACATAAATCTCTACATATAAAACTACCAGGCATTGAGTTGCTATTTATCTTAAAGTGGAAAAGTCCTGCTAATCAAAATGGAACTGTGAATTAAAGTAGGCCACTGGACCAAGTATCTGGTAGAAAATCAACATTTTTTTCTGCTCAGTTTGTGCTAACACTGATCACTGATGGTCTGTTTGAGGAATGCTGACAAGGCCAAGAGCAGGACATTAGTACCTAGGAAGGTACCCACCTCTCAGATCCAGGTTTCTTGCACAGTCCTGGCTGCACTGAGGCCGCTTTCACCATGTGTTAACAGACACAGGTTTTGATTTGATTGCATCACAGCAGAGTAAAGGTGAAAGCTATCACCAGAGTTACTCAATCCCTACAGAAGTCTTTACCTGTAAATGCCTTTCCCAATGGAGAATCAATAGACTGGGGTGATGGAGGAGAAGGTCGGGAAGATTCGCATCTTCTCTGGAGGAAGGGACACCTCGTGAAGCCTCGGGCCCAGGCAGCTGCTGTCAGAGAATGACACAGCACCTGCACAGCCGCTGTCCACTCCCTCCCACTGCCGTTGGTGGCGTGACAGGAGCGAAGTAGGCATGGACCTTGACATGAGGGAGCTGAACCTGGAAGGAGGACGTAGAAGAAAATAGTGAAGACATCTCTACACTGGTGTTTTTAGGATTATAGGCATAATCCTAGAAAAGCCAAAAGTTCTCCATGTAGAATTGACTCCACTTTACCATCAGGTAGATGGTTCACATAGAATTTTGTGTGGGCTATAGCTACATACACATCCCTTAAAGTAGCACCTTCTAACGACAAAGGGAACATAGTGTTTCTGCCCAAGGTAGTCACTGGCCCTATGTAAACTGAAGTTCTGAACAGCTGCAGCACCAGGGGCTGCTTTGGGGTATAAATGTGATGTTGCCTAAATGTAAAGCATAATGAAGGACAGTCTGGGTGAACTACACAGAGGGAAAGCCACGTACTGAAAGTCCCTTCCTTCTTGGAAGGATGCTGGTCAGACTGCATGGACCCACCAGCCCAGACCCATCAGAGTTGAATCTTACAGGGTGGGTCTAATAAGGAGATTTTGAACAAGTCTAAGGAGACCTGTTGATTCTTACACATTCATGGTTTGCTTCGAAATGGGGCCAGGTGCCATGGACTCGGGCACCACACTTACCCGCATCCGCTTGATGCCTGCCCGGGTGACCTGCTGGCAGTCATACAGTTCAAGGCGCTCCAGGCCATGGCAGTTCTCCAGGTGCTCCAGGGCCACATCAGTGATGAGGAGGCAGTTGTCAAGTTCTAGTACCCGCAGCCTCTCGTGGCCACAGGTGCTGTTGCTTAGGTGCAGGATCCCATCATCTGTGATGAGCTCACAGTGGGACAGACTCTAGAAGAAGGAGAAAAGTACAGCTGTTTGCAGGCCTCTTTCCACTGCTCAAGGCCTCGGAAAAACGGAAGCTGGTCTGTGCAGTGTCCCAGAGTGACAGCTGATCCACAGGACGATCAAACACAAAGCCTTGGGGCCCTTGGCCATGGGTCTGCTATAGCGGGGCAGTGGCTCCTCTTATGTTTCTGTGTAAAACTAGAAATAAAATTTGCAGGGAAGGTCTGGGTCAAGATAATGACATGGTTTCCTGAACAAACCTATGACCAACCAAATCTATAGCTACAAATGGAACAACTCCCTCAAGAAAACCTAAAAACTGGCTGAGTGACTCCTACACACAGGCAAATGAGAAAAGGCCCACACTGAAGCAGAGAAGAGAGAGGCTGGGACACAGTCGTGCCATAAGGGCCTAGCGCAGTCACCCCCAGCCAGGAAGGAACTCAAAACCTGGAGCTGATCCCTGAGGAATGAAGGCCCCACATGAGGACCCCAATTTTTATGACCTGCAACTGAGAGATGAGCCCTCAAAACACCTAGCTTTGAAAAATGGGCTCCTATGAGACCCACAGGACTAACAATAGTAATGTGAAAAATGGCTCTTTTAAAGGGCTTATATACTTGGGCTCACCAGCCTAGGGCCCAGCATGCAAGGGGCAACTGGACTGTGTTGGGAGCAGCTCATTTGTTCGTTTTGGCGAGCCACCTTGCAGGCAGCTGATCTGACACACACCTGGAGGCCTGCTGGAGTGCTCTCTGGGGATGGAGCCCGGCAGGCACCATCTTTGTAAGCTCCCTGTGCCCTGCTACAACTGAAAAGACTTTTTTTTTTTTAACTCTGGGCTTTCTCTTTTCTTTCCTTGTGGGGCACCATCTCTATGCTCTGCCTGTGCCGTGCTTCAGAACACCATTATCTCCCAAGGGAGAGCTTTCACATGTGTCTGGTATCCTGGCTTTTGCAGCTGCTGTCAGGGGACACCTCTGGCTCTGGTGGCCAGTGGGTCTTAACACCAGGTTCTCACAGGACTGTACCCAAAAGAGAAAGAGTTCTTACATGGCTACCACCCCTCAGAACACAGCAAAAGACAACAGGCCCAGGAGCTCATTATTTCTGTGCAGGAGGCTTATCAGCTTTTCATAGGAGCAGGAGGGGCAAGCTTCCAATGAGGCAATCTTAAGGGCTGACTGCGAGCCTTTCTAGAAGCCTTGGAGCGCTGACTTTACACTGCCCCTCTGCCACACTCTGGAGTTGCCAGTATCTCCTGCAGGGGAGCGCTTACATGTGTTTAGTGCCCCAGTTTTTGCAGCTGCTGCCAGAGGCTGCTCCTTGATCACCTGGCTCTGGTGGCTAGGGGGCCCGCATTTCTGGGTCCCATGGGACTTTAACAGTTGGGGAGATAGTCTTGGCAGGTTACCATCCCCAGGGCACTTTACAGACAGACCAAAATCCTCTCTTTTCTCCCCACCTCCCCTTCTGTGAAAGTGGCCTACTTACTGTCCTGGAGCTTTGGCCTGCAAGCAGGCTTCAGGCTGGGACACAGGCCAGTGTGCACCATCTCTGTGTTCTCCTTCTGCCTTCTACATTTTGCTGGTGTCTCTAGACAGACACTCATCTAGAGCCCTGGTTTTTGTGACTGTCACCCAGAGGACACCTAAATCACCTGGCACTGGTGGCCAGTGGGATTTCTGGTCCCACAGGACTATATCTGAATAATTTAAAAGTTGCTGCCTGAGGGTCTGGCTTCCAGTCAGTCTGAATCTAGGTGCTGACCCCCCCTTGGGACCCTGACAGACCATGGTACACCCTCAGCTTCGGGGAGCCATTAAAAATAAGCTGCTTGGACAATGACAAAGGTTTGAGAGGCAACCAAAAGCTAGAACAGTGTTGAATGTGTTAAATGACAAGGTTCATTTCCAATACCAGGCCACTCCTTCCAAGACTCAGATAGGTGGTGGTTTCATCTACTGTGTAGATACCAACACAGAGTCAAGCAAAATGAAGAAGGAGGGATATGTTCCAAGTGGGTTAGATAAAACCTCAGGGAAAAAAACCTAATAAAACAAAGATAAGTAATTAACCTGATAAAGAGTTCAAAGTAATGGTCATAGAGACTTCCGGGAAGATGGCGGTGTGAGCAGGGCGGCAGACATCTCCTCCCAACACTATACTTATCTACGAAAACACAGAAAATACATCTATTCCTAAAAGAGAGACGAGAATACACAGGAAAGCGCACAGCGTGCAGCTACACCCGAGAGGACTCGGCACCCCAAGAGGCGGGTAAGATACGGAGCCGCGACCCGGCGGGACCCGAGCCCTCCCCCACCCCAGCGCACCGGCGGGAGGAGAGGATTCAGAGCCGGGAGGGAGTGGAAGTGCACCCCGCGAAGTAGCCAGCCCCGGGGATCTGCGCGGGGAGCGCTGACCCACATTGCGCAGTGCAGCGGAGATTGGAGAGACAGAGGGGCAGGATCTGAGCGGGGAACGCGCCAGGGTGCTTGCAGCCGGCTCCCAGGAAGGAAAAAAAAAATGCGCGCTTTCCTCAGCGGTCTTAAAGAGACAGGAGCCCAGCGGAGGAGCCGGATCGCCCCAGCACACTCAGCCCAGCAGGCTGGGAGTCCTGGGGAGTTTCAGACGCCTTAGCTGGCGACTGAGGAAGCGTAGCCATACTTAACACTTCTCACTGAGATCAACAGCCTCCTATTCGTTCCCACCCCTGCCAGAGCGACAAAGGGCCCTGCGGAGCGGCACAGTCACAGCTGTGGAATAGTGGGGCAATAGCGCCACCTAGAGCATTCCCACAGAATCTACGTCCGGTGGGCATTTTTTTTGTTTTTTTTGTTTTGTTTTTGTTTTTTCTTTTCTTTCTTTTTTTCTTTTCTTTTTTCTTTCTTTCTTTTTTTTTTCTTCTCTTTTTAAAGTCTTAAAGAGCACAGCTGACATACGTGGCAACTATCAGTGACCAAATTATACAGCCATGAAAAGACAGAGGAATATGGTTCAGACCAAAATCAACCAGACAACCCCAGAGAGGGAGTCTGAAGGGATGGAAATGCACAGCCTCCCTGAAAAAGAATTCAGAATAAAAGTCATAACCATGCTGATGGACCTACAGAGAAATGTGCAAGAGCTGAGGGAGGAAGTGAGGGAACTGAGGAAAGACAATACAGAAATCAGACAAGCGATCGACGGGCTTAACAGCAGAATGGATGAGATGCGAGAGACTGTTAATGGAATAGAAAACAGAGAACAGGAGTACAGAGCAGCTGAGGCAGAGAGAGATAAAAGGATTTCTAGGAATGAAAGAATATTAAGAGAACTGTGTGACCAATCCAAACGGAACAATATTCGCATTATAGGAGTACCAGAGGAAGAAGAGAGAGAAAAAGGGATAGAAAGTGTCTTTGAAGAAATAATTGCTGAAAACTTTCCCTCGCTGGGGAAGGAAGTAGTCTCGCACTCCACTGAAGCTCATAGATCTCCCAACACAAGGGACCCAAGGAAGACAACACCAAGACACATAATAATTAAGATGGCAAAGATCAAAGATAAAGACAGGGTATTAAAGGCAGCTAGAGAGAGAAAAAGATCACCTACAAAGGAAAACCCATCAGACTATCATCAGACTTCTCAACAGAAACCTTACAGGCCAGAAGAGAATGGCATGATATATTTAACGTTATGAAACAGAAGGGCCTCGAACCAAGAATATTGTATCCAGCACGATTATCATTTAAATATGATGGAGGGATTAAACAATTTCCAGATAAACGAAAGTTAAGAGAGTTTGCCTCTCATAAACCACCACTACAGGATATCTTAAATGGACTGCTCTAGAGGGAAGCACACCTAAGGCTAAAAAGATGTCACCAGAGAAAAAAAATCATAGCAAAGAAAGCAGACCATCCAAATACCAACTAAAGGCAAAGAATAAAACACCTATTATAGAAAGAATGGAGGAGGAGGAATAAGAAGGGAGAGAAAGAAAGAAACATCAGACTGTGTTTACAATAACTTAACAAGAAAGCTAAGTTAGATTGTTAGATAGTAAAGAAGCAACCCTTGAACCCTTGGTAACCACGAATCTAAAGCCAGCAATGGCAATAAGTACATACCTATCAATAATCACCCTAAATGTAAATGGACTGAATGCACCAATCAAAAGACACAGAGTAACAGAATGGATAAAAAAGCAAGACCCATCTATATGCTGCCTACAAGAACTCACCTCAAATCCAAAGATATACACAGACTAAAAGTGAAGGGATGGAAAAAGATATTTCATGCAAACAACAAAGAGAAAAAAGCAGGTGTTGCAGTACTTGTATCAGACAAAATAGACTTCAAAACGAAGAAAGTAGCAAAAGATAAAGAAGGACATTACATAATGATAAAGGGGTCAGTCCAACAAGAAGATATAACCATTATAAATATATATGCACCCAACACAGGAGCGCCAGCATATGTGAGACAAATACTAACAGAATTAAAGGAGGAAATAGACAGCAATGCATTCATCTTAGGAGACTTCAACACACCACTCACTCCAGAGGACAGATCAACCAGACAGAAAATAAGTAAAGACACAGAGGCACTGAACAACACACTAGAACAGATGGACCTAACAGACATCTACAGAACTCTACACCCAAAAGCAACAGGATACACATTCTTCTCAAGTGCACATGGAACATTTTCCAGAATAGACCACATACTAGGCCACAAAAAGAACCTCAGTAATTTCAAAAATATTGAAATCCTACCAACCAACTTCTCAGATCACCAAGGTATAAAACTAGAAATAAATTTTAGAAAGAAATCAAAAAGGCTCACAAATACATGGAGACTTAACAACACTCTCCTAATTAATCAATGGGTTAACGACCAAATCAAAACAGAAATCAAAGAATATATGGAGACTAATGACAACAACAACACAAAGCCACAACTTCTGTGGGACGCAGCAAAGGCAGTTCTAAGAGGAAAGTATATTGCAATCCAGGCCTATTTAAAGAAGGAAGAACATTCCCAAATGAATAGTCTAAAGACACAATTACTGAAATTGGAAAAAGAAGAACAAATGAGGCCCAAAGTCACCAGAAGGAGGGACATAATAAAGATTAGAGAAGAAATAAATAAAATTGAGAAGAATAAAACAATAGAAAAAATCAATAAAACCAAGAGCTGGTTCTTTGAAAAAATAAACAAAATAGATAAACCCCTAGCCAGACTCATTAAGAGAAAAAGAGAATCTACACACATAAACACAATCAGAAATGAGAAAGGAAAAATCACGACGGACCCCACAGAAATACAAAGAATCATAAGAGAATATTATGAGAATCTATATGCTAACAAGCTGGAAAACATAGAAGAAATGGACAACTTCTTAGAAAAATACAACCTTCCAAGACTGACCAAGCAAGAAACAGAAAAACTAAACAGACCAATCACCAGTGACGAAATCGAATTGGTAATCAAAAAACTACCCAAGAACAAAACCCCTGGGCCTGATGGATTCACCTCTGAATTCTACCAGACATATAGAGAAGAAATAACACCGATTCTCCTTAAAGTTTTCCAAAAAATAGAAGAGGAGGGAATACTTCCAAACTCATTCTATGAAGCCAGCATCACTCTAATACCAAAACCGGGCAAAGACCTCACCAAAAAAGAAAATTACAGACCAATATCCCTGATGAACGTAGATGCAAAAATACTCAACAAAATATTAGCAAACCGAATTCAAAAATACATCAAGAGGATCATACACCATGATCAAGTGGGATTCATCCCAGGGATGCAAGGATGGTACAACATTCGAAAATCCATCAACATCATCCACCACATCAACAAAAAGAAGAACAAAAACCACATGATCATCTCCATAGATGCTGAAAAAGCATTTGACAAAATTCAGCATCCATTCCTGATTAAAACTCTCAACAAAATGGGTATAGAGGGCAAGTACCTCAACATCATAAAGGCTATATATGACAAACCCACAGCTAACATCATACTTAACGGCGAGACGCTGAAAGCTTTTCATCTAAGATCGGGAACAAGACAAGGATGCCCACTCTCTCCACTGTTATTCAACATAGTACTGGAGGTCCTAGCCACAGCAATCAGACAAAACAAAGACATACAAGGCATCCAGATTGGTAAAGAAGAAGTCAAATTGTCACTATTTGCAGATGACATGATACTGTACATAAAAAACCCTAAAGATTCCATTCCAAAACTACTAGAACTAATATCTGAATTCAGCAAAGTTGCAGGATACAAAATTGACACACAGAAATCTGTTGCTTTCCTATACACTAATGATGAACTAACAGAAAGAGAAATCAGAAAAACAATTCCATTCACAATTGCATCAAAAAGAATAAAATACCTAGGAATAAACCTAACGAAGGAAGTGAAAGACCTGTACTCTGAAAACTACAAGACACTCCTAAGAGAAATTAAAGAGGACACTAACAAATGGAAATGCATCCCATGCTCTTGGCTAGGAAGAATCAATATTGTCAAAATGGCTATACTACCTAAAGCAATCTACAGATTCAATGCAATCCCTATCAAACTACCAACAGCTTTCTTCAATGAACTGGAACAAATAATTCTAAAATTCATATGGAACCACAAAAGACCCCGAATAGCCAAAGCAATCCTGAGAAGGAGGAATAAAACAGGGGGAATTACACTCCCTGACTTCAAGCTCTACTACAAAGCCACAGTAATCAAGACAATTTGGTATTGGCACAAAAACAGACCCACAGACCAGTGGAACAGAATAGAAAATCCAAACATTAACCCAAACATATACAGTCAATTAATATTTGATAAAAGTGCCTTGGATATACAATGGGGAGATGACAGCCTCTTCAGCAGCTGGTGTTGGAAAAACTGGACAGCTACATGTAAGAGAATGAAACTGGACTACTGTCTAGCCCCATACACAAAGGTAAACTCAAGGTGGATCAAAGACCTGAATGTAAGTCATGAAACCATAAAACTCTTAGAAAAAAACATAGGCAAAAATCTCTTGGACATAAACATGAGCAACTTCTTCATGAACATATCTCCCCGGGCAAGGGAAACAAAAGCAAAAATGAACAAGTGGGACTATATCAAGCTGAAAAGCTTCTGTACAGCAAAGGACACCATCAGTAGAACAAAAAGACATCCTACAGTATGGGAGAATATATTCATAAAAAACGTATCTGATAAAGGGTTGACATCCAAAATATATAAAGAACTCATGCACCTTAACAAACAGAAAGCAAATAATGCAATTAAGAAATGGGCAGAGGACATGAATAGACACTTCTCCAAAGAAGAAATTCAGATGGCCAACAGGCACATGAAAAGATGCTCCACATCGCTAATCATCAGAGAAATGTAGATTAAAACCACAATGAGATATCACCTCACACCAGTGAGGATGGCCAACATCCAAAACACAAACAACAACAAATGTTGGCGAGGATGTGGAGAAAAGGGAACCCTCCTACACTGCTGGTGGGACTGCAAATTAGTTCAACCATTGTGGAAAGCAGTATGGAGGTTCCTCAAAAAACTCAAAATAGAAATACCATTTGACCCAGGAATTCCACTCCTAGGAATTTACCCTAAGAATGCAGCAGCCCAATTTGAAAAGGACAGATGCACCCCTATGTTTATTGCAGCACTATTTACAATAGCCAATAAATGGAAGCAACCTAAGTGTCCATCAGTAGATGAATGGATCAAGAAGATGTGGTACATATACACAATGGAATATTATTCAGCCATAAGAAGAAAACAAATCCTACCATTTGCAACAACATGGATGGAGCTAGAGGGTATTATGCTCAGTGAAATAAGCCAAGCCGAAAAAGACAAGTATCAAATGATTTCACTCATATGTGGAGTATAAGAACAAAGAAAAAATACTGAAGGAACAAAACAGCAGCAGACTCACAGAACCCAAGAACGGACTAATAGTTACCAAAGGGAAAGGGACTGGGGAAAATGGGCGGGAAGGGAGGGATAAGAGGGAAAAAGGGGCATTACGATTAGCAGATGTAATGTTGGGGGGGCACGGGGAGGGCAGTACAACTCAGAGAAGACAAGTAGTGATTCTATAGCATCTCAGTACGCTGATGGACAGTGACTGTAATGGGGTTGGTGGGGGGGACCTGATGAAGGGGTAGTTTAATAATCGTAATATTGCACATGTAATTGTAAATTAATGATAAAATAAATTATATTAAAAAAAAAAACAAAGTAATGGTCATAATGATGCTCACCGTACTTGGAAGAAGCATGGATGAATACAGAACTTCAACAAAGAGAAATATAGTGAAGTGCCAAATAAAGGTAATCGAGTTAAAGAATACAATAACTGAACTGAAAAATACACTACAGGGGTTCAAGAGCAGACTAGATGAAACTAGACAGGATTAGTGAACTCAAAGACAGTGCAGTGGAACTCAATCAGAGCAGAAAAAAAAAAAAGGGAAATAGCCTAAAGAACTTAATGGGACACCAAGTGAACTAACAGCATTGTAGGGGTTCCAGAAGGGGCAGAAAGCTTATTTGAAGAAATAATGGCTGAAAGCCTCTGGAACCTAAGGAAGGAAACAAAGATTCAGGAAGCCCATAGAGACCTACATTATGCCACATAATTAAAATGTCAAAGGTTAAAGGAGAGAATCTTAAGAGCAAGAGAAAAATTTGTTACATACATTATTCTTTATTTCTTCATACAAGGAAACCCCCCGAACCCCACTGCAGTAAGATTATAAGCAGATTTTGCAGCAAACGCTTTTCAGGCCAGAGGGAGTGCACATGTAATATTTGAAGTGCTGAAAGAAAAAACTTCAAACCAAGAATACTCTACCCAGCAAAGCTATCATTCAGCATTGAAGGAGAGAGTTTTCCAGATAGGCTAAAGCAGTTCATTACCACTACACTGGCCTTACAAGAAATGTTAAAGGAACTTCATTAAGGTGAAAAGATAGGGCATGATTAGTAATAAGAAAACATTAAAAAATAAATGTCACTGATAGGGGACTTTTAAGACCCCACTACATGAATGGATAGATTATCCAGAAATTCAGTAAGAACATATTAGACTTAAAGGACATATTACACCAGAGGGACTTAACAGATATATACAGAATATTCCATCCCAAAGTACCAGAATATAAATTTTTCTTAAGTGCATATGGAACATTCTCCAGGATAGATGATATGTTGGGATACAAAATAAGTCTTAATAAATTTAAGATTGAAATCATTCTTATCAAGCATCTTTTCCAACTACAGTGGTATGAAACTAGAAATCAGTTACAAGAAGAAAATGAAAATTCACAAATATGTGGAGATTAACATGCTGCTGAACTATCAATGGGTCAAAGATGAGATGAGAAGTAAAAAAAATACCTGGAAACAAATAGAAATGGAAGTGTAATTGGCCAAAATTTATGGGGTGTGCCAAAAACAGATCTAAGAGGGAGTTCACAGCAATAAATGTCTACCTCAAGAAGCCAGGAGGTCTTAAACTTTATACTTCAAGAAAGGAGAAAAAAGAACAAAGCAAGCCCAAAGTAAGTACAAGGAAGGAAATAAAGATCAGAGTGGAACTGAATGAAATAGAGACAATAGAAAAGATTAGTGAAACCAAAAGCTGGTTCCAAACAAAACTGAAAAACCTTTACCTAGACTCCCCAAGAGAAAAAGCGGACTCAAAGTCAGAAATGCAAGAGGAGACATTACAACTGATAGCACCAAAATACAAAGGGTCATAAGAAACAATTATGAACAATTATATGCCAACAAATTGGACAACCTAGAAGAAACTGATCAATTACTAGGAGCATACAATCAACCAAGACTGATAAATGTAAAACCAGAAAATCTGAACTCACTACTAGGAGATTGAATCAGTAATGATAAAACTTTAAACAAACAAAATTCCAGGACAAGAGGGTATCACTGGTGAATCCTACCAAATGTTTAAAGAATAATTAACACCAATTTTTTTTAAACTTCCAAAAAATAGGAGAAGGAACACTACCAAACTCATTTTATGAGGCCAGTATTACCCTGATACCAAAACCAGACGAGGATGCCACAAGAAAATTGCAGACCATACTCCTGACGAACATACATGAAAAAATCCTCAACAAAATATTAACAAACTGACTTCAACAATACATTACAAGGATCATACACCACAATCAAGTGGGATTTATTCAAGGGACACAAGGATGTTTCAATGTCAGCAAATCAACCAATGTGATACACTACAAAATGAAGGATAAAAACCATATTGCAATAGATGCTGAAAAAGCATGACAAAATTCAACCATTTATGACAAAAAAACTCAACAGAAAGTGTGAAAAAACATATCACAACATAATTAAGGCCATATGTAACAAACCCACAGCCTACTCAACAAACATCATACTCAGTGGTGAAAAGCTCAAAGCCTTTCCTCCAAGATGAGGAAAAAGATAAGGATGCTTACTCTTGCCATTTTTATTTAATGTAATATTGGAAGTCCTGGCCAGAGCAATTAGGCAAGAAAAAAGAAAGAAAAGGCATCCTAATTAGAAAGGAGGATGTAAAACTGTCATTATCTACAGATGACATAATATTATAGAGAACTTTATAAAAACTCTGCCAAAAAAAAACCCTCTTAGAACTAATTCAGTGAAGTTTCAGGATACAAAATCAACATAGAAAAATCTGTGGCATTTCCATATGCTAATAACAAACTATCAAAGAAATTAACAATCGTATTTACAACTGAATCAAAAAGGATAAAATATCTAGGAATAAATTTAACCAAGGAGGTGGAATACCTGTACACTGAAAACTAGAAGATACTGATGAAATAAAGATGACACAAACACAAATGGAAATACATTCCATGCATGGACTGGAAGAAATAATATTGTTAAAATATCCATACTACCCAAAGCAATCTACAGATTCAATGCAATCCCTATCAAAATAATAATGGCACTGTTCATAGAAATAGAAAAAACAATCCTAAAATTTGTGTGGGACCACAAAAGACTCCCAAGTATCCAAAGCGATCTTGAGAACAAAGCTAGAGGTTTCATGCTCCCTGGTTTCAAATTACAAAAGCTGTGGCCATCAAAGAGTATGGTGGGACTGGTATAAAAACAGACACACAGATCAATGGAACAAAACACAAAACCCAGAAATAAACTCATGCGTATATGGTTAATTAATTTATGACAAAGGAGCCAAGAGTATCCATTGGGGAAATGACATTCTCTTCAATAAGTGGCGTACACGTGCAAAAGATGAAACTGGACCCCTATTTTACACTATATACAAAAATTAACTCACAATGAATTAGAGACCTAAATATAAGATCCAAAACCATGAAACTAGAGGAAACATAGGCATTGTTCTTTAGTCTTGGTTGTGATTTTTCATTATTGACACCAAAAGTAAAATAAAAAATGACCAAGTGGAACTACATCAAATTATAAACATGGCAAAGGACGTCATCAGCACTATGAAATGTCAGCCTACTGAACGGGAGAAAATATTTGTGGATCATGTATCTGATAAGGGGCAAATATCCAAAATACATAAAGAACTCATAGAACTCAACAGCAAAAAAAAAACAGTCTGATTTAGAGGAGCACAGGTTCTGAATAGTCCTTTTCCCAGACACACAGAGGGTAACAAGTACATGAGAAGATGCTCAACTTCACTAACGATCAGGGAAATACAACTCAAAACCACAAGGTCATCACACCTGTCAAAAATGGCTATTACCAAAACGACAAGAAATAACAAGTACTGGTGAGGATGTGGAGAAAGATAACTCTTGTGTACTACCGGTGGGAATGTGAATTGGTGCAGCCACTATAGAAACAGTGTGGAGATTCTTTAAAAAATTAAAAATGGAATTACCATGTGACCCAGCAGTTTCACTTCTGGGTATTTAACAACAACAAAGAAAACACTAATTTGTAAAGATGTAAAGATATATGCACCCCCATGTTCACTGTAGCATTATTTACAATAGCCACAATATGGAAGCAATCTAAGTGTCCCTGAAAGATGAATGGGTGAAGAAAATGTGACACACACATGCACACACACAGTGGAAAATTTTTCCACCATAAAAGAAAATGAAATCTTGCATTTGTGTCATGGACTGACCTTTAGGGCATTATGCCAAGTGAATAAGTCAGATACAGGAAGACAAATACTATATGACCTCATTTATATGTGGAATCTAAAAACAAAAAATCTTCTTCAGATACAGAGGGTATTGATGGTTGCCAGAGGCAGGAGGTGGGAGAAACGGGTGAAAGAGGTCAAAAGGTACAACTTCCCAGTTATGAAATAGGTCATGTACAGCATGGTGACTATAGTGAATGTTACTGCACATTTGAATGTTGCTAAGAATAAATCTTAAAAGTTCTCATCACAAGAAAAAAATGTTGTAATGATGTTAGCTACTTATTTGTGATCACTTTGCAGTATACAGTATGTTGTACACCTGAAATTAATGTATCAATTATACCTTGATTAAAAAAAAAAACAGAGCTAGTGGCGCCCAGGACTCTCTCTCTGTAATTCTGGAAAGGCAGAGTTAATGTGTCTTAACAGAAACCTGAGTCAGCCTGCATTCAAATTGACCACTTTTCTTGGAATTCTAGGGGGTTTGGCTAGCAGGTCTCCCCACGTCTTGGGGGCCATGGAAAGAATCCAGTTCAATGAGCAGAGGAATGCTCGTAGTGCCTCCTGCCCTCAGAGATGAGGGAGAAGTGAACAGCTGGATATGAGAATGCAACATGGCCAGAAACCACATTCAAGACTGACATCAATCTTGAGATTGAGGAATGGCAGAACAAGCCTCTGCTGTTTTTATTAAATTGCTATTAATTTTTCATTTATTATTAAAGACTTTTTAAAACCAAAAAGAAAGAAAAATACTTCAGGGGAAATTTCAGTTTCCTCCACACAATGCAGTTTCATAGCCCAATGCCTGTTTGAGGAGAGGCCGGTGAAATCGACAAGTCTGACGTCCTTGTTCACCTAGAAAATCGTGACTAAGCGGCACCCTGAGTGGTTCTGACAGTTATAATCAAACAGATCTTGAATAGTGTGAGATCACTGGCTTCTCCTGGGTGTGAACAGTAAAGGTTGCAGAACATGCAGAACATAAATTCAGATTAATAAAGAGACAAATGATATTTTTGTAATTTAAGTTCTCCATATCAATTTCAGACCTGAGAGTTTCTCCCAAAGAATGTTTAAAAAAATGTAATATTCACCATAAAAGTTCAGAAGTAAAAAGTACTGTATCAACGTCCCAATTATTCATTTGTTCCTTCAAATACATGCATTCCAACTCTGCTAGGACCTGTGTTGTAATGGTGAGTACAATACAGTTTTCTGTACTGGTGGAGCTCAGAGTCTCAAAATGAAATAGCATAACTATTAAACAGGAGCAGAGGCAGGTGCTCTGAGACTAAATGACAGTGGATCTGGCCTGAGGAAATGTCCACTGGCCTGACATCTGAAGGGTTAGGAGCCATGAAGGAAACAGAGTGAAGAGTATGTTGTGTGTGGCCAGAGAATGACAAATACTGATAGAAGAAAAGAAGCACCTAGTCTCAGAACTGGGGAGGTAGGGGCCAGATCACAGAACTGTGTAGGCCACAAAGGAATTTTGCTTTGATAGTGAGGTCACTGGGAAGGGTTTTAGGGAGAAGGCAATACTGCATCTGTTTTACAAAAAGATCACGTATCACTCCATACCCATCAGGATGGCCAAAAGGAAAACGATGGAAACCAGTTGTAAGGATGCAGAGCAACTGGGACTCACACACTGCAGGGGAACTGGGTGCTCCTGACTGAAATGCCTGTGTGTGTTAACCAAGAGAAGTAGCAATGTTGGTTTAATAGCTCCAAACTAAACTACTCAAATATTCACTAGTAGAAAGGATAAATTGCAGTGTACCCATTCTGTACGGCAATGTGAATAAGCAATGTATCAGTGTATTGCAACAACAGGAATTTCACAAATGTACTAGTAAGGAAGCCAGACAAAGATTACATACGACAATTCCATTTATCCAATTCATATTAATACCCCAGAAAAACACAAAACTAATCTGTTATTGGAAGTTACCATCCTGGGGGTGGGAGATGGTCAGTGACTGGAAGGGAGCAGAAGGGGACTTTCTGGGGTCCTGGTAATGTTGGTTCTTAATCTGGGTGTGTTCATTTTAAGGAACTGCACTGAAGTATACACCTATGACGAATGCTTTTTTCTGCATATTTTACTTCAGTAAAAAACAAATTGAAAAAATAAGCCACCCTAACTGCCAAATTATTGAGCATGTAAATGTGGACACAGTTGAACAAGGGGGAGGCTACTGTAATCTTGGGGACAAAGAAATGCCTGTTAGTTTGAACCTGATGAATTCTAGTGGAGGAGATGCAGTGCATGGGTGTGAGGTATTTTTGCAAAATGAGAAAAGAATCTAAGAAAGATTGATACTGGATACAATAGGTAGCTGACGATAAATAGGCAGCTAGGGAAGGGAACCTAGTAGGAAAAAGAAATTCTACCAAACTTGATGCTTGAAAGATTCCTCTTTGAGCTGTTTTAACAACATGGGACAAAGGTTTCCCCACTAATCAAAAGTAGAGTGTTTCTGTGAAACCTTTTGTAAGCTGAAATGGTGTAAATCAAAGAAGCAACTACCATTAGTTTATTTGGAAAAAATTTTGAGCATTCCCAGAGGGCCAGATGCCAAAAATAACCTCTCAAACTTTTCTGATACCTTAGGACACCTCTTGCTAACAGATGCACAAAATAAGTCAAGATAAAGCAGATGCTCAAAGACACAGTTCAAAGTTCCGGTGGCTTGAGATGCCTAGTGTGGCCCGCGGGAAGAACTTGGTGGGGCCCCTCTTGCTGCTCAGCGGGTGCACTGTCTCCATAAGGCTCACCGCAAAACAAATTCTGAACGCTATTTTGCTTTTCATATTTTTTGGTAAAAGTGAAACTCCTCTTCAGATTTCTTTTGGTTAGTGAACACAGGGGCTAATGTAGTGTAATTGCACAGTAGTGTAATTCGAAATTTTGAAAAGCAGGGGATATCGGTATTCCCTCTATGAATTCAACCATGCTACTCAATTCTACATGAAACACTCTAATCAATTACTGCTGTCCCTGTTTTTTTTTGCTTTAGAATTGATTTATGGGTAAAGCCAGAAGTCTTTTCAGGAAGCTATTTGAATGTGGTAAATCAAGAAATAGAACTTATTTACTATAAAGTACAACAAAAATGTGTGTATATATGTGCACTTACATATGCACATGTATGGATATATACATAGATACAGATTGGAGGAAGAAGATGGAGGTAGTAAGAATGCCAACTTCTTCATTGTTTTAATACAGGGGGGTCTGAGGAATCAGGAACTTAACAGTTTCATCTGAGACCAAGGTGATACTCTTAATATTAATTGAAAAACTACTAGTTTATGCAAGTATTTATGTAATTTTTTAAAAGTGGCTTAATTTAAGGATAATCTTGACCTGTTATCTTGAGATCACAGGAAAATCTGCCAACACAGTTCACACAGCAGAAGGGGCTTGTATTTTACACTAATAAGTAAGCCAGTTGTCAAAGCTATCTGCTTTGGGCCACCTATAGTATATACATAATCTTGTTTATTCTTTAGAACACCCTGTATTTTTACCCCATTTTACAGATAAAAAAAATTGAAGCTCAAAGGAGTTGAGACTTTGCCCATTATTATCAGCTCAGGCCAGCCTGAAAGCCTTCTCCCCTGCCCTGCACTATCACACCCATCCCTGGCATACTGCAGAGGGGTAAGGATGTGCTTATACCCTCGTCTGTTTATGGCAGATGTGCTAGGAGGAAGGAATATTCCAGAAAAACAAGCTCATCACTGCTAAGCATTATCTATCCCCAGCTAACTGGAAGCCACCACATGCTGTAAACGGGCAGCTTCTACTAGCATTCCTGGTAGGTCAGAGGTAGCCAGGGGTAGTAGGAGTAGAATATGCAGAACAGAGGGTGGAACTGCTTTTAAATGCCAAACTGCAGGTGCCTTTTGCTCCAATGGAATTGAAGGAGAAGGAAGAAAGGGGAGAAAATAATCTCTGTCTAATATAGAATTTCTCTATAAGGACACACACTGGCCACAGTGGTTATCCCTGGGGACAGAATATAGGTTGACTGGGGGTTTTAAACGAGAGTGGGATTTTTTGTATTTTTTGCACTTATAAAAAAACTAACTTCTTTTGAATTTTTTTTCAAATACTTTTTCTGCACTAATTGATTATGTAATTTTTCTTCTGTAACATGTTAACATAGTGGATTATTTCAGTCCATTTTCAAATATTAAACTAGACTTGTGTCCTTGGAATGAACTCTGCTTGGTCATGGTGTACGATTATTGTTATATATTGCTGAATTCTATTTGCTAATATTTTGCTAAGGACATTTGCTTCTATATTTATGAGGGATACTAGTCTGTAGTTTTGCTTTTGGGTACTCTTTTCTTTTTTATTAAAGTATCATTGATATACAAACTTATGTTAGTTTCATATATACAACACAGTGGTTCAACAGTTACCCATATTATTAAATCCTCACCCACTCTACTGCGGTTACTATCAACGTAAGATGTTACATAATCATTGACTGTATTCTCCATGCTGTACTACCATCCCCATGACCAACTTATATTGTGACTGCATGCAGATTATTGTGCCGCTTAATCCCCTTTACCCTCCCCCTCCTACCTACCCTAACCCCTCCTCCTTGGTAACTACTGGACCGTTCTCTGTATCTGTGAGTCTACTGCTATTTTGTTCTGTTTTGCTTTTTTATATTCCACAAATAAGTGAAATCATGGTATTTGTCTTTCTACACCTGGCTCATTTCACTGAGCATAATACCTTCTAGATCCATCCATGTTGATGCAAATGGCAGGATTTCTTTTCTTCTTATGGCTGAATAATATCCCATTGTGTATATGTACCACATCTTCTTTATCCATTCATCTACTGATGGACACTGAGGTTGCTTCCATATCTTGGCTACTGCAAATAGTGCGATAAACATAGGGGTGCATATTTCTTTTCAAATTAGGAATTTTGTTTTCTTTGGGTAAATTTCTAGGAGTGGAATTACTGGGTAAAATGGTATTTGTTTTTAGTTTTTTGAGGAACCTCCATACTGCTTTCCTCAATGGTTGAACCAATTTATATTCCCACCAACAGTGTAGGAGAGTTCTCATTTCTCCACATCCTTGCCAGCATTTGTTATTTGTCTTTTGGATGGTGGCCATCCTACTTGGTCTGAGGTGATGTCTCATTGTGGTTTTAATTTGCATTTCCCTGATGATTTTTATATTTCTTCTTTGGACAAGTGTCTGTTCAGGTCCATTGAGCATTTTTTAATTGGGTTATTTGTCTTTTTGGTGTTGAGGTGTATGAGTTCTTTATATATTTCGGCTGTTAACCCTTTAACAGATGAGTCGTCGTTTTCCTGTTACCTATTTTCCACTTCATTTAAAGCTTCCTTAACCTGTAATAATCTACTGTTAAACCCATCCACTGTGTTTCATCTCAGATACTGTATTCTTCAGATGAGTGACTCTTTTTCTGGTCTTCTTTTTGTTGAAGTCCTCCCTGAGATGTTGAATATTTTTCTGTAGAACTGTGAGAATATTTATGACTTGTACTTTGAAATCTTTATCAAGAAGATTGGCGATTTCCATTTCATTTAGCCCTCTTTACGGTGTCTTGTTTTGTAGTTTTGTTTGGAACATGTCCCTCTACCTCATGTTGTCAGGGTTTCTGTGTTTCTTCCTCTGTATTAGATGGCTCTGCTGCTTCCTGACCTATGGGGGAAGAGCTTTATGAAGGAGGCTAGTGCCCAGAAGTTCAAGACTCTCCTTTCCAGTGTGGGAGCCCCAGCTCTTGGCATGCAGTGGGCGGGGCTATCTTTCTGTTTGGCTTGTAATGGTCTGATTCTAGAAAGGCAGGTTGCTTTGGCCCTGCCTTTGTGATCAGCACAGAAGTCTCTGCTGGAATTGCTGTGGGCAGGGCTGCCCTCTGCCTGGCCTGCAGCAATGACGGGGCTGCAGAGTTAATGGGGTGAGTAGTCTGATGTGCAGCTCTGCCCAGGTCTGACGCATAGCACCCGGCTTGGACACCTGCAGGTAGGAAGGAGCTCTTAGGGCAGACTCCTGCAGGCACTTCCCCGGTTGGTCTGAAGCAGAGCTGAGAAAGCTGGGAGGGTCTCCCTCTGTGTACCAGGCAGCAAAGTCTGACACTACTGCTGGGCCAAGAGGTTTGTCTGCTGACCGCATGCAAAGGGAGGAGTCTCAGGTTTGCATTGCCAGTGAGGGGGATGGAGCATCTGGGGCTCTCAAGAATTTCTGACCTGTTGGGCCAAGGGTGAGCTGGGGAGGTATCGCCTACCTGCCCTTTCTCCTGAGAAGAGAGCTCTGTCCAACACTCACCCCTCTGGCACCACTCCCACTGCTGGGAAGTCTTTCAAAATGCCTGCTTTGCTTTTGTCTCGGGGGGACCAGTGGAGCGTGCCTTTTCTCCACAAGCAGCTGGGATCTCAGCCTCCCCATGTGTTCCACCTGTCTTTGTTGTCCAGCCCTGCTAATCACCAGAACACCATGTAATGTGGGCTCATGCTCCGGGAGCAGATCTCTAGGGTCAGGTGTTCAGTGACCCTGGGCTCCTACCCCAACCCTGCTCTGGTACTCTTTCTCCCACCTGTGGGTTGGGGTTGGAGGAGGGCTTGTGTCCCACTGGATCTTGGCTTTGCCACTTTACCCTTTTCTGTGCAGTCTCTTCTTCCCCAGATGTAGGTAGTCTGTCCTACAGTCTTCAGGTCATTTCCAGGTTTAGCTGTATATACTGTATTTTTGTGTTTTGTGTGTTTTGGGAAGGACATTTCTGCCTTGCCTTCCTACTCTGCCATCTTTTTCCAGGTACTATTTTTTTCTGGTTTTGGTATCAGGATATTACTGGTCCCATAAAATGAGTTGTGAAGTGTTCTGTCATCTATTTTCTGGAAGAAATTGTGTAGAATTGGCTTCAGTGTTTGGTAGAATTCTCCAATGGAACCATCAGGACCTAGAGGAGATTTCATTTCTGGGAGTTAAAAAATTATAAATTCAATTTTTTAGTCTTATGGGGCTATTTATATGATCTTTTTATATTGAATAAATTGTGTTATTTTGTGCATTTTAAGGTATTGGTCTAGGCCATCATATTTATTTATGTAGAGTTGTTCCTAGTGTTCCCTTATCATCCTTTTTATGTCTGTGGTAGTACTTCATGCTGCTATAACAAAATACCAAAGACAGAGTAGCTTATAAACAGAAATCTCTCTCACAATTCTGGAGGCTAGAGGTTCCAGATCATGGCACCAGCAGATCTGCTGTGGTGACTGGTGAGGGCCATCTTTCTGGTTCACAGCTGCTGCCTTCTTACTGTGTCCTCACATGGTAGATGGGGTGAGAAATCCCTCTGGAGACTGTTATAAGAGCACTTAATCTCACTGATGAGGGAGCCCTTTTGTCCTAATCAATAGGCCCTACCTCCTAATAACCAATCCTCTTTGGGGATTAAGATTAAACATATATTTTGGGCTGACACATTCTGACCATAGCACCCATTTCATTCCTGACATTGGTAGTTTGTGTCTTCTCCTTGTCAGTCTTGCTAGAGGTCTGTTTCAAAGAACCTTTTTTTTTGTTTTGTTTTGCTGTTTCTTCTATTATTTTTCTCTTTCAGTTTCATTAATTTCTACTATTATATTTAGTATATTCTTCCTTGTTACTTATTTTGTTCTTTTTCTGGTTTCATGGGGGTAGGAGTTTAAGATTATCAAGACTTTCCTTCCTTTGTAATATAATCACTTAATACCATAAACTTCTCTCTTGGCATTGTTTTAGCTTCATCCAACACATTTTGGTATATTCTGTTTTCATTTTCATTCAGTTTAACTCTTTAAAAAAAAAAAGTACCCTTCAGACTTTGTCTCTGACCCATGGATTTAGAAGTGTGTTATTTAGTTTCTAAGTCATCAGAAATTTTGCTGTTATCTTCTATTACTGATTTCTAGTTTGATCCCATTGTGGTCAGAAAATGCATTCTATATGATTTCAATGCTTTTACATTTTTTGAGTTATGTTTTATGGGCCCAGGATATGGTAGAATTTGGTATGTGTTCCATGGGCTCTTAAAAAGAATAGGTATTCTCCTGGGAATCCCATTCCTAGGAATTTACCCAAAGAATACAAGTTCTCAGTTCAAAAAGACATATACACCCCTATGTTTATCGCAGCACTATTTACAATAGCCAAGAAATGGAAGCAACCTAAGTGTCCATCAGTAGATGAATGGATAAAGAAGATGTGGTACATATACACAATGGAATACTATTCAGCCATAAGAAAGAAACAAATCCTACCATTTGCAACAACATGGATGGAGCTGGAGGATATTATGCTCAGTGAAATAAGCCAGGTGGGGAAAGACAAGTGCCAAATGATTTCCCTCATTTGTGGAGTATAACAATGAAGCAAAGCTGAAGGAACAAAACAGCAGTGGACTCACAGACTCCAAGAAGAGACTAGTGGTTACCAAAGGGGAGGGGTGTGGGAGGGCAGGTGGGGAGGGAGGGAGAGGGGGATTGTGGGGTATTATGTTTAGTACACATGGTGTGGGAGGTCACTGGGAAAATAGTGTAGCACAGAGAAGGCAAATAGTGAATCTGTGGCATCTTACTACACTGATGAACAGTGACTGTAATGGGGTATGGGTGGGGACTTGATACTATGGGTAAATGTAGTAACCACATTGTTTTTCATGTGAAACATTCATAAGAGTGTATATCAATAATACCTTAAAAAAAAGAATAGGTATTCTGCTGTTGTTGAAGAGTATTCTATACATGTGCATTAGGTCCTGCTGGTTAATGGTGTTGAGTTCTGTATCCTTGCTGATTTTCTGTATGGTAATTCTGCCAACCGTTGGGAGGATAATAGTCATATGGCCAACTACAACTGTGGATTTTCTGTTTCTCCTTTCAGCCCTATCACTTTTTGCTTTATGTAATTTGCAGCTCTGTTGTTTGATGCATATACATTAAGGATTGCTATGTCATCTTGGTGAATTGACCCTTTTACCATTATGGCATGTTCTTCTCTGTCCCTGGTAATTTTTCTTGCTCTCAAGTATACTCTATCTGGTAACATTATCACTCCTGCTTTCTTTTAACATTTGCATTGTATATCTTTTCCTTTTCTTTTCCTTTCAGTCAATTTATATTGTTACATTTGAAGTGAGTTTCTTACAGCTTATTGCTGGGTTGTTATTTTATCCACTCTGGCAATTTCTGCCTCTTAATTGGTGTATTTAGACCATTTCTATTTAATGACATGCTTGGTCTTTAGTTTGCCCCTCCTTTCTTTTTTCCTGTTTTTTTTTCTTTCAGTTTTTCATTTCTGTTTTACCTTTCCTACCTTCCCACAGGTTACAGGAACATTTTGTTTAGAATTCCATTTTATCTATTGTATTTATGAATGTTTCTCTTTTGTAAACTTCTCAGGAGTTGCCCTAGGTATAACATTATACATCTAAACTTATCAGTGCACTGGCATCAATATTTTACCAGTTTGACTAAAGTATGAAAATTTTAACTCCTGTCCTTTCACCCTTCCTCATTTATACAAATAAAATTTAGAAACTCAGGAGAAATTCTATTGTATTTACAGACATTTTTTCCCCTTACTCTTTCTATTGTTCTTTCTTCCTGGTGTCCTAAGACTCTTTCTTCATTTCCTTTATTTCTTTCTATAGAGGTTCTAATTATGGTTAAAAAAAAACACGTAGCATAAAATTTACTATCTTTACCATATTAAACTGTACAGTTCAGTAGTTTATATTTACATTATTGTGCAATGGATCTTAAGAATGTTTTCATATTGCAAAACTGAAACTTTATACCCATTCAACAACCTCCCCATTTCCCCCTACCTCTCCAGGCCCTGGAAATCATCATTCTACTTTGTTTCTATGAATTTAACTACTGTACATATCTCATATAAGTGTAATCATGTATTTGTCATCTTTTAAAGTTTTATTCTTACTAAATTTAAATTTTATTATACAAGATGTATCCTTTCAACAAACTTTAAGTGTACATTATTGCTGACTCTTAAGTACAATGTTTTACAGCAAATCTCTAGAACTTATTCATCTTACTCAACTGAAACTTCATTCACCACCACTACCACTACCTCTCAGGCCCTTGTAACTATCATTCCATTAGATTTTAAGAATCTGACTATATTAGACACCTCACATAAGTGAAATCATGCAGTACTTGTCTGTGTCTGGCATATTTCATTTAGCATTATGTCCTCAAAGTCCATCCATGTTGTCACATTGCAGAATTTCCTTTTTGAGACTGAAAGGTATTCCATTGTATGTGTATATCACATTTTCTTTATCCATTGATCTGTTGATGGACATTTAGGTTGTTTCCATATCTTATTATTGTGAGCAGTGCTGCAAGAAAATTGAAGTGCTAACATCTCCTCAAGATGATGATTTCAATTCTTCTGGATACACACTCAGATGGGGGATTGCTGGATCATACGGTAGTTTCATTTTTAATTTTTTAATGAACCTCCAGTTTGTTTTCCATTGTGGCTACACCATTTTGCATTCATACCAACAGTGTACAAGGGTTCCAATTTCTCCACATCCTTGCCAACACTTCTTGCTCTAGCCATCCTGAGAAGTGTGAGCTGATATCTCATTGTGATTTTTATTTGTATTTCTTTGATGTTTAGTGAAGAGCATTTTTTCATATACCTGTTTGCCATTTGTATATCTTCTTTGGCGAAATGCTTATTCAAGTCCTCAGCTCATTGTTAACTGAGATAATAGATTTTTTGTTACTGAGTTATATAGTTCCTTATATAACTTGGAAATTAATACCTTATCAGATACATGGCTTGAAAATACTTTCAACCATTCTACCAATTGCCATTTCACTCTGTTGTTATTTCCTTTGCAAAAGCTTTTTAGTTTGATATGGTCCCACTTATTTTTGTTTTTGCTGCCTGAAATTTTGGTGCATATTCATGCAGTCATTGCCACGACCAGTGTCAGAAGCTTTTCCTTATGTTTTCCTCTAGGAGATTTATAGTTTTAGGTCTCATGTTTGTCTTCAGTTAATTGGGAGTTGATTTTTTATGTATGGTCCAATTTCATTCAGCTATATATGATTATGCAATTTTACAAACAGAATTGTTGATGAGACTATCCTTTCCCCATTGTGTTATTAGCATCCTTGTTGAAAATTAGGTGACCATATATAAATGGATTTATTTCTGGCTATCTATTCTGTTCCATTGATCTGTATTTGTCTTTATGCCAGTACGATACTGTTTTGATTAATATAGCTTATAATATAGTTTAAAATCAGAACTGTGATGCCTCCAGCTTTGTTCTTCTTCCTCTGGGCTGCTTTGCTCTTTGGAGTCTTTTGTAGTTCCATATGGATTGTAGAACTGTTCTATTTTTGTAAAAAGTGTTTTTGGAATTTTGACAGGTACTGCCCTGAATCTATAGACCACTTTAGGTAGTATGGGCATTTTTATAATACTAAGTCTTCAAATCCATGAACATGGGATGTCTTTCCATTTGTTTAATTTCTTTCATCAATGTTTTGTAGTGTTCAATATATAAATCTTACACTTTAGTTTATTTCTAAGTATTTTATTCTTTTTGTTGCTACTGTAAATGGGATTGTTTTCCTAATTTCCTTTACCAATAGTTCATTGTTAATATATAGAAATGCAACTGAATTTTGTATGTTGATTTTATATCTTGCGATTTTACTGAATTCATTTACTAGTTTTCAGTTTTTTTGAATAGTCTTTAGAATTTTCCATATCTAATGCCATGGTGTCTGCAGAGATAATTTTACATCTTCCTTTCCAATGTGGATGTCTTTTATTTCTTCTTATCTAACTGCTCTGGCTATGACTTAATAGTACTATGTTAAATAAAGTGGTGAGTGGTTACCTTTGCTTTGTTCCTGATTTTGGAGGAAAAGATTTCAGTTCTATCCCATTGAATGTGATGTTATTAGTTATGGGCTTTTCACATATGGCCTTTATTATGTTAAGGTATTTTCCTTATACTTCTAGTTTGTTGAGAGTTTTTATAATAAAAGGGTGTAGAATTTCATCAATTGCTTTTTCTGCATCTATTGAGATGATCTTGTTATTTTTAGCCTTTATTCTGTTGATGTGTTATATCACAATAATTGATTTTCATTTACTGAACCATCCCTGCATCCCAGGGCAAAATCCCACTTGGTTGTGGTGTATGATCCTTTTTAATATGCTACTGGATTCAGCTTGCTGGTATTTTATTGAGAATGTACACATCTATATTCATTAGGGATATTGGCCTGTAGTTTTCTTTTCTAGTGATGTCTTTGTCTAGCTTTATATGTTTAGATCATCTGGTTTTGGGTGCATATAGGTTTATAGTTGATGTATCTTTCTGGTGGATTGACCTTCTCATTATTATGTAATGTCCTTTGTCTCATGACAATTTTTGATCTGAAGTCTGTTTTGTCTGATATATGTTTAGCTATCCCCTGCTCTCTTTTTACCATCTGCATGGAGTAGGTTTCCATCTCTTTACTTTCAGGCTCTGTATGTCTTTAAATCTAAAGTGAGTTTCTTGTAGGCAGTGCATGGCTGGGTCATGTTTTTTAATCCATTTAGCCACTCTGTCTTTTGACTGGGGAATTTAATCCATTTACATTTAGAGTAATTACTGATAGGGAAGGACTTATTATTGCCATTATTTAAAGCTAAGGAAATTCACAGTAGAGAGAGATGGCTGACTCAAGTCTGTTCTTTCTTACCCCCTTCTCCTAGGCTTCTAGGGGTCGCTTAGGATTCAGAAGTATGTGTGTGTCCCACATACTGAGCAGTGCTCACCAGGGAAGGCCAGAGACTGAATGGAATTTGAGCTGAAATGTAAAAAAAAAAAAAATCATGCAACTTGTCTGTCAGATTTGGGGTAGGCCATTTCCTGACATTTTCTTCTGTGGGGCCCAAACTCTTCCCCTGAGACATGTCCCAACAACAAGCCTCTCACCTTCCTTCCCTCTTTTATCTTTGAGTTTGGTGATATAATAATGAATGAGCTGGCCAGGCTACATGGGCAAAGTAGACTGATAATGTGGATGAGTACGAGGAACTTGGGGGAGGGTTTTGGGATTCCTGATCGTAGGAATTCATCATCTGCTCCTTTCTCCAATGAAGCAGCATCTTACGGTGGAGCTCAGGCATAGCCAGGAACAGCCGGCAGTCCCTGAAAGGGGCTCAATTCTTGGGGCCTGAGAACCACCTGAACTGTAGGGGGCACTCTCATCACCCACAAAATAGTTTCTGATCCCGACTCTGAGACTTGGGTGGGCTTGTTTATATTCCTTTGTTCCAAAAGAGGATTAGAAAAGGCTTCCCTGGCTACCTAGCACCTCTAACTGATGCTAGATAAGAGGGATGATTCTGCTCTTTCTTCTGGGATTTGACATCTAAACCACAATCCTAGACTCCCTGAACTCCCACTGAGAAAATTTTTTCTTAGACTGATGGAAAGAACTTTTAAAATCTAACCTAATAGTTTTAACCACTAAAAAAAAAAAAGTACAGAGAAATTAAATTGGGATTTAAAAAAATATTCAGTTAAACTAAAAAGAAGGTAGGAAAGGAGGAAAACAAAAGGGAGGAAAAAGCCCAACTGTATCAATATTATATTAGACATAAATGACTAAATATTTCAATTAAAAGATAGAGATAAGACTAGATAAAAACAAGACACTCCTTATATTAAAAAATACATATAACTTGAATAAAGTTATATACCATGCAAAAAGTAAGCATAAGAAATCTGATATTAATATCAGATAAAATAGACTTCAAGAGAAAGAATATAATGAATAATAAAGGACACTTTCAGACGATTAAAGACGGAGGCGTGAGAGGTGAGACAGAGGTTTCCTCCTAAAACCGCATATAATACGAAAATATAATTAATACAACTAATCCTCAAAGAGCAAAAGGAAAGAGAACTGTGCCACACAGCATACACCTGGAGAAAAGAATAAACCTCACAGAACAGGGTAACGTACCAAAGCCATGGCCGGCGGGACCCAAGCCCTTCCACTACCATAGCTCACCAGCGAGAGGAAGAGAAACAGAGTGGGGAGAGATTGGAGGCCTGGGACTGCTGAATACCTAACTCCGGAGATCTGACCTGGGAGCACAAACCTACATTTCATGGTGTTTTCATGGTACCCTCGTGATTAGGGGGTTGGAAAGGTAAGACAGACAGAATACCTGGAGAGACTGAGATTATAGCCACTTGTGGAAAGCAGGAATCCATATTTGGCTGCTCTGGGAAAAAAGAAAAGTGGACAGCACGAGAGATTTCCTAACAGCAAAAAGGCTGCTAAAGGGGCAAGGATTGCAAAGAGCTTACTGCTCAACAAAAAGGACAGGTAGACAAAATTGTCCAGCTGCACTCTGCCCAGCAGGTTGGGAACTTTCACAATCTTCAGGTGCTTCAGTACCCTGGCTGGCTACAGAACTCCAAGAATCCCCTCCGTGATACACAGCCTACTGAGCCTTTTTCCCAGCCAGCCCCACCTGGCCCACAAATGGGCAAACTCTACCCTGGTGGTAGACCAGCCAGAGGTAAGCCCCGTCTACAGCAACTACAAATGCAAAGCACAGAGGCTTATGCCTGTGTGCTCGGCCCGCTGGTACTGGCAGTGGAGACAGGCATAGCAGCCGGGAAGCAGAAACAGCGCTTTCCTCCCCGCAGGCACCAATACTGCTCCCCTGTGACCCCAAACATTGTTTCAGGGGCTAAGCAGCTCCAGAGAGTAGAGCTTCTGGGCACTAGACAGCACCATAACAAATATGAAATGCCAAATGAACCTGGTTCAAAGTAAAATTATGAATACAACCCCTGAGAATAATTCAAATGAAATCGACCTCATGAATCTGCCTGAAAAGGATTTCAAAATAAAAATCATTAACATGCTCACGGAGGTACAGAAAAATATCTAAGAACTCAGGGATGAATTCCAGTCGGAGATCCAGTCATTATGGCACACAGTATCAGAAATGAAACATACAATGGAAAGTTATAAAAGTAGATTAGATATGGTGGAGGAGACGATAAATGAAATAGAAATTAGAGAAGAGGAATACAAAGAAGCTGAGGCACAGAGAGAAAAAAGGATCTCTAAGAATGAAAGAATATTGAGAGAACTGTGTGACCAATCCAAATGGAACAATATTCACATTATAGGGGTACCAGAAGAAGAAGAGAGAGAAAAAGGGATAGAAAGTGTCTTTGAGGAGGTGATTGCTAAAAACTTCCCCAATCTGGGGAAGGAGATAGTCTCTCAGGCCCTGGAGGTGCAAAGATCTCCCAACACAAGGGACCCAAGCAAGACAACACTAAGACATATAGTAATTAAAATGGCAAAGATCAAGGATAAGGACAGACTATTAAAAGCAGCCAGAGAGAGAAATAAGATCACGTAAAAAGGAAAGTCCATCAGGCTATCATCAGACTTCTCTGCAGAAACCTTACAGGCCAGAAGGGAGTGGCATGATGTATTTAATGCAATGAAGCAGAAGGGCCTCCAACCAAGAATATTTTATCTGGCAAGGTTATCATTTAAACTTGAGGGAGGGATTAAACAATTCCCAGATAAGCAAAAGCTGAGAGAATTTACCTCCCACAAACCATCTCTACCGTGTATTTTAGAGGGACTGCTGTAGATGGAAGTGTTCCTAAGGTTTAATAGCTGTCACCATAAAACCAAGATAAAGAAAGTAGAACAGTTAATTACTAAGAAAATGCAAAATTAAATCAACTATCCCCAAAGTCAATCAAGGGATAGACAAAGAGTACAGAATATGATACTAATATATAAAGAATGGAGGAGGAAGAAAAACGAGGAGAAAAAAAAACTTTTAGACGGTGTTTGTAATAGCATATTAAGTGAGTTAAGTTAGACTCTTAGATAGTAAGGAAGTTAACCATGAACCTTTGGTAACCACGAATCTAAAGCCTGCAATGGCAATAAGTATATACCTATCGAATATCACCCAAATTATAAATGGTCTAAATGCACCAATCAAAAGACACAGAGTCATTGAATGGATAAAAAAAAGACCCATCTATATGCTGCCCACAAGAGACTCACTTTAAATCCAAAGATATACACAGACTAAAAGTGAAGGGATGGAAAAAGATATTTCATGCAACTAATAGGGAGAAAAAAGCAGGTGTTGCAGTACTTGTATCAGACAAAATAGACTTCAAAACAAAGAAAGTCATAAGAGACAAAGAAGGACATTACATAATGGTAAAAGGGTCAATCGAACAAGAAAATATAACCATTGTAAATATCTATGCACCCAACACAGGAGCACCTACATATGTAAAACAAATACTAACAGAATTAAAAGGGGAATTAGGCTGCAATGCATTCATTCTAGGAGACTTCAACACTCCACTCACTCCAAAGGACAGATCAACCAGACAGAAAATAAGTAAGGAGACAGAGGTACTGAACAACACATTAGAACAGATGGACCTAACAGATATCTACAGAACTCCACACCCAAAAGATAGACATTCTTCTCAAGTGCACATGGAACATTTTTAAGAATAGATCATATCCTAGGCCACAAAAAGAGCCTCAGTCAATTAAAAAAGATTGAAATTGTACCAACCAGCTTCTCAGACCACAAAGATATGAAACTAGATATAAATTATGCAAAGAAAATGAAAAATACCACAAACACAAGGAAGCTTCACAACATGCTCCTAAATAACCAATGGATCAGTGACCAAATAAAAACAGAGATCAAGCAATATATGGAGATAAAGGACAAAAGTAATTCAACACCGCAAAATCTATGTGATGCAGCAAAGGCCGTGCTAAGAGGAAAGTATATTGCAGTACAGGCCTACCTCAGGAAAGAACAATCCTATATGAACAGTCTAAACTCACAATTAATGAAACTAGAAAAAGAAGAACAAATGAGGCCCAAAGTCAGTAGAAGGAGGGACATAATAAAGATTAGAGCAGAAATAAATAAAATCAAGGAGAATAAAACAATAGAAAAGCAGGAACTGGTTCTTCGAGAAAATAAACAAAATAGATAAACCCCTAGCCAGACTTATCAAGAAAAAAAGTGAGGCTACACACATAAACAGAATCAGAAATGAGAAAGGAAAAATCACTACGGTCACCACAGAAATACAAAGACTTATTAGAGAATACTATGAAAAATTATATGCTAACAAACTGAATAACCTAGAAGAAATGGACAGCTTTCTAGAAAAATACAACCTTCCAAGGCTAACCCAGAAAGACACAGAAAATCTGATCAGACCAATTACCAGCAACGAAATTGAATTAGTAATCAAAAAACTACCTAGGAACAAAACACCTGGACCAGATAGCTTTACCACTGAATTTTATCAAACATTTAGTGAAGGCCTAATACCCATCCTCCTTAAAGTTTTCCAAAGAGTAGAAGAAGAGGGAATACTTCCAAACTCATTCTATGATGCCAGCATCACTCTAATACCAAAATCAGGCAAAGACACCACAAAAAAAGAAAGAAAATTATAGACCAAAATCCCTGATGAACACAGATGCAAAAATACTCAAGAAAATATTAGCAAACAGAAATCAAAAATATATCAAAAAGATCATCCATCATGATCAAATAGGATTTATTCCAGGGATGCAAGGATGGTACAACATTTGAAAATCCATCAACATCATCTACCACATCAACAAAAAGAAGGACAAAAACCACATCATCATCTTCATAGATGCTGAAAAAGCATTTGACAAAATTCAACATCCAATCATGATAAAAACTCTCAACAAAATGGGTATAGAGGGCAAGTACCTCAACATAATAAAGGCCATCTATGACAAACCCACAGCCAACATTATACTTAACAGTGAGAAGTTGAAAGCTTTTCGTTTAGCAAGACAAGGGTGCCCACTCTCCCTACTTCTATTCAACATAGTACTGAAAGTCCTAGTCACAGCAATCAGACAACACAAAGAAATAAAAGGCATCCAGATTGGCAAGGAAGAAGTTAAACTGTCCCTGTTTGCAGATGACATGATATTGTACATAAAAAACCCTAAAGAATCCACCCCAAAACTACTAGATCTAATATCTGAATTCAGCAAAGTTGCAGGATACAAAATTAATACACAGAAATCTGTGGAATTCCTATATACTAACAATGAACAACTAGCAGAAAGACAAATCAGGAAAACAATTCCATTCACAATTGCATCAAAAAGAATAAAATACCTAGGAATAAACCTAACCAAGGAAGTGAAAGACCTATACTCTGAAAACCACAAGACACTCATGAGAGAAATTAAAGAAGATACCAATAAATGGAAACACATCCCGTGCTCATGGATAGGAAGAATTAATATTGTCTAAATGGCCATCCTGCCTAAAACAATCTACAGATTCAATGCAATTCCTATCAAAGTACCAACAGCATTCTTCAATGAACTAGAGAAAATCATTCTAAAATTCATATGGAACCACAAAAGACCATGAATAGCCATAGCAATCCTGAGAAGGAAGAATAAAGCTGGGAGGATTATGCTCCCCAACTTCAAGCTTTACTACAAAGCCACAGTAATCAAGACAATTTGGTACTGGCACAAGAAAAGACCCGCAGACCAATGGAATAAACTAGACAGCCCTGATATGGTCAATCAATATACAATAAATGAGCCATGGATATACAATGGGAAATGACAGCCTCTTCAACAAAGGATGTTGGCAAAACTGGACAGCTGCATGCAAGAGAATGAAACTGGATTATTGTTTAACCCCATACACAAAAGTAAACTCGAAATGGATCAAAGACCTGAATGTAAGTCATGAAACCATAAAACTCTTAGAAGAAAACATAGGCAAAAATCTCCTGAATATAAGCATGAGCAACTTCTTCCTGAACACATCTCCTCAAGCAAGGGAAACAGAAGCAAAAATGAACACATGGGACAACATCAAACTAAAAAGCTTCTGTATGGCAAAGGAGACCAGCAACAGAATAAAAAGGCATCCTAAAGTATGGGAGAATATATTTGTAAGTGACATATCCGACATGGGATTAACATCCAAAATATATGAAGAACTCACACACCTCAAGACCCAAAAAGCAAATAACCTGATCTAAAAGTGGGCAGAGGATATGAAGAGACAGTTCTCTAAAGAAGAAATTCAGATGGCCAACAGACACATGAGAAGATGCTCCGTATCACTAATCATCAGGGAAATGCAAATTAAAACCACAATGAGATAACACCTCACACCGGTAAGGATGGCCACCATCCAAAAGACAAAGAACAACAAATGCTGGTGAGGATGTGGAGAAAGGGGAACCCTCCTACAGTGCTGGTGGGAATATAAGCTAGTTCAACCTTTGTGGAAAGCAATATGCACGTTCCTCAAAAAACTAAAAAATAGAAATACCATTTGACCCGGAATCCCACTCCTTGCAATTTACCCAAAGAATACAACTTCTCAGATTCAAAAAGACATATGCACCTCTATGTTTATCGCAGCACTATTTACAATAGCCAAGATATGGAAGCAACCTAAGTGTCCATCGGTAGATGAATATATAAAGAAGACGTGGTACATATACACAATGGAATACTATTCAGCCATAAGAAAGAAACAAATCCTACCATTTGCAACATGGATGGAGCTGGAGGATATTATGCTCAGTGAAATAAGCCAGGTGGAGAAGGACAAGTGCCAAATGATTTCCCTCGTTTGTGGAGTATAACAACGCAGCAAAATTGAAGGAACAAAATAGCAGCAGACTCACAGACTCCAAGAAGGGACTAGCGGTTACCAAAGGGGAGGCGTGTGGGAAGGCGGCTGGGGAGGGAGGGAGAAGGAGATGACGGGTATTATGTTTAGTACACATGGTGTGAGGGGTCACTGGGAAGATAGTGTAGCACAGAGAAGGCAAACAGTGAATCTGTGGCATCTTACTAACACTGACAGACCGTGACTGCATTGGGGTATGGGTGGTGACTTGATAATATGGGTAAAAGTAGTCACCACATTGTTTTTTCATGTGAAACCTTCATAAGAGTGTATATCAATAATACCTTAATAAAAAATTTTAAAAGGACACTTCATAATGATAAAAATGTCCATTCATCAGGAAGATGTAATGACCATAATTTTATATGCACCAAATCACAGGATAACATCTTAGGATACTCTGTGGTATCTTGCTACACTGATAGACAGTGACTGTGGTTGGGTCGTGGTGGGTACTGGATAATATGGGTTAATGTAGTAAACACAATGTTGCTCATGTGAAACCTTTATAAGATTGTATATCAATGATACCTTAATTAAAAAACAAAAGATATTAGGACACACTGAAAGTCTTAAGTCATGGGAGGCTATTTATACTGGAAATGGGGTTTGGCCCCAGCAGAAGGCACAGGAAATAAAGCACAGGGCTTCTAAATTTCCCCATATGCTTGAGAGGCAGTAGGGCCCAGGAACAATGGGTTGAGAGGATAAAAGGAGAAAACACACCTGAGTAATAGGTTCTGTTAGTTATAAAACTGGATCTGAACCAACTTGGGAGTAAAGACATCATTAGAACTACAAAAATATCTGCCATCTTAGATGGCAACAATTTAGAAAATTTGTATATAGGTCATTTCTTGATTAATCTCTGAAATTTGAACCCAAGCTCTTGAAAAAACTCCCAGGACTATCCAAAACCCAGCTGCACTTGTGCCCAAAGGAAGACATATTCAGAAGAATAGAAAAATAAGGAAAACATGGTGGGGAGAGTAACTCAAAGCAAAGTGGAACTTTAATGATGTGGTAAAATTCGAGCCCCCAAGGACAGGAAGTTTCAAAGGCAACAGCAAAAACTGGCTTAGGAAAAATCTGTTGTGTATCTCAAGGCAGCGGAAAGACCAGACCCTCTGGAGGCCAACAGATCTGGGGCCTTTGCACAGTTGCGTAACTTTGGGCAAATCTCTTAACCATGCTGAGCCTCGGTTTCCTGACTGACAAAATGGGGATGCCTGTAGCGCCTGCATCACAGAGCTGTGCTTGGGCTTAAACGCAACAATATACCTACTGGGTATGGCAGCATGGTTTACAGGGGCTTGCTCAGTGAGTGGGGATTCCTTCCCTGCTTCAGACTCCGAAGTGGCTGGATGTGAAATGTGCATAAAGGATCTGCATGGCTATAGCTGTCTGACATTTTTCACTACTCAGTTTGGATCTTTCAATATATATATCTATAGAGGGAAAAGGAAATAGAATATATGAGCAAATATGAAATGTAAATAAAACACAAGGATGGCCTCAATTTTTTGTTTTGGACTATATCATTTTAACATGCTAACCTGCACTCTACCTGATATGATAAACATGAACATGAGTTAAGTGGTAAGGACATGGGTCCCTATATTAGGTTCACTTCCTAAAATAAAAGCAGTTAACATTTAGATATCCTGCCTCTAAAGTTAGCCCAACTGATTCTTGCTGTGTGGGAATGTTCTTTCATTGGAAGGAGGTGAATAAAGTTACAAAAAAGTCAGACTCACCAGGGCTTGTAGTTTAGGACAGTGAATGGAGAGCTGGATGAGTGTGCTGTCGGTTATCTGCAAAGAAACACATGCTGTCAGTGTGCCTTCTCTACGAGAACTTAACACCTAATCCTGGCTTCTCCTGAATCTGAGAATTGAAAGGTGCAAAAGAGAATTAAAAACTCATCTCAAGCACACTCAGTCTGGGAGTTCCTCTCTTCACCAGCAGCCTCAAATCTACCCACTCTTGGGCAGAAGACAACGCAATGCTTTTCTCTGGTCTCTCCTTTGGTGCCCCAAGGGGGACTAGGGACAGGGGACAAAGAGGAAGTGGGTAAGGAGCATTCCCCAGTATTCTCTTCAGTAGAGTCACCTCATCACTGGACATGCAAGTCTATTTCTCCCTTAAGTTTTGTGAAAACAAGAATGTTATTTTTAATTTTGGGCAAAAGGCGATGGTCTCCCAAACTTCCTGACCATAGCTATCTCATGACTGAGAGCAGCCAGGTGTACAGATCCCACTGATACGTATGCTGGGGCAAGGCGGGTCCAGACAGCCAGTTGGTGTGCCTCTGGCTAATGCCTGGCTGTCAGGGACCACAGGGAGGGCAGCCTCATGGGGCTCTTGGGAGTCCACTTACCAGGATGCACTCTTCAAGATCCATCTTCTCCAGGTCATGGCAATTCTGAAAGAGGCCATGAGATGTCTACCACCATGTGGTCAGTGGTGAGGGCAAACACTGGTGGGTTGCTCTGGCCCTCTGAGTACCAGCCTGGTATCCTTATTCTCTTCCATTAAGGAGTGTGCCCTGTCCTAAAGTGACCAACCCAGTGAGCCAGCACTTCTGAGCAGGTGCCCCTTGAGTCCTATTCATTTTAGAAATTGGAATAGGGCTGCCCGGTGTGCATTTTCTGCTCTCATCCTGGAAAGGTAATTTGCCTACACCTTCCCAATGATTCATAGATATCAGCATGTAAATTTTAGCCACAGAATAGGCTCTGGGAGAGCACAGAGCTGGGGTGTCCAGCCATGGTGTGGGCAGGTGAGGGCTGGGCAGAAGTAAGAGTGTATCAGCCTCCCCAGTAGGGCATGGCTTCCCAGCAGCAGGCCAGAGGGACCCCATGGTGGTCTGCATTTGCAAGGCAATGTGGAAGAGGGAGCAGAGCAGAGCACAGGACAGACAGGGGAAGTGGCTGAGAGGCTACCTTGGGAACTGTCTGAGGAAGGGCAGCTGCCAGGAGGAGGCTCCTCTCCTGTGGTCCCAACCTGACCAGGTGAGAGTGAGGCCCACCCCTACTACAGAAGCCTCTACAGGACCTCCCTGGCTTTCAGGCCAACTGGAAACAATGTAAAATGCACCCTGAGGACTATATTCTACTTGGTACCCGTCATTTCTGAAGGTAGTTTTTTACACACTGCAAAACCACTCCAAGTCATCTGGAATGAGGGAGGTGAGTTACAGATTGGTTTGGTTTTTTAAAAGCTCTGCCTTACCCGAGCTAAAAGTGTAAAGCCTGCGTCAGTCAAGTGGGAACATCGGGCAGCCTCCAAAATCCTGGGATAAAGGGTGCGTGGGAGAAAGAAGTAGCAACTGGTCAGCAATAGGAACACATACTTTAGGATGCACAGTCTTGAGTTTATTCCACTCTGATACACTTTTGCTTCTGACACATTACAGCCCTAAGGGTTGTAAATGCAAGTACTGTCCTCATGGGAGAGATGAGGAGAATGAGGCTGAGGGAGGAATATGACCTACCCTATGCCCCAAAGTCACATCCCAAACTTGGATAGTAAATCCAGGAATTTCACACAATACCAGCACATTGCTGTTACTGTTTGAAAGTATCATTCCAGTATTTGTTAACTTTTAAACAATTAAAATGAACTTTTACTCAACAAAATCATCTTGATAAATACTGCATTTACTGAAGTTCCAAAGTACCCTAAAGGATTTTTTAAAAACTTGCCGCCAATGAAAAATCTGAGTTAATTCTCAATACCCACACTTAACAGGGAAGCATTACTAACATTTTTGAGTTAAATAGTCCTTTAGAGCAATAAGTTTGACCTCCTTTCTGACCACTTTGATATCTGCATTTCTTCTACCATGCAGATATATCAAAATTATCTAGAATCTTCCCTAATACAACAGTAAGAAAGATGGGCAAAAGACAAGATATAGGTAATCCTTAAAAGGTATGCAATTAGAGTAAGCATGAGAAATTATCAGTTTCACTGATAAGAACAACAAAACAAGTATTTTTTTTTCTGCCTCCCGTATAAGGGTTAAGATAGCTGGTTCTGAAGTCAAACTCTATTAAGTTCAAATTCTAGCTCTGGTTCTTACCCATCATGTGGCCCAGGATAAATTATGTTATTTCTCTGAGTTTCACTTTCTCCTCTGCAAAACAAGCAAGAATAATAGAACCTACTGCCTAGAGATGTGGTGAGGATTAAATGAGATAATGCTTATAAAAGTGCCTAACACGGAGCCTAGAACATATGAGTTCAATTGATGTTTACTATGATCAGTATTTTGTTGCCATTATTAGTTTTAATTGGAGAATCAGAAAAAAAAAATTTGTTAAAACAAAACTTTTCTTCCTACTAAGAGATGAGAAACAAGGTGACCGATTTCCCCTTATTCTGTCCACTCAGCAGCTGGTTCAGAGGAGAACCTGGGGGCAGCGGGATGTGAGCTGTTGCTCTGATGTCAGAGTAATAAAAGGATGAGGCAAATCCGGTGGGTCATTGTGTGAAGGTCATCAAGAAATTAAGGTTCCAGTGGTGGTGGACAGTGTCGTACCCTCCCCATACCTCCTTAAAGTAACTGATCACACACTGTCCCCCACAGTCTAAAAAGCCGACACCACCACCTACTCCATCTACTGGCCAGCCTCTCCCTACCTGCAGGAAGCCCTCCTGGTCAGCCCAGACAAGCTCTGAGCTGCAAAGCAAGAAGTGTGGTGCACTCACTGAAGTCTTGGGCAGTTCAAAGCCAGGGCCGTGAGAGAGGCGTCCGTAAGGTTGCTGCAGCCAGAAAGGCAGAGGGCCTGCAGCCGGTGGCAGCCCCGGCATATCTGCACTACACCTTCGTCTGTAATGCGCTAGGGGAAACCAAAGCAGGAAGGAAAATCAGACGGCAGCAGCCAAGTGGTGTCTCCTGTGGGTTAACTAGTTTGGGCTACAGTTACCAGCATTTTGTCCTAGTAATTTAAACAACGTAAGGTAAAGTACAAGGCAGATATGTATTTATGTTATCTCTGCACAGCTTTAATATTTATTCTAGCATTACTAACAGAAAGTGAAATCTCAAAATTGCATTTCCCTCCCCAGAGTGTTCCTCCCCTGCCCACTGGAAAATTTATAAACTTGTGTTAAAAATTGTATCAAATTAAGAGCTCAAGAGACTTACCTGGTTAAGTGACATATTAATTTGTGGTTGAAATTCTACAGATTAATGCTTGGGATAACTACCATATAAATCATACATGTGTATATTAATAATACTTTCTCACATGTTTTAGAAAATAGCAAAATTAAATAAGCCACCAAATTATTGATAAATGGCTTAGAACTCTATGGATTTACCCATGAAGATTAAAAAATATTATCCTCATTCAAATACAGTAATTCATGTAAAAATAAATACACATTTATATTATACTTCAAGTCATCTGCCAGGGCAATCCTACACGTAATTCAAGGCCCTAGTTTTGAACAGCGCAGGCCTGTAAGGTCAGTATTTGTCTAGAAGATAGTTTCTCTTTTATCTCCCACCATCAGAGACTCTAAAGACTTATAATTCACTCACTAAATGCTGAATGAGGAATTTCTCTTTCTTTTCTCAAAATTGATGTTTCCATTGAGAAACCCAGTAGAATGTAACAAGTACCCTCTTCAATTATCAATATTTATAGCGGCAGTGAGGAAGGAACACTAGATTTTTCACAGGCTGATGCTCTGGTGAAAGATATACCTTCTCTTGAATATGCCCTTTATTTTTGTTTTTGTTTTGTTTTGTTTTTAATTTTTTATTAAGGTATTATTGATACACACTCTTATGAAGGTTTCACATGAAAAAACAATGTGATGACTACTTTTACCCATATTATCAAGTCCACACCCATACCCCAATGCAGTCACTGTCAGTCAGTATAGTAAGATGCTACAGATTCACTGTTTGCCTCCTCTGTGCTACACTGTCTTCCCTGTGACCCCCCCACACCATGTGTACTAAATATAATATCCCTCAATCCCCTTCTCCCTCCCTCCCCACCCGCCTTCCCACATGCCTCCCCTAAGGTAACCACTAGTCCCTTCTTGGAGTCTGTGAGTCTGCTGCTATTTTGTTCCTTCAATTTCGCTGCGTTGTTATACTTCACAAATGAGGGAAATCATTTGGTACTTGTCTTTCTCCGCCTGGCTTATTTCACTGAGCATAATACCCTCTAGCTCCATCCATGTTGTTGCAAATGGTAGGATTTGTTTCTTTCTTATGGCTGAATAGTATTCCATTGTGTATATGTACCACATCTTCTTTATCCATTCATCTACAGATGGACACTAAGGTTGCTTCCATATACTGGCTATTGTAAATAGGGCTGCAATAAACATAGAGGTGCATATGTCTTTTTGAATCTGAGAAGTTGTATTCTTTCGGTAAATTGCAAGGAGTGGGATTCCCGGGTCAAATGGTATTTCTATTTTTAGTTTTTTGAGGAACATGCATATTGCTTTCCACAATGGTTGAACTAGCTTACATTCCCACCAGCAGTGTAGGAGGGTTCCCCTTTCTCCGCATCCTCGCCAGCATTTGTTGTTCTTTGTCTTTTGGATGGTGGTCATCCTTACTGGTGTGAGGTGTTACCTCATTGTGGTTTTAGGTTGCATTTCCCTGATGATTAGTTATATGGAGCATCTTCTCATGTGTCTGTTGGCCGTCTGAATTTCTTCTTTGGAGAATTGTCTCTTCGTAACCTGTGCCCATTTTTTAATCGGGTTATTTGCTTTTTGGGTCTTGAGGTGTGTGAGTTCTTTATATATTTTGGAATGTTAATCCCTTGTCAGATATGTCATTTACAAATATATTCTCTCATACTGTAGTATGCCTTTTTGTTCTGTTGATGGTCTCCTTTGCCATACAGAAGCTTTTTAGTTTGAAGTAGTCCCATGTATTCATTTTTACTTTTGTTTCCCTTGCTCAAGGAGATGCATTCAGGAAGAAGTTGCTTATGCTTATCTCCAGATTTTTGCCTATGTTTTCTTCTAAGAGTTTTATGGTTTCATGACTTACATTCACATCATTGATCTATTTCGAGTTTACTTTTGTGTATGGGGTTAAACAATAATCCAGTTTCATTCTCTTGCCTGAAGCTGTCTGGCTTTGCCAACACCAGTTGTTGAAGAGGCTGTCATTTCCCCATTGTATATCCAGGACTCCTTTATTGTATATTAATTGACCATATATGGTTGGGTTTATATCAGGGCTCTCTAGTCTGTTCCATTGGTCTATGGGTCTGTTCTTGTGCCAGTATCAAATTGTCTTGATTACTGTGGCTTTGTAGTAGAACTTGAAGTGGGGTAGGGTAATCCTCCCAGCTTTATTCTTCCTTCTCAGGATTGCTTTCACTATTCGGGGTCTTTTGTGGTTCCATATGAATTTTAGAATGGTTTTCTCTAGTTCATTGAAGAATGCTGTTGGTATTTTGATAGGAATTGCATTAAATCTGTAGATTGCTTTAGGCAGGATGGCCATTTAGACAATATTAATTCTTCCTATCCATAGGCATGGGATGTGTTTCCATTTACTTGTATCCTCTTTAATTTCTCTCATTGAGTGTCTTGTACTTTTCAGAGTATAGGTCTTTCACTTCCTTGGTTAGGTTTATTCCTAGGTATTTTATTCTTTTTGATGCAATTGTGAATGGAATTGTTTTCCTGATTTATCTTTCTGTTAGTTCATTGTTAGTATAGAGGAATTCCACAGATTTCTGTGTATTAATTTTGTATCCTGCAACTTTGCTGAATTCAGATATTAGATCTAGTAGTTTTGGAGTGGATTCTTTAGGGTTTTTTATGTGCAATATCATGTCATCTGCAAACAGGGACAGTTTAACTTCTTCCTTGCCAATCTGGATGCCTTTTATTCTTTGCGTTTTCTGATTGCCGTAGCTAGGACCTCCAGTACTATGTTGAATAGAAGTAGGGAGAGTGGGCATCCTTGTCTTGTTCCCGATCTTAAACAAAAAGCTTTCAACTTCACACTGTTAAGTATAATGTTGGCTGTAAGTTTGTCATAGACGGCCTTCATTATGTTGAGGTACTTGCCCTCTATACCCATTTTGTTGAGAGTTTTTATCATGAATGGATGTTGAATTTTGTCAAATGCTTTTCAGCATCTATGGAGATGATGATGTGGTTTTGTCCTTCTTTTTGTTGATGTGGTAGATGATGTTGATGGATTTTCGAATGTTGTACCATCCTTGCATCCCCGGAATAAATCCTACTTGATCATGATGGATGATCTTTTTGATGTATTTTTGAATTCGGTTTGCTAATATTTTTTTTGAGTATTTTTGCATTTATGTTCGTCAGAGATATTGGTCTGTAGTTTTCTTTTTTTGTGGTGTCTTTGCCTGGTTTTGGTATTAGAGTGATGCTGGCATCATAGAATGAGTTTGGAAGTATTCCCTCTTCTTCTACTCTTTGGAAAACTTTAAGGAGGATGGGTATTAGGTCTTCACTAAATGTTTGATAAAATTCAGCAGTAAAGCCATCTGGTCCAGGTGTTTTGTTCTTAGGTAGTTTTTTGATTACCAATTCAATTTCGTTGCTGGTAATTGGTCTGATCAGGTTTTCTGTTTCTTTCTGGGTTAGCCTTGGAAGGTTGTATTTTTCTAGAAAGCTGTCCATTTCTTCTAGGTTATTCAGTTCGTTAGCATGTAATTTTTCATAGTATTCTCTAATAAGTCTTTGTATTTCTGTGGTGTCTGTAGTGATTTTTCCTTTCTCATTTCTGATTCTGTTTATGTGTGTAGCCTCACTTTTTTTCTTGATAAGTCTGGCTAAAGGTTTATCTATTTTGTTTAATTTCCTGAAGAAACAGCTCCTGCTTTCATTATTTCTATTGTTTTATTCTTCTTGATTTTATTTATTTCTGCTCTAATCTTTATTATGTCCCTCCTTCTACTGACTTTGGGCCTCATTTGTACTTTTTCTAGTTTCATTACTTGTCAGTTTAGACTGTTCATATGGGATTGTTCTTCTTTCCTGAGGTGGACCTGTATTGCAATATACTTTCCTTTTAGCACGGCCTTCACTGCATCCCATAGATTTTGTGGTATTGAATTATTGTTGTCATATGTTTTCATATATTGCTTGATCTCTGTTTTTATTTGGTCACTGATCCATTGGTTATTTAGGAGCATGTTGTGAAGTTTCCTTGTGTTTGTGGTATTTTTCATTTTCTTTGCATAATTTATATCTAGTTTCATATCTTTGTGGTCTGAGAAACTGGTTGGTACAATTTCAATCTTTTTAAATTTACCAAGGCTCTTTTTTTGGCCTAGGACATGATCTATTTAAAATGTTCCATGTGCACTTGAGAAGAATGTCTATCTTTTGGGTGTAGAGTTCTGTAGATGTCTGTTAGGTCTATCTGTTCTAATGTGTTGTTCAGTGCTTCTGTCTCCTTACTTATATTCTGTCTGGTTGATCTGTCCTTTGGAGTGAGTGGAGTGTTGAAGTCTCCTAGAATGAATGCATTGCATTCTATTTCCCCTTTTAATTCTGTTGTTATTTGTTTCACATATGTAGGTGCTCCTGTGTTGGGTGCATAGATATGTATAATGGTTATTATCTTCTTGTTCTATTGACCCCTTTATCATTATGTAATGTCCTTCTTTATCTCTTGTGACTTTCTTTGTTTTGAAGTCTATTTTGTCTGATACAAGTACTGCAACACCTGCTTTTTTCTCCCTATTAGTTGCATGAAATATCTTTTTCCATCCCTTCACTTTTAGTCTGTGTATGTTTTTGGGTTTAAAGTGAGTCTCTTGTGGGCAGCATATAGATGGGTCTTTTTTTTTTTATCCATTCAGTGACTCTATGTCTTTTGATTGGTGCATTCAGACCATTTATAATTTGGGTGATTATCAATAGGTATATACTTATTGCCATTGCAGGCTTCATATTCGTGGTTACCAAAGGTTCAAGGTTAACTTCCTTACTATCTAAGAGTCTAACTTAACTCACTTAATATGCTATTCCAAACAGTCTAAAGGTTCTTTTTTTCTCCTGGTTTTTCTTCCTCCTCCATTCTTTATATATTAGGTATCATATTCAGTACTCTTTGTCTATCCCTTGATTGACTTTGGGGATAGTTGATTTAATTTTGCATTTTCTTAGTAATTAACTGTTCTACTTTCTTTACCTTGGTTTTATTACCTCTGGTGACAGCTATTAAACCTTAGGAACACTTCCATCTATACCAGTCCCTCCAAAATACACGGTAGAGACAGTTTGTGGGTGGTAAATTCTCTCAGCTTTTGCTTATCTGGAAATTGTTTAATCCCTCCTTCAAATTTAAATGATAACTTTGCCAGATAACGTATTCTTGGTTGGAGGCCCTTCTGCTTCATTGCATTAAATACATCATGCCACTCCCTTCTGGCCTGTAAGGTTTCTGCTGAGAAGTCTGATGATAGCCTGATGGGCTTTCCTTTGTATGTGATCTTATTCCTCTCTCTGGCTGCTTTTCATAGTCTGTCCTTATCCTTGATCTTTGCCATTTTAATTATGTCTTGATATTGTCTTCCTTGGGTCCCTTGTGTTGGGAGATCTGTGCATCTCAATGGCTTGAGAGACTATCTCCTTCCCCAGATTGGGGAAGTTTTCAGCAATTACCTCCTCAAAGACACATTCTATCCCTTTTTCTCTCTCTTTTTCTTCTGGTACCCCTCTAATGCGAATATTGGTCTGTCTGGATTGGTCACAGAATTCTCTCAATATTCTTTCATTCTTAGAGATCCTTTTTTTTCTCTGTGCCTCAGCTTCTTTGTATTCCTCTTCTCTAATTTCCATTTCATTTATCGTCTCCTCCACCATATCTAATCTACTTTTATAACTTTCCATTGTATGTTTCATTTCTGATGCTGTGTTCCATAATGATTGGATGTCTGAGTGGAATTCATCCCTGAGTTCTTGACTATTTTTCTGTACCTCCATGAGCATGTTTATGATTTTTATCTTGAAATCCCATTCAGGCAGATTCATGAGGTCAATTTCATTTGAATTTTTCTCAGGGATTGTATTCATAATTTTACTTTGAACCAGGTTCCTTTGGTGTTTCATATTTGTATATGGCACCCTCTAGTGTCCAGAACCTGTACTCTCTGGAGCTGCTCAGTCCCGGAAGCTATGTCGGGAGTCGCAGACGAGCAGTCACAGACGAGCTGTATTGGTGCCTAGGGGGAGGAAAGAGCTGTTTCCTGCTTCCCAGCTGCTATGCCTGTCTCCACTGCCAGAACCAGTGGGCTGAGCACAGAGGTATAAGCCTCTGTGCTTTGCGTTTGTAGTTGTTGTAGACGGTGCTTACCTCTGGCTGGCCTAATGCCAGGGTAGGGATTGCCGGTTTGTGGGCTAGGTGGAGCTGGCTGGGAGAAAGGCTCAGTAGGCTGTGTGTCACGGAGGGGGTCCTTGGAGCTGTGTAGCCAGCCAAGGAGCACCATGGTGCGCCTGAAGAACGTGAAAGTTCCCAACCTGCTGGGCAGAGTGCACCTGGACAATTTTGTCTATCTGTCCTTTCTCCTAGCAGGAAGCTCTGTGCAATCCTTGCCCCTTTAGCAGCCCTCCTTAGAGCTGTTAGGAAGTCTCTCATACTGCCCACCTTTGTTTTGTCCCAGAGCAGCCAGATATGGATCTCTGCTTTTCACAAGTGGCTGTAATCTCAGTCTCTCCAGGTATTCTGCCTGTCTTAGCTTTCCAACCCCCTAATCATGAGAGTACCATGAAAACACCATGAAATGTAGGTTTGTGCTCCCAGAGCAGATCTCCGGAATTAGGTATTCAGCAGTCCCAGGCCTCCCTCCCTGCTCTGTTTCTCTTCGTCCCGCTGGTAAGCTGGGATGGGGGAAAGGCTTGGGTCCTGCCGGGCCACAGCTTTGGCACGTTACCCTGTTCCATGAGGTTTATTCTTTTCTCCAGGTGTATGCAGTTTGGTGCAGTCCTCTTTCCTGTTGCTCTTACAGGATTAGGTATATTAATTATATTTTCGTATTATATGCGGTTTTAGGAGGAAGCCTCTGTCTCACCTCTCAAGCTGCCATCTTTAATCCTCCTGCCCTTTATTTTTTGATGCATTTTCCTATCTGTTACTTTGTTTTATCCACTGAGACAATGTGGAGGTGTCATCATCCCCAGTTTATAAGTAAAAAGAAAGATTGAGACCTTACCATAAATTGTTGAGGTTCCTGGCCAGTTCACAGCATTCCTGATACCAAAGACTAAAGCAAGACCCTGATCTATGTTATTTGTGGAGATGTCAGTGGCTCTACATTGGTCCTTTCGTTTAGACTGTTGTTCCTTCATCATGTGATAAACTGACACATCATGTAGGGACACAGGATAAGGAAAAAGGCCATGGCCATCATCCACCTGCCTGGGTACTTCCCAGTGGGGCCCGCAGTGGCTTCCCCTGCAGCAGCGTCCTGAGGAAGAGAGCAGGAGAGTGAAGGTGCTCACAGAAAGGCACGCTACTTACTGAACAGGACTGTAAGTTGAGGCTCACAAGCTCATGGCAGTAACTTTGAATGTGTTTCAGAGCTTCATCTTCTAACTGAGTGGACAGAGAAAACAAGAGGGATAGAACCAGGTGAGGGAATAGTGGGCATCAAGTAAAACATGACAGCAAGTCCCCTAATGAGGTGCCCATACCCAGCATTAATGTTAGACAAACACACTGCATCGATCCCTTGTTACCTGTGTGCAGCCCCTCAGGAGCAGGGCTTTTAAGCCTCGACATCCTCGCACCAGGGCCTCAATGCCATCCTTCGTGATCTGATCACACCAAGAGAGGTTCAGGTACTCCAGGTTTCGGCAGCCCTCACTGAGAGGAGAAAGAAAACCACACATGTGAAGCCTATCCCTTAGAGAGTTTATTACCAGCTTTGAGTTTAATAAATCACCAGCAATTCTGGGGAGAGAGAACCTCTGTGACCTGAGTCACCTATTTCCTACTCTAGTGGGACCACTAGAAAGGGTTTAGACACACCAAGTTTATAGCTTTGGGCATTTCTCATGACCGCAAACAACAGTTACTCTTACCTAATCCCCTTTAAGGAGCTGTTTGTAATGGACACACAGGAGGTCAGATCGAGATGTTTCAGCTTGGAACAGAATCTGCTAAGGCTATAACACGTGCTAAAAAAGAGCAGACACACTAAAGATATTTTCAACCATGTTTCTCTCCCCTCATTCTCCCCATGGCCAATTACTCATCAAACTTTTTCATTACTTACCTGTCAGTGATTTTTGTGCACCCATTTAGGTTTAAATGTTCAATATTTCGGCAGTTCTGTGCAAAGGTCCTAAAATGAGAAAAACATTTAAAAACTCCCTGCAAGTTGCTGAAGAGCCACTAGAGGGCACAGGTAACTGTTCACATTTGGAATAGTGCTCCTCAATCTTTGAAAATGTTATTTTACTGTGGAAAGAATATTTAGATGAGAGCTACTCTCCTAACAGAATTTTAAATGTACAATATAATATTATTGACTGTAGGTATTTGTGCTCCTCAAACTGTAATGTGCACATGAAACAGCTGGGGCTCCTGTCCTGGCACAAGTTCCCATGGCAGATCTATAGGCAAACTGCTCGATAGTCTGCACTTCTAAGAAGCTGCCGAGTGATGCCAGTGTTGCTACTCGGGGACCACACTCTGAGAAGCAAAGCCCTAGACTGATTATATATCAGTTGTAACTCCCTTACCTACACCTTGGTGGTCACCTGAGAATGGAGATTTGGCTCTCTGTTCTTTCCCTTCTATAGAAAAAGCAACTAGAAGCGTGCCAGTCTTTCTTGTGTTGTGCCATGTTGTCACTTGGTTACCCTAGAGCCTTTCTGGAGAAACCATCTCTGGCCACTGATACGGCTGGTAGTTGGTCAGATTCAAGAACCATCCATTTACTGGTGAGGACACTGAGTCATGAATGGCAACCTCCTTAATGATTTGTGGGTTGGATAGAGAAGCCAGAAGCAGAACATTAAACATCGCTTATTTCTCACTCCTTAACATAGTCAGCAAGGAATGGCTCAGGCCATCTGCATTTTCCTGAAATATAGTTTCAATGTGTCTTATTGGACTGAATCCTGATTCTTGCATGAAGTACCCACATATCTCCAAAACCTGGCCTCAAGCCAGACATCACTCTGAACTGCTCCATCTGTCCTGCTATAGTACAAGGAAGGGGAACCAAGCTGGAGCTTGATGAACTCCCTGAGTTGAGGATATGAAGCCAAAAGTCTGACCAAGACATTGAGAGTTATCAGAGAAGAGTATTGGAGTGAAGAGAACTTCAGAAGTCTGAAGACGGTTCCTCTCAAGAAATCATAAAATCCTGATCAGAGTATGCATGTGAGGAAACTACCCAAAGACAGGAAAAGAATCAACAAAACGCATTGGAGGGAACAAGAGCCAGAGCTCACCCAGGCCAGAAATAGTGCCCATTCTCACCAGCCAACAATGAAAAATTTTCTAATTCATGGGGCACTGGGTTGAAGCAAGAAAGGTCTTGCTTTTGGAGTGGAGTACAATTAGCCCTAGATTAAACACTGCTCTGGTTCAACCTAACAAAAAAGTTTTAAAAATACTCAAAGGGACTATGTCCAAGTAATTCAACTGTGTTCCAGAACAAAACTCAAGAATATAGGAATACATAAACATTCCATACCCAAAATACAAATGACAATGTTGGGCACTGAACAAAAAATTACCATGCATTCATAGGAGGAATGACCATATATCCATAATGAGGAGAAAATGCAATCTCTCAAAGCTGACCTAGAACTATATTGTATTAGAAATAGCAGTCAAAGGTATTAAAAATTATAACTGTGATAGAATACAGTTCTATGAAGCTAAAGATTAAACATGCTATATTATTAAATATGCTGTGTAGAAACATGAAAGATATAAAAAAGGGACCCAAATTAAACTTTCAGATATGACAGCCACAATTTCAGATGAAAATTCACTGGATAGGATTAACAGCAGATTAGACATTGTGGAAGAAAAGACTGGTGAATTTGAAGATACAGCAATTGAAAACTATCCAAAATGAAACATGGAGAGAAAACAAGAAAAAAAGAAAAGAAAAGAGCATGAATGAACTGTGGGACAGCTTCAAGCAAACTACTTTACGTGTGATTGGAGCCCCTAAAGAACAAGAGATAGGGGAAAATATCTGTAGAAGTAATGGCCAAAATTTTTCTGAAGTTTATTGACACTATAAACCTATAGATCCAAAAACTCAAAGAATTCCAAGTACAAGAAACATGAAGAAAAATACAAGGTATATCATAACCAAATTGGTAAAAGCCAGTGATAGAAAAAAAATTTTAAAGCAGCCAGAAACAAAGACACATATATAGAGGAACAAAAATAAGGGGAACAGAATAATTCTCATTGGTAACAAAAATTCAAGAAAAAAGGGGTTCAGCATCTTTAAAATACTGAAAACAAAAACCTGCCAACATAGAATTCTATACTTGGCAAAAATATTTTTCAAAAATGAAAAGAAAATAAAGAATTTTTCAGACATAGAAGGGCTGAAATAATCAGATCTGCAGTACAAGAAATGTTAACATTTTTCAAGCAGGAAAAAATAGTAACAGCTGCTGAAAATTTTTTCTATACAAGGAAATGAAAACTGAAAATAGTAACTATTAAGATATATAAAGCCAATTTTTAGTTAGTTAAGTCTCCTTAAAAATAACTTAAAACAAAAATACTAACAATCTAGTGTGGAGTTTATATCATATGTAGAATTAAAACATAGGACAATAATAGCATGAAGGATGAGTGAAGAAAAATGGAAGAGGTACGTAAAAAATTTGAGGGTAGACTAAGATAAAGATGTACACTTTAAACTCTAAAGTAATGATTGAAATTATAAATTATAACAATGAATTATAACTATAGCTTAAACTATAACAATAATTTATAGAAATTAATCCAAACAAGGATATAAAATGGAGTCATAAAAAAAATACCCAATTAATACAAAAAAAGTGGAAAAAGAGGAAAAGGGAAATAAAGAATGTATGAGAAAAATAGAAAACAAAAAGCATGAGAGAAAAAAATTTTAACTAACCATAACATATAAATTAAATGTAATTAATTAAATTTACATTAAATGAAAATGAACTACACCCAAATTTAAAAGGTAGAGATTTTCATAGTGGATCAAAAAAGCAACAGCCAAGATATTACCTATAAAAACCAACTTTAAATACAAAGATAGAAACCAGTTAAAGTAAGAATGAAAAACATATACCATGCCACCACTAATCAAAAGAAAACTGAAGTGGCTACATTATATCAAACAAAGTACACTTTGGAGCAAAGAATGTTGCCAGGAATAAAAGAAGGCCATGTGATAATGAAAAATTGGTCAAGTCATCATAAAGCCACAGCAACCCCAAATATTTATATGTCTACTAACTGAGCTTGAAAGTACATGAATAAAATGCTATAATTGCAAGGAGAAACAGACAAATCCAAAATTATGGGCAGAAACTTCAATAAACCTCTTTCAATATTTGAGCAAAGTTAGTAAGTAAAGATACAGAAAATTTGACATTCTCAGTTCACTTGACGTAAGTGGTATTTATAGAACACTCTACCCAACAACAGCAGATTTCTTTCAAGTGTTCATGGAACATCTACCAAGACAGAACATATTCTTGACCACAAAACAAGTCTCAATAAAATAAAAAGGATTCAAGTCATATGAAGTATACTCTCTGGCCACATGGAATTAAATTATAATCGATAATATAAAAATCTGGAAAATGCCCAAATATTCGTAAACTACATAATACACTTCTAAATAACCCATGGGTCAAAGGGAAAAAATCAAAAGAGAAATAGAATACATCTGGACCTGAATGAAAATGCAAAGACAATATTAGAATTTGTGAAACGCTACAGATTGCAATAACCTTCTATATTAATAAAGAAAAAAGGTCTTAAATCAATGAGCTCAGCTTCCACCTTAAACTAGAAAAAAAGAAGAGCAAATGAAACCCAAATTTAATAAAATAAAGGAAATAACATAGATTAGAGGGCAAATGGAAATAGAAAACAGAAAAACAATGAAAATCCAGTGAAACACAAAGCTGATTCTTTGAGACTATCAATAAAATTGATAAAATTAGCCAGACTGACCAGGGTGAAAAAAAGACAAAAAATTACCAATATCAGAGAAACTTACTCCTCTTTTCTCTTTAAAAATGCACTGTTAATGCCAATAAAAAAATCAAAGAATATGTAAATTGTGATAGGCATTGTACAACACTATACACTGTGATTTTTATTAGACATGGCAACTACTTCCACAGAGTAAAAAAAAAAAATTAACATAACAGGAATGAAGACAGAAGGTATCACTGAAAATTTATAGATAATAAAATGAGAATAAAAGGGCATTATAAAAAACTTTATGCCAGTAAGTTAAAAAACATAGATGAGATGGACAAGATTTTTGAAAGGCAAAAACTACACAGAGCTTATTCAATAAGGAAAAGAAAACCTGAAGAGTTCTATATATATTAAAGAAATAGGATTTGTAGTTAAAAACATTCTGCAAAAGAAACATGTAGGACAGTTCCGGGAAGACGGCGGTGTGAGCAGGGAGGCGGAAATCTCGTCCCAAGCCCATATATATCTATGAAAATACAGCTAATACAACTATTCCTAAAAGAGAGACCAGAACACACAGGACAATGTACAGCCTGCATCTGCACCTGAGATGACTCGGCACCCCGCGAGGCGGGTAAGATATGGAACCATGTCCCGGCGGGACCCAAACACTCCCCCACCCCAGCGCACCAGCGGGAGGAGAGGATTCAGAGCCGGGAGGGAGTGGAAGTACACCCCACAAAATAACCAGCCCCAGTGATCTGCGCTGGAGCACTGACACACATCGCGCGGTGTAGCGGAGATTGGAGAGGCAGAAGGTGCAGGTTTTGAGCTGGGAACGTGCCCGGGGCCGTGCAGCCAGCTCCTGGGACAAAAGAAAAGCATGCTCTTTTTTCAGCGGTCTTACAATAGTCCCAGAACATTAAGCCCAGCGGGCTGGGAGTCCTGAGGAATTTCGGACCCCTTACCTGGCGACTGGGAAAAAGTAGCCGCACTGAAACTTTGCACGGAGAACAGTAGCATCCCATTCATTCCCACCCCAGCCAGAGCTGCAAATGGCCCAGCAGAAAGGCACGGCCATGGCTGCGGAATAGTGGAGCAACAGCGCCACCTACAGCATCCATACAGAATCTACTCCCGGTGGGCTTTCCCCCGCCTTTTTTTTTTCTCTTTTCTTCCTCTTCCTTTTTTCTCTTCCTATTTTTTTTCGGTTTTTTTTAAGTCTTTAAGAGTCCAGCTGACATACGTGGCACCTGCCAGTGACCACTTCTATCGCCATGAAAAGACACAGGAATATGGTACAGACAAAGCTCACACAGACAACACCAGAGAGGGAGCCTGAAGGGATGGAAATGCATAATCTTCCTGAAAAAGAATTCAGAATAAAAGTCATAACCGTGCTGATGGATCTACAGAGAAATATGCAAGAGCTGAAGGAGCAAGTGAGGGAAGTCAGGAAAGACAATGCAGAAATCAGACAAGCCACCGACGGGCTTAGCAGCAGACTGGATGAATTACAAGAGACTGTTAATGCAATAGAAATCAGAGAACAGGAATACAGAGAAGCTGACGCAGAGAGAGATAAAAGGATCTCTGGGAATGAAAGAATATTAAAAGAACTGTGTGACCAATGCAAATGGAACAATATTCGCATTATAGGAGTACCAGAGGAAGAAGAGAAAGAAAAAGGGATAGAAAGTGTCTTTGAAGAAATAATTGCTGAAAACCTTCCCATGCTGGGGAAGGAAATAGTCTCGCAGTCCACGGAAGCCCACACATCTCCCAACGCAAGGGACCCAAGAAAGACAACACCAGGACACATGATAATTAAAATGGCAAAGATCAAAGATAAGGACAGAGTATTAAAGGCAGCAAGGGAGAGAAAAAACATCACCTACAAAGGAAAACCGATCAGACTATCATCAGACTTCTCAACAGAAACCTTACAGGCCAGAAGAGAATGGCATGATATATTTAATGTAATGAAACAGAAGGGCTTCGAACCAAGAATATTGTATCCAGCACGATTATCATTTAAATATGACCGACGGATTAAACAATTTCCAGACAAGCAAAAGCTGAGAGAATTTGCCTCCCATAAAGCACTTCTACAGGACATTTAAAGGAACTGCTCGGGGGGAAGCACTCCTAAGGCTAAAAAGCTGTCACCAGAGAAAATAAAATCATAGCAAAGAAAGCAGACCATCCAAATACTAACTAAAGGCAAAGAATAAAACACCTAGTATATAAAGAATGGAGGAGGGAAGAATAAGAAGGGAGAGAAATAAAGAAACATCAGAGAGTGTTTACAATAACTTAACAAGAAAGTTAAGTTTGATTGTTAGATAGTAAAGAAGCAACCTTTGAACCTTTGGTAACCACGAATCTAAAGCCAGCAATGGCAATAAGTACATATCTATCGATAATCACCCTAAATGTAAATGGACTGAATGAATACACCAATCAAGATACACAGAGTAACAGAATGGATAACAAAGCAAGACCCATCTATATGCTGCCTACAAGAAACACACCTCAAACCCAAAGATATACACAGACTAAAAGTGAAGGGATGGAAAAAGATATTTCATGCAAACAACAAGGAGAAAAAAGCAGGTGTTGCAGTACCTGTATCAGACAAAATAGACATCAAAATGAAGAAAGTAGCAACAGATAAAGAAGGACATTACATAATGATAAAGGGGTCAATCCAACAAGAGGATATAACCAATATAAATATATATGCACCCAACACAGGAGCACCAGCATATGTGAAACAAATACTAACAGAATTAAAGGAGGAAATAGACAGCAATGCATTCATTTTAGGTGACTTCAACACACCACTCACTTGAAAGGACAGATCAACCAGACAGAAATAAGTAAAGACACAGACGCACTGAACAACACACTAGAACAGATGGACCTGACAGACATCTACAGAACTCTACACCCAAAAGCAACAGGATACACATTCTTCTCAAGTGCACATGGAACATTTTCCAGAATAGACCACATACTAGGCCACAAAAAGAACCTCAGTAAAGTCAAAAATATTGAAATTCTACCAACCAACTTTTCAGATCACAAAGGTATAAAACTAGAAATAAATTTTAGACAGAAAACAAAAGGCTCACAAATACATGGAGACTTAACAACACTCTCCTAATTAATCAATGGGTTAACGACCAATTCAAAACAGAAATCAAAGAATATATGGAGACTAATGACAACAACACCACAAAGCCACAACTTCTGTGGGACGCAGTAAAGGCAGTTCTAAGAGGAAAATATATTGCAATCCAGGCCTATTTAAAGAAGGAAGAACATTCCCAAATGAATAGTCTAAAGATACAATTAATGAAATTGAAAAGAGAAGAACAAATGAGACCCAAAGTCACCAGAAGGAGGGACATAATAAAGATCAGAGAAGAAATAAATAAAATTGAGAAGAATAAAACAATAGAAAAAATCAATGAAACCAAGAGCTGGTTCTTTGAAAAAATAAACAAAATAGATAAACCACTAGCCAGACTCATTAAGAGAAAAAGAGAATCTACACACATAAACAGAATCAGAAATGAGAAACGAAAAATAACGACAGACACCACAGAAATACAAAGAATTATAAGAGAATATTATAAGAATCTATATGCTAACAAGCTGGAAAACCTAGAAGAAATGGACTTCTTAGAAAAATACAATCTTCTAAAACTGACCAAAAAAGAAACAGAAAAACTAAACAAGATGAATCACCAGCAATGAAATTGAAGCAGTAATCAAAAAACTACCCAAGAATAAAACTCCCGGACCAGATGGATTCACATCTGAATTCTACCAGACATATAGAGAAGCAATAACACCCATTCTCCTTAAAGTTTTCCAAAAATTAGAAAAGGAGGGAATACTTCCAAACTCATTCTATGAAACCAGCATCACTCTAATACCAAAACCGGGCAAAGACCTCATCAAAAAAGAAACTTACACGCCAATATCCCTGATGAACGTAGATGCAAAAATACTCAACAAAATATTAGCAAACCGAATTCAAAAATACATCAAGAGGATCATACACCATGATCAAGTGGGATTCATCCCAGGGATGCAAGGATGGTACAACATTCGAAAATCCATCAACATCATCCACCACATCAACAAAAAGAAGAACAAAAACCACATGATCATCTCCATAGATGCTGAAAAAGCATTTGACAAAATTCAGCATCCATTCATGATTAAAACTCTCAACAAAATGGGTATAGACGGCAAGTACCTCAACATCATAAAGGCTGTATATGACAATCCCACAGCTAACATCATACTTAACAGCGAGAAGCTGAAAGCTTTTCATCTAAGATCAGGAACCAGACAGGATGCCCACTCTCTCCACTGTTATTCAACATAGTACTGGAGGTCCTAGCCACGGCAATCAGACAAAACAAAGATATACAAGGCATCCAGACTGGTAAAGAAGAAGTCAAATTGTCACTGTTTGCAGATGACATGATATTGTACATTAAAAACCGTAAAGACTCCACTCCAAAACTACTAAACTAATATCTGAATTCAGGAAAGTTGCAGGATACAGAATTAACACACAGAAATCTGTTGCTTTCCTATACACTAATGATGAACTAACAGAAAGAGAAATCAGAAAAACAATTCCGTTCACAATTGCATCAAAAAGAATAAAATACCTAGGAATAAACCTAATGAAGGAAGTGAAAGACCTATACTCTGAAAACTATAAGACACTCTGTAGGGCCCTCTAATCTAAGAAGTAGCCTTTAAATTCATTGCCAAGATGTCGCGCGCCGAATGAGCATGGGGTGGTGCCCAGGCATTTTGGCGGGCTATGACGTTAGTCTACCTTTGTTCCGGGTATCTCCCTATTGGTGGCATGAGTCTTCCGCGAACGTGATCAGCTCATGGACACTGTTTGCTTGCATTGTGTGCCTTCCTGCGTGAAGAGCTTGTGACTGCTTGACCTTTATGCTGATCGGCCCATGAATGTTATATATTCTCTGCTGTTTCCGCAATAAACGAGTTCCTGCTTTGAGTGAGCTCCCTGTCGTGTCTGTTTGTCTCCGGTTCAGACCTAGGGTCCGGAGGCTGGTGATTGGGGAGACAGTGGGCACTCACCCTTCCCGGTCCTGCCTTGCCAGGGCATGTCTTCCCCTTCCTGTTCTCTCCGCAGGTTCGGAGGGGGCTTGGGGAAGGCTAAAAACCCCGATAACGCTCCTAAGAGAAATTAAAGAGGACACTAACAAATGGAAATCCATCCCATGCTCTTGGCTAGGTAGAATAAATATTGTCAAAATGGCTATACTACCTAAAGCAATCTACAGATTCAATGCAATCCCTATCAAACTACCAACAGCTTTCTCCAATGAACTGGAACAAATAATTCTAAAATTCATATGGAACCACAAAAGACCCCGAATAGCCAAAGCAATCCTGAGAAGGAGGAATAAAACAGGGGGAATTACACTCCCTGACTTCAAGCTCTACTACAAAGCCACAGTAATCAAGACAATTTGGTATTGGCACAAAAACAGACCCACAGACCAGTGGAACAGAATAGAAAATCCAAACATTAACCCAAACATATACAGTCAATTAATATTTGATAAAGGAGCCTTGGATATACAATGGGAGATGACAGCCTCTTCAGCAGCTGGTGTTGGAAAAACTGGACAGCTACATGTAAGAGAATGAAACTGGACTACTGTCTAACCCCATACACAAAAGTAAACTCAAAATGGATCAAAGACCTGAATGTAAGTCAGGAAACCATAAAACTCTTAGAAAAAAACATAGGCAAAAATTTCTTGGACATAAACATGAGTGACTTCTTTATGAACATATCTCCCCGAGAAAGGGAAACAAAAGCAAAAATGAACAAGTGGGACTATATCAAGCTGAAAAGCTTCTGTACAGCAAAGGACACCATCAGTAGAACAAAAACACATCCTACAGTATGGGAGAATATATTCATAAAAAACGTATCTGATAAAGGGTTGACATTCAAAATATATAAAGAACTCATGCACCTTAACAAACAGAAAGCAAATAATCCAATTAAGAAATGGGCAGAGGACATGAATAGACACTTCTCCAAAGAAGAAATTCAGATGGCCAACAGGCACATGAAAAGATGCTCCACATCACTAATCATCAGAGAAATGCAGATTAAAACCACAATGAGATATCATCTCACACCAGTGAGGATGGCCAACATCCAAAACACAAACAACAACAAATGTTGGCGAGGATGTGGAGAAAAGGGAACCCTCCTACACTGCTGGTGGGAATGCAAATTAGTTCAACCATTGTGGAAAGCAGTATGGAGGTTCCTCAAAAAACTCAAAATAGAAATACCATTGACCCAGGAATCCCACTTCTATGAATTCACCCTAAGGATGCAGCAGCGCAGTTTGAAAAAGACATATGCACCCCTATGTTTATCGCAGTATTATTTACAATAGCCAAGAAATGGAAGTAACCTAAATGTCCATCAGTAGATTAATGGATAAAGAAGATGTGGTACATATACACAATGGAATATTGTACAGCCATAAGAGAAAACAAATCCTACCATTTGCAACAACATGGATGGAGCTAGAGAGTATTATGTTCAGTGAAATAAGCCAAGCCTAAAAAGACAAGTATCAAATGATTTCACTCATATGTGGAGTGTAAGAAGAAAGAAAAAAAAAACTGAAGGAACAAAACAGCAGCAGACTCACAGAACCCAAGAACGGACTAATAGTTACCAAAGAGAAAGGGACTGGTGAGAATGGGTGGGAAGGGAGGGACAAGGGGGAAAAGGGGGCATTGTGATTAGCAGATGTAATGTTGGGGGGGCATGGGGAGGGTTGTACAACTCAGAGAAGACAAGTAGTGACTCTATAGCATCTCACTACATTGATGGACAGTGACTCTAATGGGGTTGGTGGGGGGGACCTGATGAAGGGGGTAGTTTAATCACCATAATATTGCACATGTAATTGTAGATTAATGATACTAAAATAAATTATTTAAAAAAAGGAACATGAAGGACACAGACGGCCTCAATGGTGAATTCTACCAAAAATTAAAGGGAATAAAAAAAAATTCAAATTCTACATAAACTATTCCAAAAAGCTGAAGATTAGTAAACACTTCCCAATTCATTCTATGAGGCCAGCCAGTATTTACCTTGATACCTAAGCCAGACAAAAATATCACAAGAAAAGGAAAGCAGAGAACAATATCCCTCATGAACATAGATGTAAAAAAAAGTTTAAAAATTTAGCAAATAGAACCCAACAATATGTAAACAATATATGACAACTCAAGTGGCACTGATTCAAGATATACAAGGTTGGTTTAACATTAAAAAATCAACCAACGTAATTCACCATACTAAGAAAGAAAAGTCACATGACCATCTAAATAATACAGAAGGAGCATTTGACAAAATACAATATCCACTCTCAAAAAAGCAAACTCTGCAAACTAAGAATAGGAGGAAATTTCCACAATTTGATGATCATCAACAAAAAACCTAACAGCTAACATCATAATTTAATGTTTTCCCCCTAAAGTCAAGAACAGGCCAGGATGTCTATTTTCACCATTTCTATCAAATACTATACTAGAGATTCTAACCAGTACAATCAGAAAAGAATAAGAAAAGGCATTGACTGGAAACAAAGAAAAAAAATTATCTTCATTTACAGGTGACACGATTGTCCATGTACAAAATCCAGAGGAATCAACAACAAAAAACCTACTAAAATAATAATGTGTCTAATAAGGTTGCAGGATAAAAGATCAATGTACAAAAATCAACAGTATTTCTACTTACTAACAAGGAACAATTGAAAATTGACATAAAAAAATACCATATACAATAACATTTCATAACACAGGGTAAGTATGACAAAAGATATGTACAACTTGTATGCTGTAAACTACAAAACATGCTGACAGAAATTTAAAAACACCTAAACATGGAGAAATACACCATGTGCATATGATAGAAGACTCAATATTGTTAAAAAGTCAATTCCTGTAATAAAAACAGTATGGTATTGCAGGAGACTCATAGATCGGACCATAGATCTATGGAACAGAATATAGAGGCCAGAGACAAACCCATGCATATATGGTCAATTAATATACAATAAAGGAGCCATGAATATCCAATGGGAAAAAGACAGCCTCTTCAATAACTGGTGTTGGGAAAACTGGATAGCTATATCCAAACGAATGAAACTGGATTATTGCCTAACACCATACACAAAAGTAAACTTGAAACTGATCGAAGACCTGAATGGAAGACATGAAACCATAAAAGTCTTAGAAGAAAACATAGGCAAAAATCTCTGGAACATAAGTATGAGCAATTTTTTCCTGGACACATCTCCTCGGGCAAGGGGAATAAAAAAAATGAACAAATGGAACTACATCAAACTAAAAAGCTTCTGTACAGCTGAGGATGCATCAGCAGAACAAAAAGGCAACCAAAAGTATGGGAGAATATATTCATAAATGACATATCCAACAAGGGGTTAACATCCAAAATATATAAAGAACTCATGTGCCTCAACACCTAAAAAACAACTGATTAAAAAATGGGTAGCAGACTTGAACAGACATTTCTTCAAAGAAGAAATACAAATGGCCAATAGGCATATGAAAAGATGCCCCACGTCACTGACCATCAGGAGAATGCAAATTAAAACCACAATAAGAGATTAAAGATGGTGGTGTGAGAGGTGAGACACAGGCTCATAAAACCACATATAATATGAAAATATAATTAATACAATTAATCCTGAAAGAGCAACAGGAAAGAGGACTGCGCCAGACTGCATACACCTGGAGAAAAGAGCAGACCTCACAGAAGAGGGTAATGTACCAAACCTGAGGCCCAGTGGGACCCAAGCCCTTCCCCTACCCCAGCTCACCATCGGGAGGAAGAGAAACGGAGCAGGGAGGGAGTGGAGGCCTCGAACTGCTGAATACCTAACTCTGGAGATCTGCTCTGGGAGCACAAACCTACATTTCATGGTGCTTGCATGATACTCTCATGATTATGGGGATGGAAAGCCTTAAGACAGGCAGAATTCTTGGAGAGACTGAGATTCCAGCCACTTGTGGAAAGCAGGGATCCGTATCCGGCTGCTCTGGGACAAAAGAAAGGAGGGCAGTCTGAGAGACTTCCTAACAAGGAAGCCCTTAGCAAGAGGGCTGCTACAGGGGCAAGGATTGCACAGAGCTTACTGCTCAGGAGAGGGCAAGTAGACAAAATTGTCCAGATGCACTCTGCCCAACAGGTTGGGAGCTTTGCCATATAGATTCACATATTTAAGGAGGAAAAAGAAATCTTCCTCCTTAGACGATCTTCAGGTGCTCCAGCACCCTGGCTGGATACACAGCCCCAAGGACTCCTTCCGAGATACGCAGCCGACTGTGTCTTTCTCCCAGCCAGCCCCACCTGGCTAGCAAACCGGCAAACCCTATTCTAGCCAGAGGGAATATCTGTCTACAGCAACTACAAATGCAAAGCATAGAGGCTTATACCTCTGTGCTTGGCCCACTGGTTCAGGCAGTGGAGACAGGCATAGCAGCCGGGAAGCAGAAACAGCTCTTTCCTCCCCCCAGGCACCAATACGACTCCCCTGCGACCCCCAACATTGCTTCAGGGGCTGAGCAGCTCCAGGGAGTAGAGCTGGGCACTAGACAGCGCCATAAACAAATATGAAATGTCAAAGGAACCTGGTTCAAAGTAGAATTATTAATATAACTCCGGAGAAATATTTAAATGACATGAACCTCATGAATCTGTCTGAAAGGGAGTTCAAAATAAAAATCATTAACATGCTCATGGAGGTAGAGAAAGATATTCAAGAACTCAGGAATGAATTCTGGTCGGAGATCCAATTGTTGAAGAGCAAAATGGATGGTATTAAAAACAGATTGGACACGGGGGAGGAGACAATAAATGAAATAGAAACTACAGAACAGGAATACAGACAAGCTGAGGCACAGAGAGAATAAAGGATCTCTAAGAATGAAAGAATATTGAGAGAACTGTGTGACCAATCCAAACAGAACAATATTTGCATTATAGGGGCACCAGAAGAAGAAGAAGAGAGAAAAAGGGATAGAAAGTGTCTTTGAGGAGGTAATTGCTGAAAACGTCCCCAACATGGGGAAGGAGATAGTCTCTCAGGCCATGGAGATACACAGATCTCCCAACACAGGGACCCAAGGAAAACAACACTAAGACATATAGTAATTATAAGGACAGACTATTAAAGGCAGCCAGAGAGAGAAATAACATCACATAGAAAGGAAAGCCCATCAGGCTCTCATCAGACTTCTCAACAGAAACCTTACAGGCCAGAAGGCAGTGGCATGATATATTTAATGCAATGAAGCAGAAGGGCCTTGAACCAGGAATACTCTACCCAGCAAGGTTATTATTTAAATTTGAAGGAGGGATTAAACAATTTCCAGATAAGCAAAAGCTGAGAGAATTTACCTCCCACAAACCATCTCTACTGTGTATATTGGAGGCACTGCTATAGATGGAAGTGTTCCTAAGGTTTAATAGCTGTCACCAGAGGTAATAAAACCAAGGTAAGGAAAGTAGAACAGCTAATTACTAAACAAATGCAAAATTAAATCAACTATCCCCAAAGTCAATCAAGGGATAGACAAAGAGTCCAGAATATGGCACCTAATATATAAAGAATGGAAGAGGAAGAAAAAGGAGGAAGTAAAAAAAAAGAATCTTTAGATTGTGTTTGTAATAGCATATTGAGTTAAGTTAGACTCTTAGATAGTAAGGAAGTTAACCTTGAACCTTTGGTAACCATGAATCTAAAGCCTGCAGTGCCAATAAGTACATACCTATTGATAATCACAATAAATGTAAATGGTCTGAATGCACCAATCAAGACATAGAGTCACTGAATGGATAAAAAAACAAGACACATCTATATGCTGCCTACAAGAGACTCACTTTAAACCCAAAGACATACACAGACTAAAATTGAAGGGATGCAAAAAGATATTTCATGCAACTAATAGGGAGAAAAAAGCAGGTGTTGCAGTACTTGTATCAGACAAAACAGACATCAAAACAAAGAAAGTCACAAGAGACAAGGACATTACATAATGATAAAAGCGTCACTCCAACAAGAAGATGTAACCATTATACATATGTATGCACCCAACACAGGAGCACCTACATATGTGAAGCAAACACTAACAGAATTAAAAGGAGAAATAGAATGTAATGCATTCATTCTAGGAGACTTCAACACTCTACTCATTCAAAGGACAGATCTACCAGACAGAAAATAAGTAAGGAGACAGAGGCACTAGACAACACATTAGAACAGATAAACCTAACAAACATCTACAGAACTCTACACCCAAAAGCAGCAGAATACACGTTCTTCTCAAGTGCACATGGAACATTTTCAAGAATAGATCATATACTAGGCCACAAAAAGAGCCTCTGGAAATTAAAAAAGATTGAAATTATACCAACCAGCTTCTCAGACCACAAAGGTATGAAACTAGAAATAAATTATGCAAAGAAAATGAAAAATACCACAAATACATGGAGGCTTCACAACATGCTCCTAAATAGCCAATGAATCAATGACCAAATAAAAACAGAGATCAAGCAATATATGGAGACAAATGACAACAATAATTCAACACCACGAAATCTGTGGGATGCAGTGAAGGCTGTGCTAAGAGGAAGGTCAGGAAAGAAGAACAATCCCAAATGAGCAGTCTAAACTCACAATTAACAAACTAGAAAAAGAAGAACAAATGAAGCCCAAAGTCAGTAGAAGGAGGGACATAATAAAGATTAGAGCAGAAATAAATAAAATCGAGAAGAATAAAACAATAGAAAGAATGAATTAAAGGAAGAGCTGACTCTTTGAGAAAATAAACAAAATAGATAAACCCCTAACCAGACTTATCAAGAAAAAAAGAGAGTCTACTCACATAAACAGAATCAGAAATGAGAAATGAAAAATCACTACAGATACCACAGAAATACAAAGACTTATTAGAGAATACTATGAAAAATTATATGCTAACCAACTGGATAACCCAGAAGAAATGGACAACTTTCTACAAAAATACAACCCTCCAAAGCTGACCCAGGAAGAAACAGAAAATCTGAATAGACCAATTACCAGCAACGAAATTGAACGGGTAATCAAAAACCTACCTAAGAACAAAACACCTGTACCAGATGGCTTCACTGCTGAATTTTATCAAACATTTAGTGAAAACCTAATACCCATCCTCCTTAAAGTTGTCCAAAGAGAATAAAAAGAGTGAATACTTCCAAACTCATTCTATGAGGACAGCATCACTCTAACACCAAAACCAGGCAAAGACACCACAAAAAAAGAAAACTACAGACCGATATCCCTGATGAACATAAATGCAAAATACTCAAGAAAATATTAGCAAACTGAATTCAAAAATACATCAAAAGGATCATCCATCATGATCAAGTAGGATTTATTCCAGGGATGCAAGGATGGTACAACATTCGAAAATCCATCAGCATCATCCACCACATCAACAAAAAGGACAAAAACCACATCATCATCTCAATAGATACTGAAAAAGCATTTGACAAAATTCAACATCCATTCATGATACAAACTCTCAACAAAATGGGTATAGAGGGCAAGTACCTCAACATAATAATGGCCATATATGACAAACCCACAGCCAACATTATACTTAACAGCAAGAAGCTGAAAGCTTTTCCTTTAAGATTGGGAACAGGACAAGGATTCCCACTCTCCCCACTTCTATTCAGCATAGTACTGGAGGTCCTAGCCATGGCAATCAGATAACACAAAGAAATAAAAGGCATCCAGATTGGCAGGCAAGAAGTTAAACTGACCCTGTTTGCAGATGACATGATACTGTACATAAAAAAACCCTAAAGAATCTACTCCAAAACTACTAGATCTGATATCTGAATTCAGCAAAGTTGCGGGATACAAAATTAATACACAGAAATCTGTGGCATTCCTATACACTAACGATGAACTAACAGAGAGAGAGAACTATTCAGCCATAAGAAAGAAACAAATCCTACCATTTGCAACAACATGGATGGAGCTGGAGGATATCATGCTCAGTGAAATGAGCCAGGTGGAGAAAGACAAGTGCCAAATGATTTCCCTCATTTGTAGAGTATAACAACGAAGCGAAACTGAAGGAACAGAATAGTAGCAGACTCAGAGACTCCAAGAAGGAACTAGTGGTTACCAAAGAGGAGGGGTGTGGGAGGGTGGGTGGGGAGGGTGGGAGAAGGTTATTGTGGGGTATTATGTTTAGTACACATGGTGTGGGGGATCACGGGGAAAACAGTGTAGCACAGAGAAGGCAAATAGTGAATCTGTGGCATCTTACTACACAGATGGACAGTGACTGCATTGTGGTATGGGTGTGGACTTGATAATATGGGTAAATGTAGTAACCACATTGTTTTTTTCATGTGAAAACTTCATAAGATTTTATATCAATAAAACCTTAATAAAAAATAAAATAAAATAAATAAATAATAATAATAATAAAAAACACAATGGGATATCACCTCACAACAGTTAGGATGGCCAGCACCCAAAAGACAAGAAATAACAAATTTTGGCGAGGATGTGGAGAAAGGGAACCCTCCTACACTGTTGGTGGAAATGTCAATTGGTGCAGTCACTATGGAAAGCAGTATGGAAGTTCCTCAAAAAACTAAAAACAGAGATACCATTTGATCCAGTGATTCCACTTCTAGGAATTTACCCCAAGGAAAAAAATTCCTGATTCAGAAAGATATATGCACCCCTATGTTTACTGCTGCATTATTTACAATAGCCAAGCTACAGAAACAACCTAAGTGTCCATCAGTAGATGAATGGATAAAGAAAATGTGGAACATATACAAAATGGAGTATTATTCATCCATTAAAAAAAAGATCGTGCCATTTGCAACAACATGGATGGATCTAGATAGTATTATGTTCAGTGAAATAAGCTAGGTGGGGAAAAACAAATACCATATGATTTCACTTATTTGTGGAATATAAATACAAAGCAAAACAGAATGAAAAAAATAGCAGTAGACTCATAGATACTGAGAAGTGACTGATAGTTACCATGGGGGAGGGAGAGGGGGAGGGGGGTCTATGAATGGGGAGGTTGAGGGGGATAAAAGGGCACAAAAAGTCCCAGTCATAACAGGTTGGTCACCAGGATAGTAGTAGTATGGCATGGAGAATATAGCCAATGATTCTGTAATATCTTATGTTGACAGATAGTAACTGCACTAGATGGGGTGAGGATTTAGTAATATGCGTAACTGTTGAACCACTGTGTTGTTAACCTGAAACTAAAGATTGTATATCAATGATATCAATTAAAAAAAAAAGATGTCAACTCTCATCCAAATTGATTTATGGATTCAACCATCATCCTAACTAAGATTCCAGCAAGCTTTATTATAGAGACAGGCTGATTCTGTAATTTGTATGGAAAGGTAATGGATCTAGATCAGCCAAAACAACTTTGCAAAAGAACAAAATTGAGGTACCAATATTACCTGATTTCAAGACTTATAAAGCTACAGTTATTAAGGCAATGTGGTTTGGTGTAAAGATAGACACATAAATCAATGGAAAATATAGACTACAATAATAGTCCCACAATTCTTTAGATAACTGATTTTTACTTAGGGTGCAAGTGGAATTAAGTGGAGAAAGGATGGTCATTTCAACAAATGACGAGACATCATGGGCAAAAAAAATGAATTTCTATCTATACCTCACACTATATAGAAAAATCAACTCAAAATGAATCATAAACTGTAAAACTTCTAGAAACATAGGAGAAAATCTTTATGGTCTTGAGTTAGGCAAAGATCTCATATATAACACCAAAAGCATGATTTAGAAAAGAGAAAAAAATTGATAAATTCAACTTCATTAAAATGAAAAACTTCTCTTCAAAAAGACAGTTAAGAGAATAAAAAGATAAGCCACAGCTGACAGAAAATATTTGCAAAATCCATAACTGATAAAGGACTTGTATCCAGAACATATTAAGAACTCTCAAGATTCAGCTGTAAGACAACAACCTAATTTAAAAAATGGACAAAAAAAACTGAACAGACATTTCAGCAAAGAAAATATATGCATAGCAAAAAAAAATAGAGAGAGACACTTAACAGCATTAGTCATTAGAGAAATGCAAATGAAAACCACTATTGTGTGAGATACCACTACACACATCTAATAGAAAGGCTAAAATGAAAAAGACTTGCTGGCAAGGAAGGATGTGGAGGAACCAGAAGTCTTACACATTCTGTGGGAATATAAAATGGTACAATCCTTCCAGGAAACAGTTTAAAAGTTTCTCAGAAAGTTAAACATGCACCTGCCGATGATCTACTCCTTGGTATTTACCCAGGAGAAATGAAAACATATAACATACAAAGTCTTGTACACAAATATTTTTAGTAGCTTTATATGTAAAGGAAGAATACTGGAAAGAATCCAAATGTCCATAAACAGATGAAAGAATAAATTGTAGTATATCCATACAATGGACTGCCACTCAGCAATAAAAAGGAATGAACTATTGGTATACACAACATGGATGAATCTCAAAACAATTATTTTGAGTGAGAACGGCCTGCAAAAAGGAGTACATGCTATATAATTACATATACAATTATAGGAAATGCAAACTAACCTACAGTGAGAGAATGTAGATCAGGGGTTGCCTAGAGATGGGGCAGAGACAGGGGTGAGAGGAAGGGAGGAATTACAAAGCATATGAGGAAAACTTTTGTGGGACATCAATATGTTCATTATCTTGATTATATGTTGGTTTCATGGGTATATACATAGGCCAAAATTGATCAAATTAAACACTTAAAACATGTAGTTTATTGTATCTCAGTTCAGCTGTTAGAAATGCATAGGACTTCATATATAATGATAGAGCAGGAGTTACAGAAAATAAACAGGTAAGACCCATCAGTACTGGGATTTTAACCTATTTTGCTTACTACTGTATCCCCAGTGCCTACATCAGTTCCTGATATAGCAGGGGCTCAATAAATGTTTGTGAATGAATAGCCTCCCTTCCACGAAAACAACAACACACATGCAGGGGTGAGGTAGAGGCCACAGCTGGTTCTAGGTGATTACAGTAAAAAACTGGAGGCTAACAAAACTCTGAGTCATAATTCTGTGACTATGCTTACCATTACTTCTCACAGTAATCTAGTCATACATATTAAAAATGTGTACAGATACTAATAAGATTTCTGCTCTAAAACTTACAGTAAACCAATAAACATTCTCAGCTTTATAGGATATTTTGCAAGTATATATGGCTTTATTCCAACTACCAAGAAGAAATGCATTTATTTGATATTCCTCATTGAAAATCTACATCTTCACATTTATTTTAGTTTCTTTAATGGAACCACTGTTAGACTTACGTTATCTACTATAAGTTATCTTAGGACCTATCTGGTACATTTAAGCTTCCTGTTAAAATAGAATCAATCTGTTCTCCTGGTTTACAAAGCTTTTGAAGTAGTAAGAAATTTGGTCTGATGATTTGAATTTCTTGGTTAAAAAAAAAAGACTTTGTTCCATAACATTTAAAGGGAGTGTTTTGATCCTGAACAGATAATTGTGGATTGACTTTCTTAGCAATTGGGTAGCAGATGTTTCAATTACAAACCTTGCTGTTTGCAGTCACTATATACTGCACATTTTTACCAGTGGTCTGAGATGGATGTAAACTATGGCAATATTTAGGTCTGCAAGAGACTAAGTCTGTTCCAATGTTCTAGGGGGCAAGGCATGCCTAATTTAGCCAACCTCAAACAATACTAGAGGCTACAAAGGTAAGCACATAAAGGTTTTAATTATGTCTTCTCTGCAGAACAGCTCAAAGCACAGATCCTTAACAGTGAATTCATAACATTTCCAATAAATAAGAGCTACCCAGTAAGAGGTGGGCAAGCATTTGGTTGAATAGGATATACTGTTAACAGTAATAAAATGAATGTGATAATCACATTCCATTATAAGTAAGCAAAATTCCTGGTTATGCTAAGTAAGTTTTTGGAAGAATTTTGATTTTGAAAGAGTTACTCATTTTGTTAATTAGTATAACATATAAAAAAGGTGGCCACTGTTATAAGAAGGAAACTAGAAAGATGGGAAAATGAGGAGGGAAATGAAAGAGAGGTAAGCTATTATTATTATGTGCCAGGTACTTCATACATTTTATTTCATGGAATACCCAAGACTCTCCATGCAGGATATTAAACTGCCTTCACTGCAGAAGAGAGAACTGACTCAGCAAGGTGAAACAATTCGTCCCAAGGTCACATCCCAAACACTGGTGCTCACTTTCAAGTCCAGGCCTGCTGACCCCAAAGTCATGGTTCTCTCATTATATTACCATAGAAAGAATTTAACAGAAGAAAAGCACATCATATGCTTGGTTTACTTTTGCTGACAAAAATGAAAATGTCAGCTCCAAGCTGCCACAGCAGTGTGAGACACCGTGGATCTGACTTACTTCAAGGAGGAATCCCCAACACCAATGCAGCCTCGCAAGCTGAGCTTCCTCAGGAATCCACCGCATCGCTTTGAGATATTTTCCACGACTCGACCCTTGAATCAAGAAAATTGGGGGAAAAAATCTTGTTTCTCATGATGTTTACCTAAAAGTATGATAACCTGAAATTTAGTAGCTGAGTATATTTTCACAGGTGTAGTAGAGGACCATTTTGGAACATTCCCCCAACTCCCTACTGTTGACCCTGATGCATAAAGGGGCTGCAATCATTGAAAAATGTTTTCAGTTAAACCATTAACTATTACAAAAAAATTATTCACTACTTTTTGGAAGCTTTGGCTTTGTAAGGCTTCCCCTACCCAGGGCTCCCAGCTACTCCACCAGTTACAAGGCTTTTTGAGGTCAGCTGTGGGAACACTGGCTGCTGAGCAGAGACCTAAAACAATGTTGCTTAAAAAAAAGAGCTATTTTGGCTAAACATTACACTCGAAAAGTTTGAAAATCTACCATAAAAATCTCCCTCTCATACTCCTTAGCAAACACATTCACTCTGAAAAAGGAACCTACTGGCAGGTATATTAGAGGAAGAAAAAAGAAAACGAACATTGATTAAGCACTTTCACTTTTTTTAAATTTTTTATTAAGATATTATTGATATACACTCTTATGAAGGTTTCACATGAAAAAACATTGTGGTTACTACATTTACCCATATTATCAAGTCCACACCCATACCCCAATGCAGTCACTGTCCTTCAGTGTAGTAAGATGCCACAGATTCACTGTTTGCCTTCTCTGTGCTACACTGTCTTCCCCGTGATCCCCTACACCATATGAACTAAGCATAATACCCCACAATCCCCTTCTCCCACCCTCCCACACCCCTCCCCTTTGGTAACAACTAGTTCCTTCTTGGAGTCTCTGAGTCTGCTACTATTTTGTTCCTTCAGTTTTTCGTTGTTGTTATACTCCACAAATGAGGGAAATCATTTGGCACTTGTCTTTCTCCACCTGGCTTATGTCGCTGAGCATAATATCCTCCAGCTCCATCCATGTTGTTGCAAAAGGCAGGATTTGTTTCCTTCTTATGGCTGAATAGTGTTCCACTGTGTATATGGACCACCTCTTCTTTATCCATTCATCTACTGATGCACATTAGGTTGCATCCATATTTTGGCTATTGTAAAAAGTGATGCAATAAACATAGGGGTGCATATGTCTTTTTGAATCTGAGAAGTTGTATTCTTTGGGTAAATTCCAAGGAGTGGGATTCCAGGGTGAAATGGTATTTCTATTTTTAGTTCTTTGAGGAACATCCATATTGCTTTCCAAAATGGTTGAACTAGCTTACATTCCCCCAGCAGTGTAGGAGGGTTCCCTTTCTCTGCATCCTTGCCAGCATTTGTTGTTCTTAAGTCTTTTGGATGGTGGCCATCCTTACTGGTGTGAAGTGATATATCATTGTGGTTTTAATTTGCATTTCCCTGACGATTAGTGATGTGGAGCACCTTTACATGTGTCTGTTGCCCATCTGAATTTCTTCTTTGGAGAACTGTCTCTTCATATCCTCTGCCCATTTTTTAATCGGATTATTTGCTTTTTGGGTGTTGAGGCTGGTAAGTTCTTTATATATTTTAGATGTTAATCCCTTGTTGGATATGTCATTTACAAATATATTCTCCCATACTTTAAAGGGATGCCTTTTTGTTCTGTTGATGGTGTCCTTTGCCATACAGAAACTTTTTAGTTTGATGTAGTCCCATGAGTTCATTTGTGCTTTTATTTCCCTTGCTCGAGGAGATGCGTTCAGGAAGAAGTTGCTCATGCTTATATTCAGGAGATTTTTGCCTATGTTGTCATGTAAGAGTTTTATGGTTTCATGACTTACATTCAGGTCCTTGATCCATTTCGAGTTTACTTTTGTGTATGGGGTTAAACAATAATCCAATTTCATTCTCTTGCATGTAACCGTCCAGTTTTGCCAACACCAGCTGTTGAAAAGGCTGTCATTTCCCCATTGTATGTCCATGGCTCCTTTATCATATATTAATTGAACATATATGGTTGGGGTGATATCAGGGCTCTCTAGTCTGTTCCATTGGTCTATGGGTCTGTTCTTGTGCCAGTATCAAATTGTCTTGATTACTGTGGCTTTGTACTAAAGCTTAAAGTTGGGGAGCATAATCCCCGCAGCTTTATTCTTCCTTCTCAGGATTGCTTTGGCTATTCGGGGTCTTTTGTGGTTCCATATGAATTTTAGAATGATTTTCTCTAGTTCATTGAAAAATGCTATTGGTATTTTGATAGGAATTACATTGAATCTGTAGATTGCTTTAGGCAGGATGGCCATTTTGACAATATTAATTCTTCCTATCCATGAGCACGGGATGTGTTTCTATTTATTGGTATCTTCTTTAATTTCTCTCATGAGTGTCTTGTAGTTTTCAGTGTATAGGTCTTTCTCTTCCTTGGTTAGGTTTATTCCTAGGTATTTTATTCTTTTGATGCAACTTTGAATATAATTGTTTTCCTGATTTCTCTCTATGCTAGGTCATTGTTAGTCTATAGGAATGCCACAGATTTCTGTGTATTAATTTTGTATCCCGTAACTTTGCTGAATTCAGATATCAGACCTAGTAGTTTTGGAGTAGATTCTTTAGGGTTTTTTATGTACAATATCATGTCATCTGCAAACAGGGACAGTTTAACTTCTTGCCTGCCAATCTGGATGCCTTTTATTTCTTTGCCTTGTCTGACTGTCGTGGCTAGGACCTCCAGTACTATGTTGAATAGAAGTGGGGAGAGTGGGCATCCTTGTCTTGTTCCTGATCTTAAAGGAAAAGCTTTCAGCTTCTTGCTGTTAAGTATAATGTTGGCTGTGGGTTTGTCATATATGGCCATTATTGTGTTGAGGTACTTGCCCTCTATACCCATTTTGTTGAGAGTTTGTATCATGAATGGATGTTGAATTTTGTCAAATGCTTTTTTAGCATCTATTGAGATGATGATGTGGTTTTTGTCCTTCTTTTTGTTGATGTGGTGGATGATGTTGATGGATTTTCGAATGTTGAATGATCCTTGCATCCCTGGAATAAATCCTACTTGATCATGATGGATGATCCTTTTGATGTATTTTTGAATTCGGTTTGCTATTATTTTGTTGAGTATTTTGCGTCTCTGTTCATCAGGGATATCGGTCTGTAGTTTTCTTTTTTTGTGGTGTCTTTGCCTGGTTTTGGTATTAGAGTGATGCTGGCCTCATAGAATGACTTTGGAAGTATTCTCTCTTCTTCTATTCCTTGAAAAAGTATTCTATCTTCTTCTACTACTTTAAGGAGGATGGGTATTAGGTCTTCACTAAATGTTTGGTAAAATTCAGTGGTGAAGCCATCTGGTCCAGGTGTTTTGTTCTTAGGTACGTTTTTGATTACCAGTTCAATTTCGTTGCTGGTTATTGGTCTGTTGAGATTTTCTGTTTCTTTCTGGATCAGCCTTGGAAGGTTGTATTTTTCTAGAAAGTTGTCCATTTCTTCTGGGTTATCCAGTTTGTTAGCATGTAATTTTTCATAGTATTCTCTAATAGTTCTTTGTATTTCTGTGCTGTCCATGGTGATTTTTTCCTTTCTCATTTCTGATTCTGTTTATGTGAGTAGACTCTCTTTTTTTCTTGAAAAGTCTGGCTAGGGGTTTATCTATTTTATTTATTTTCTCGAAGAACCAGCTCTTACTTTCGTTGATCCTTTCTATTGTTTTATTCTACTTGATTTTATTTATTTCTGCTCTAATCTTTATTATGTCCCTCCTTCTACTGACTTTGGGTCTCATTTGTTCTTCTTTTTCTAGTTTCATTAATTGTGAGTTTAACTGCTCATATGGGAATGTTCTTCGTTCCTCATGTAGGCCTGTATTGCAATATACTTTTCTCTTAGCACGGCCTTAGTTGCTTCCCACAGATTTTGTGGTGTTGAATTATTGTTGTCTTTTGTCTCCATATATTGCTTGATCTCTGTTTTTAATTGGTCATTGATCCGTTGATTATTTAGGAGCATGTTATTAAGCCTCCATGTGTTTGTGGGATTTTTCATTTTCTTTTGTAATTCTTTTCTAGTTTCATTCCTTTGTGGTCTGAGAAGCTGGTTGGTACAATTTCAATATTTTTGAACTTACCAAGGCTCTTTTTGTGGCCTAGTATATGATCTATTTTTTAAAATGTTCCATGTGCACTTGAGAAGAACATGTATTCTGCTGCTTTTGGGTCCATCTGTTCTAATGTGTTGTTCAGTGCCTCTGTCTCCTTACCTATTTTCTGTCTGGTTGATCTGTCCTTTAGAGTGAGTGGTGTGTTGAAGTCTCCTAGAATAAATGCATTGCATTCTATTTCCTCCTTTAATTCTGTTAGTATTTGTTTCACATATGGTGGCGCTCCTGTGTTGGGTGCATATATATTTATAATGGTTATATCTTCTTGTTCGACTGACCCCTTTATCATTATGTAATGTCCTTCTTTATCTCTTGCTACTTTCTTCGTTTTGAAGTCTATTTTGTCTGATACAAGTACTGCAACACCTGCTTTTTTCTCCTTGTTCTTTGCATGAAATATCTTTTTCCATCCCTTCACTTTTAGTCTGTGGATGTCTTTGGGTTTAAAGTGAGTCTCTTGAAGGCAGCATATAGATGGGTATTGTTTTCTTATCCATTCAGTGGCTCTATGTCTTTTGATTGGTGCATTCTGTCCATTTACATTTTGGGTGATTATGGATAGGTATGTACTTATTGGCATTGCAGGCTTTAGATTCGTGGTTACCAAAGATTCAAGGTTAACTTCCTTACTATCTAAGAGTCTAACTTAACTCACTTTATATGCTATTACAAACACAATGTAAAGGTTCTTTTTTTGGTTGTTTTTTTCCTCCTCCTTATTCTTCCTCCTCCATTCTTTATATATTAGGTATCATATTCTGTACTGGTTGTCTATCCCTTGGTTGACTTTGGGGATAGTTAATTTAATTTTGCCTTTTCTTAGTAATTAGCTGTTTTACTTTCTTTACTGTGGTTTTATTATCTCTGGTGACAGCTATTATACTGTAGGAACACTTCCATCTATAGCAGTCCCTCCAAAATACACTGTAGAGGTGGTTGTGGGAAGTAAATTCTCTCAGCTTTTGCTTATCTGGGAATTGTTTAATCCCTCCTTCAAATTTAAATGATAATCTTACCGGAATAAGTAATTTTGGTTCAAGGCCCTTCTGCTTCATTGCATTAAATACATCATGCCACTCCCTTCTGGCCCTTTAGGTTTCTGCTGAGAAATCTGATAATAGCCTGATGGGCTTTCCTTGTATGTGATCTTATTTCTTTCTCTGGCTACTTTTAATAGTCTGTCCTTATCCTTGATCTTTGCCATTTTAATCACTATATGTCTTTTTTGTGTGTGTGACATGATTATCACAGTAAGTTTAGTTAACATCCATCAACATACATAGATACAAATTATTTTTTCTTGCGATGTGAACTTTTGAAGTTGTTTCTCTTAACAACTTTTCAATACACAAGACATTATTGCTCACCATGCAACGAACAAGTTCCAATACAGTGGACAAGCTCCCACAAGGTGAACCATGCAAGGAACATAGTGAACAAGTTCTCACAAGGTAAACAATGCAAAGGCAGTCATATCAGAGAAACTAATTCAGTTACTATAATCAATCAAGTCAACTATGATTATTCATATGATTTTTATACTTAAATTATAAGTGAATCCCACATTTCCCCCTTTTTTGTTCTAATTGACGCAAATGCATATGCATATATTTGTGGAAGGTAACAGAATAATGATTAGCTGGGCTCGGCCTGTGACATAGCTTGTCACAGGCAATGTCTCTCCCGTCTGGAGGGGTGAGGTTCTATGCCTCACCTCTGTTGGCCCCCACATTGCTCACCTGAGGTCCCTTGCGACTGTGCCTGTCTTAGGTTGTTCCTCCCATGAGGAATCTTACCCGTCTCTGGCTAACCAGCCATCTCCTGGGACCAAACAGGGAGATAAAATACGAAAGAGAAGACAGCCAGCAGCTATAATTCTGGATAAAATCACAATATACATGATTATTTTCTTGCAGCAAATGCAGGTGGGGAATCAGCATATGATTTCACAAAGTTGTTTAAAAGGAATCACTTATTTCTTGAAGTTAATTCTTGAAAAGTAGCATATGCTTGTATTGGCTTTAAAAGACCAACAACTGCCTTCCGCACCCACACTAGGAGAACAGGAATACAAATGCATCACAGTATTAGACCTACAATTATAGGCCATATCCAATGAAACAAAGAAAACCAATTTAACAGTCCAGGCATTTGTGAAAACTTATCATTAACATGGTGAATGTTGTCTATTTGATCTTGAATACTATGCGAAAAATCAGACAAATTAAAACAACACATCCCTGCAAATAGTTCACATCCCATATCTTTTTTTTTTTAATCACTTATTCTTTTATTAGCTTCTCCTAAGTATTCTTTTTTTTATAATTTATTTTGGATCATTAATCTAAAATTACATGTGCAATATTATAATTATTAAACTACCCCCTTCATCAGGTCCCCCCACCAACCCCATTACAGTCACTGTCCATCAGCGTAGTGAGATGCTATAGAGTCACTACTTGTCTTCTCTGAGTTGTACAGCCCTCCCCATGCCCCCCTCAACATTACATCTGCAATCATAATGTCCCTTTTTTCCTCTTATCCCTCCCTTCCCACCCATCTTCCGCAGTCCCTTTCCCTTTGGTAACTATTAGTCCGTTCTTGAGTTCTGTGAGTCTGCTGCTGTTTTGTTCCTTCAGTTTTTTTTTTTCTTAGTTCTTATACTCTACATATGAGGGAAATCATTTAATACTTGTCTTTTTCGGCTTCGCTTATTTCACTGAGCATAATACCCTGTAGCTCCACCCGTGTTGTCACAAATGGTAGGATTTGTTTTCTTCCTATGGCTGAATAATATTCCATTGTGTATATGTACCACATCTTCTTTATCCATTCATCTACTGATGGACACTTAGGTTGCTTCCATTTCTTGGCTATTGTAAATAGTGCTGCGATAAACATAGGGGTGCATCTATCTTTTTCAAACTGGACTGCTGTATTCTTAGGGTAAATTCCTAGGAGTGGAATTCCTGGGTCAAATGGTATTTCTATTTTGAATTTTTTGAGAAACCTCCATACTGCTTTCCACAATGGTTGAACTAGTTTGCATACCCACCAGCAGTGTAGGAGGGTCCCCTTTTTTCCACAACCTCATGAACATTTGTTGTTATTTGTGTTTTGGATGTTGGCCATCCTCACTGGTGTGAGGTGATATCTCATTGTGGTTTTAATCTGCATTTCTCTGATGATTAGCGATGTGGAGCATCTTTTTATGTGCCTGTTGGCCATCTGAATTTCTTCTTTAGAGAAGTGTCTATTCATGTCCTCTGCCCATTTCTTAATTGGATTATTTGCTTTTTGTTTGTTAAGGTGCATGAGTTCTTTATATATTTTGGATATCAACCCCTTATCGGATACATCATTTATGAATATATTCTCCCATACCGTAGGATGTCTTTATGTTCTACTGATGGCGTCCTTTGCTGTACAGAAGCTTTTCAGCTTGATATACTCCCACTTGTTCATTTTTGCTTTTGTTTCCCTTGCCCGGGGAGATATGTTCATGAAGAAGTCGCTCATGTTTATGTCCAAGAAATTTTGGCCTATGTTTTTTTCTAAGAGTTTTATGGTTTCATGACTTACATTCAGGTCTTTGATCCACCTTGAGTTTACCTTTGTGCATGGGGTTAGACTGTAGTCCAGTTTCATTCTCTTACATGTAGCTGTCCAGTTTTTCCAACACCAGATGCTGAAGAGGCTGTCATCTCCCCATTGTATATACAAGGCTCCTTTATCAAATTGTAATTGACTGTATATGTTTGGGTTAATGTTTGGATTTTCTATTCTGTTCCACTGATCTGTGGGTCTGTTTTTGTGCCAATACCCAATTGTCTTGATTACTGTGGCTTTGTAGTAGACCTTGAAGTCAAGGAGCGTAATTGCCCCTGTTTTATTCCTCCTTCTCAGGATTGCTTTGGCTATTCGGGGTCTTTTGTGGTTCCATATGAATTTTAGAATTATTTGTTCCAGTTCATTGAAGAAAGCTGTTGGTAGTTTGATAGGGATTGCATTGAATCTGTAGATTGCTTTAGGTAGTATAGCCATTTTGACAATATTTATTCTTCCTAGCCAAGAGCATGGGATGCATTTCCATTTGTTAGTGTCCTCTTTAATTTCTCTTAGGAGTGTCTTGTAGTTTTCAGAGTACAGGTCTTTCACTTCCTTCGTTAGGTTTATTCCTAGGTATTTTATTCTTTTTGATGCAATTGTGAACGGAATTGTTTTTCTGATCTCTCTTTCTGTTAGTTCATCATTAGTGTATAGGAAAGCAACAGATTTCTGTGTGTTAATTTTGTATCCTGCAACTTTGCTGAATTCAGATATTAGTTCTAGTAGTTTTGGAGTGGAGGCTTTAGGGTTTTTTATGCACAACATCATGTCATCCGCAAATAGTGACAATTTGACTTCTTCTTTACCAATCTGGATGCCTTGTATGTCTTTGTTTTGTCTGATTGCCGTGGCTAGGACCTCCAGTACTATGTTGAATAACAGTGGAGAGAGTGCGCATCCCTGTCTTGTTCCCGATCTTAGATGAAAAGCTTTCAGCGTCTCGCTGTTAAGTATGATGTTAGCTGTGGGTTTGTCATATATGGCCTTTATGATGTTGAGGTACTTGCCATCTATACCCATTTTGATGAGAGTTTTAATCAGGAATGGATGCTGAATTTTGTCAAATGCTTTTTCAGCATCTATGGAGATGATCATGTGGTTTTTGTTCTTCTTTTTGTTGATGTGGTGGATGATGTTGATGGATTTTCGAATGTTATACCATCCTTGCATCCCTGGGATGAATCCCACTTGATCATGGTGTATGATCCTCTTGATGTATTTTTGAATTCGGTTTGCTAATATTTTGTTGAGTATTTTTGCAACTACGTTCATCAGGGATATTGGTCTGTAATTTTCTTTTTTGGTGAGGTCTTTGCCAGTTTTTGGTAATAGAGTGATGCTGGCTTCACAGAATGAGTTTGGACGTATTCCCTCCTCTTCTATTTTATGAAAAACTTTAAGGAGAATGGGTGTTATTTCTTCTCTATATGTCTGGTAGAATTCAGAGGTGAATCCATCTGGTCTGGGGGTTTTGTTCTTGGGTAGTTTTTTGATTACTGCTTCAATTTCACTGCTGGTGATTGGTCTGTTTAGTTTTTCTGTTTCTTGCTTGGTCAGTCTTGGAAGGTTGTATTTTTCTAAGAAGTTGTCCATTTCTTCTAGGTTTTCCAGCCTGTTAGCATATAGATTCTCATAATATTCTCTTATAATTCTTTGTATTTCTGTGGCGTCCATCGTGATTTTTCGTTTCTCATTTCTGATTCTGTTTATGTGTGTAGATTCTCTTTTTCTCTTAATGAGTCTGGGTAGGGGTTTATCCATTTTGTTTATTTTTTCAAAGAACCAGCTCTTGGTTTCATTGATTTTTTCTATTGTTTTATTCTTCTCAATTTTATTTATTTCTTCTCTAATCTTTATTATGTCCCTCCTTCTGGTGACTTTGGGCCTCATTTGTTCTTCTTTTTCCAATTTCAGTAATTGTGTCTTTAGACTATTCATTTGGGAATGTTCTTCCTTCTTTAAATAGGCCTGGATTGCAATATACTTTCCTCTTAGAACTGCCTTTGCTGCGTCCCACAGAAGTTGTGGCTTTGTGTTGTTGTTGTCATTAGTCTCCATATATTCTTTGATTTCTGTTTTGATTTGGTCGTTAACCCATTGATTAATTAGGAGAGTGTTGTTAAGTCTCCATGTATTTGTGAGCCTTTTTGATTTCTTTCTAAAATTTATTTCTAGTTTTATACCTTGGTGATCTGAGAAGTTGGTTGGTAGGATTTCAATATTTTTGAAATTACTGAGGTTCTTTTTGTGGCCTAGTATGTGGTCTATTCTGGAAAATGTTCCATGTGCACCTGAGAAAAATGTGTATCCTGCTGCTTTGGGTGCAGAGTTCTGTAGATATCTGTTAGGTCCATCTGTTCTAGTGTGTTGTTCAGTGCCTCTGTGTCTTTACTTATTCTCTGTTTGGTTGATCTGTCCTTTGGAGTGAGTGGTGTTTTGAAGTCTCCTAAAATGAATGCATTGCTGTCTATTTCCTCCTTTAATTCTGTTAGTATTTGTTTCACATATGCTGGCGCTCCTGTGTTGGGTTCATATATATTTATAATGGTTATATCTTCTTGTTCGACTGACCCCTTTATCATTATGTAATGTACTTCTTTATCTCTTGTTACTTTCTTCGTTTTGAAGTCTATTTTGTCTGATACAAGTACTGCAACATCTGCTTTTTTCTCCTTGTTGTTTGCAAGAAATATCTTTTTCCATCCCTTCACTTTTAGTCTGTGTATGTCTTTGAGTTTAAAGTGAGTCTCTTGAAGGCAGCATATAGATGGGTCTTGTTTTTTTATCCATTCAGTGACTCTATGTCTGACTGGTGCATTCAGTCAATTTACATTTAGGGTGATTATGGATAGGTATATACTTATTGGCATTGCAGGCTTCAGATTCGTGTTTACCAAACGTTCAAGGTTAACTTCCCTACTATCTAAAAGTCTAACAACTAACTTAATATGCTATTACAAACACAATCTAAAGGTTCTTTTTTTGTTTGTTTGTTTGTTTCCTCCTTTTTCTTTCTATTCCATTCTTTATATATTAGGTATCATATTCTGTACTGTTTGTCTATCCCTTGATTGACTTTGGGAATAGTTAATTTAATTTTGCATTTTCTTAGTAATTAGCTGTTCTATTTTCTTTACTGTGGTTTTATTACCTCTGGTGACAGCTATTAATCTGTAGGAACACTTCCATCTATAGCAGTCCCTCCAAAATACACTGTAGAGATGGCTTGTGGGAGGCAAATTCTCTCAGCTTTTGCTTATCTGGGAATTTTTTAATCCCTCCTTCAAATTTAAGTGATAATCTTGCAGGATAAAGTAATCTTGGTTCAAGGCCCTTCTGCTTCATTGCATTAAATACATCATGCCACTCTTTTCTGGCCTGTAAGGTTTCTGCTGAGAAGTCTGATGATAGCCTGATGGGTTTTCCTTTGTATGTGATCCTATTTCCCTCTCTGGCTGCTTTTAATAGTCTGTCCTTATCCTTGATCTTTGCCATTTTAATTACTATATGTCTTGCTGTTGTCTTTCTTGGGTCCCTTGTGTTGGGAGATCTGCACACCTCCATGGCCTGAGAGACTATCTCCTTCCCTAGATTGGGGAAGTTTTCAGCAATCACCTCCTCAAAGACGCTTTCTATCCCTTTTTCTCTCTCTTCTTCCTCTGGTACCCCTATAATGCGAATATTGTTCCGTTTGGATTGGTCACACAGTTCTCTCAATATTCTTTCATTCTTAGAGATCCTTTTTTCTCTCTGTGCCTCAGCTTCTTTATATTCCTCTTCTCTAGTTCCTATTTCCTTTATTGTCTCCTCCACCATATCCAATCTGCTTTTAATACCGTCCATTGGGTTCTTCAATGATTGGATCTCTGACTGTAATTCATTCCTGAGTTCTTGAATATCTTTCCGTACCTCCATGAGCATGTTAATGATTTTTATTTTGAACTCCCTTTCAGGGAGAGTCATAAAGTCCATATCATTGAAATCTTTCTCAGGAGTTGTGTTCATTATTTTACTCTGGACCAGGTTCCTTTGGTGTTTCATGTTTGTGTATGGCGCCCTCTAGTGCCCAGAAGCTCTACTCTCTGGAGCTGCCCAGTCCCTGAAGCAATGCAGGGATTGTAGGGGAGTGGTACTGGTGCCTCCGGGGAGGAAAGGCGTGTTTGCTGGTTCCTGGCTGGTATGCCTGTCTCCACTGCCTGAACCAGTTGGCTGAGCACACAGGTATAAGCCTCTGTGCTTTGCGTTTTTAGTTGCTATAGACAGATCTTCCCTCTGGCTGGCCTAACACCAGGGAAGGATTTCCCGGTTTGCAAGCCCAGTGGGGCTGGCCAGAAGAAAGATGCACAAGTCTGCCTGTCACAGAAGGGGTTCTTGGATCTGTGTAGGCAACCAGGGAGCTGGAGCACCTGAAGATCGTGAAAGCTCCCAACCTACTGGGCACAGTGCACCCAGACAATTTTGTCTGCTTGTCCTTTCTCCTGAGGAGTAAGCTTCGTGCAATCCTTGCCCCTTTAGCAGCTCTCTTGCTAAGGGCTTCTTTGTTAGGAAGTCTCTCAGACTGCCCACCCTTCTTTTGTCCCCGAGCAGCTGGGTATGGTTCCCTGCTTTCACAAGCAGCTGGATTCTTAGTCTCTCCAGGAATTCTGCCTGTCTTAGCTTTCCAACCCCCTAATTACAAGAGTATCATGCAAGCACCATGTAATGTAGGTTTGTGCTCCCAGAGCAGATCTCCAGAGTTAGGTATTCAGCAGTCCCACATCTCCACTCCCTCCCTGCTCCGTTCCTGTTCCTCCCACTGGTGAGCTGGGGTGGGGGAAGGGCTTGGATCCCGCAGGACCACAGCTTTAGTACGTTACCCTTTTCTGTGAGGGCTGCTCTTGTCTCCAGGTGTATGCAGTTTGTTGCCATCCTCTTTCCCATTGCTCTTTCAAGAGTAGTTGATGTAGCTTTATTTTCATATTATATGAGGTTTTAGGAGGAAGCCTCTGTCTCACCTCTCACGCCGCCATCTTTAATCCCACGATAGTATATGTCTTGATGTTGTCTTCCTTGGGTCCCTTGTGTTGGGAGATGCGCACCTCCATGGCCTGAGAGACTATCTGCTTCCCCAGATTGGGGAAGTTTTCAGCAATCACCTTCTCAAAGACGCTTTCTATCCCTTTTTCTCTCTCTTCTTTTGATATCCCTATAATGCGAATATTGTTCCATTTGGATTGGTCACACAATATTCTTTCATTCTTAGAGATCCTTTTTTCTCTCTGTGCCTCAGCTTCTTTGTATTCCTCTTCTCTAGTTTCTATTTCATTTATCGTCTCCTCCACCATATCCAATCTGCTTTTAATACCGTCCGTTGTGGTCTTCAGTGATTGGATCTCCGGCCGTAATTCATTCCTGAGTTCTTGAATATCTTTCCATACCTCCATGAGCATATTAATGATTTTTATTTTGAATTCTCTTTCAGGGAGAGTCATGAGGTCGATATCATTTAAATCTTTCTCAGGAATTGTATTACTAATTTTACTCTGGACCAGGTTCCTTTGGCATTTCATATTTGTGTATGGCGCCCTCTAGTGCCCAGAAGCTCTACTCCCTGGAGCTGCTCTGCCCCTAAAGCAATGTCGGGGGTCGCAGGGGAGTGGTATTGGTACCTGGGGTGAGGAAAGAGCTGTTTCCTGCTTCCCGGCTGCTATGCCTGCTTCCACTGCCTGAACCAGTGGGCTGAGCACACAGGTATAAGCCTCTGTGCTTTGCGTGTTTAGTTGCTGTAGACAGATCTTCCCTCTGGCTGGCCTAACGCCAGGGTAGGGTTTCCCGGTTTGTAAGCCTGGTTGGGCTGGCCAGGAGAAAGGTGCAATAGTCTGTTTATCACGGAAGGGGTTCTTGGAGCTGTTTAGGCTGCCAGGGAGCACCTGAAGATCATGAAAGCTCCCAATCTGCTGAGCAGAGTGCACCCGTACAATTTTGTCTGCCTGTCCTTTCTCCTGAGCAGTAAGCTCTGTGCAATCCTTGCCCCTTTAGTAGCCCTCTTGCTAAGGGCTTCTTTGTTAGGAAGTCTCTCAGACTGCCCACCTTCCTTTTGTCCCACAGCAGCTGGATATGGATCCCTGCTTTCCACAAGCACCTGGAATCTTAGTCTCTCCAGGAATTCTGCCTGTCTTAGCTTTCCAACCCCGTAATCATGAGAGTATTATGCAAGCACCATGAAATGTAGTGCTCCAAGAGCAGATCTTTGGAGTTAGGTATTCAGCAGTCCCAGATCTCCATTCTCTCCCTGCTCCATTCCTCTTCCTCCTGTCGGTGAGCTGGGGTGGGGGAAGGGCTTGGATTCCACAGGACCACAGCTTTAGTATGTTACCCTTTTCTGTGAGGTCTGCTCTTGTCTCTAGGTGTATGAAGTTTGTTGCAGTCCTCTTTCCTGTTGCTCTTTCAAGAGTAGTTGTATTAGTTACATTTTCATATTATTTGCAGTTTTAGGAGGAAGCCTCTGTCTCACCTGTCATGCCGCCATCTTTAATCCTGTCTCTCTAGCACTTTCACTTTTTGGGCACGATTTTAACACTCTCTTTTATTTACTTTGGCTTATTTAATATCCACAATAACCTCACAGACTCTTACTTCACAATGGAGGCAAGGAGGAGCATGTCTAGAATATAGGAGATCCTTGAGGGAATCTCCCTTAGTATTATGATGCCCAGGGACTAACGTCATTGGAAAACTAATGGTCTATACACTTCAGGAATGATGGTTTGGGTCACTCGACCAGCCAAAGAACCATGACCAGCTTAGGTGCTTGCTGAAGGCAAAGAGAAGAGAGAATGGTTAGTAGAAGAAGGCAGTTACACATACCAACTATGACCATGTGGCCATTTACATAAATTAAGACTTTAATTGTTGTATTTCCTGTTTTGTTATGAATATGTGTATGTGTGCATGAAGCAATACATTTGTTTTCTTACCTCTCTTATTCACTAATCATGTAACATATAATGCATTCACTTTATGTCCTAGTACTTAAGTATTGTTAATTCCACATCATAGTATTTAAGGTACAGGATATCAAGGAGAAGAATGAACATCACTCAAGGCCTTCACCTCCTCTTCTGAGGAAAGGGTTAGTGTGTTTTTGGTTGCACATTGGTTGTAATGATTTTATCACATTAAGTGTAATTATGACCTTGTTATTGTCTTTATTTGGAGTTTAAGTATGGTTTGAGATGCATACTGGTGCCAGGTTGATAAGGGGTGAAATTGTGATGACTGATTTAATGTGTCAACTTGACTGGGCCACAGCGTGCCCAGACATTTGGCTAGACATTATTGCAGGCGTGTCTGTGAGGGTGTCTCTGAATGAGATTAAGATCTGAATCAATAAACTGAGTAAAGCAGATTGCTCTCCCCAGTGTGGGTGGGCCTCACCCAATCAGTTGAGGACCAGACTAGAACAAAGCAGGCTGAGTAAGAGAGAACTCCTCCTGCCTGACTGCCTTGAGTTGGGACACAGGTCTTTTCTGGCCTTTGGATGCAGACTGAAACATCATCTCTTCCTGGGCCTCAAAACTGATAGTTTTCAAATTGGAATTTATACCACTGGCTCTGCCAGCTCACAAGCCTTCAGCCTTGGACTGGAGCTCTTCTGGGTCACCAGCTTGCCAACCACAGATCTGGGACTCCTTATCATCACAAAACTCAGTTCCTTATAATAAATCCCTCCATGTATCTATACATATACATATACTATTGCTTCTGCTTCTCTGGAGACTCCTAGTGCAGACTGGATCCATTAACTTCATTTTGCAAATAAAATAAAATCATTAAACTGCCGAGGTTACACGTTAGTGAGTAGTAGAGTTGGGGTTCTAACAGGTTTATTTGATGCTAAAGGCTATATGCTTTGCACAACTACTAATCCACAAAGAAGGAAACATGGTAAAGACAACTTAAAAAAATACTATTATCCTCACTTCATAAAATAGCAACCTTGGCACTGAACTATAAGCATTAAGGATTTACTAGGATACATCAAACCACAGGACCACAGGAGCAGGGCTCACACATCCTGCTATCCGGCTAACATATTCATTAAGTTGAAAATCCAAACTCTGATATTGCTAGTGGCTTTATGCTTTCTGGAGTACTGCCTAAGTTAATAATTTGTTTTTGAAACAAAATTCCAGACAGCTTTAAAATAAGCCAATCACTGAAGGAAAAAAAAAAGACTTGGAAATCCAAGGTAATAAATATTTAAGTACTGAATAAAACAGCAAAAAGTCCCCCAAAACAAAAACGAACAACCAAAAAAATCACACACCAATCTCTACAAATGAAGCACACAATGTACTTTTCCCCATTTCAAATTAGTTACATTTATATATGCTTTCTATTCTTCCTTTCTTTGGAATAAAAGTTTTTGTACCAGAAAAAAATGTTATATTCAAAATTTTTTGCTTTTTTCCAAACGAGAAAAATATGAGCAAATCCTTTCCAAATGCAAATATATACTCACTGCATCAAACGTATCTATTAGGTAGTATGTTGTTGGTGTGTATTTTAGAACGAAGGGCTTTAAAGAAAACCAAGGCCTAAATGGAGGGTTCCTTATAGTTATGATGTTTAGATTAACATACTACTTGGCTATTTCTTGCTTTTGGGTTGGCTGAATCTTTAATAAACATGAAGACACTGACAAGATGTCCAACTTTTAAAGGTGTGGAAAAAGCCTAAAAATTAAGGAAACAACACTTATTCAGGAGAGAGCAATGCTCAAGGAAAGGTTCAATGCCACTTGTCATCTGAATGCTTTATTCTGCCTTTTCTTTGAAATGTGCCAGTCATGTAGCCCATTGTTCAAGGAACCTACTTTCCCTTCTTCCTGAGTGACCTTGTGTAAGCTACTTACACTTTTTGTGCCTCAGATTCTTTAATATGTTGTTCTCGAGATGATTAAATTAATATATGCACAGTGCCCAGAACAGTGCCTAACACACAGTAAATACTACTAGTATATTGTAACCCAATGCTTGGCACCTTCTCTCTTCTCTCGACATATCCATAAATCACCATTTTTGTCCCAAAGAAATGAATTTGAGGTCATCAGTTCATCCATGCATTGCTTCCAGGGTGACTACTCAGGGGGTTCTGTTAGAGACTATGGGAGGCTCCAATACTCAGTTCATAATCCAACCTGGATTCAAGGTGTTAGCCCAAAAGGGGAACTAAATAGTATAGGATTAGATTGAAACCCCTGTGCCAGCTATTTATATGTAATTCTTTTCATAACTGGTGAACCAAACTGGTTTCTCCTTTGGGGAAGTACTCTTAAGCATTTCTGCAATGTGTTTACATGCAGTCAGCAGGGCAGCTGAAGTCTGAAGTCAAGTAAGGTACAGGTAGTGCTATTTATTAGACATAGTATTTTTTCATATCTTAATTTAAAAGTTTTAAATATGCCCTCCAAAACAATGAATAGTTTGAGAAAACATCAAAGAAAACTGAGGAAACAATAGACCCACAGAAAAAGAAAATATTTTGCAAGTTTTTTTAAAACAATGACCTTCCTTTGGTCAGTATAAATGACTACAATTCCTGAAATTTAGTGTTCTCCTCAACATCATTCAATAAACACAATGAACAAAGATCTAGAGAATCATCAGACTGAAGGGGAATTACATGTCAGCATGTCTGAGTCGGGCGTTGTTGCAATCATTGTTGTTAAGTCTGCAAAGAGTACTGAAGTCCTTCTTCAGGGACCACAGTCCAAGCCAGGAACTACAATGTCTCTTTCCAGGATGGGTGTGAAGCCCCGAGATCCCTGGAGCGCTACAAGTTCAGAGCTTCACAACATGAGGGGACAGTGGGAGGCCCTATGCTCAGCCTGAGGTGCTACAGGTGCTCTGCTCCACTGGCTTGAGATGGGGCCCAAGACTCAAGCAGCAAATAGAGGAGGAGGTGGGGGGCCCACAACCAGCCACTAGCTTCTGCAGAAACCACGAGCTTAAGTAACCAGCAGGAAATTGTTTGGGCCATCTCACTGTTAAACACATTCATTTCCTTAGCCTTTAAAAAAGACACAAAACATAGACTTCAGCAAACGTGTTTGATGAACATCCTACACAGGCACTGAATTAAATAAAGCGCAGTTTCTCTCTGTGACTGAGGCGGCTAAACTAGAAATGAGTAGAGGGTAGATAAGAAACTTCAGAATCTCCAGACCATTAAAACAGCACTCCAGACAATTGCTATGTGCAATGCCCCTCATTACTGCCTTCTTTCTTTGGTTATAGACAGATACTTGATACTAAGTTGCTGAAAAGAAACTTTTCTCACTTGGTCAGGTTCATCACTCCTAACTGGAGATATTTATGTATTTCTAGATAAATACACCAGAATCCTAGAATTATAAAAGGCATAAAAGATTATTTCACTTCTTTACTTTATAATAACACTGAGGCACTGAGAGATTATATGGCTTAAGTGGCCAAGCTGGAGTGACACTTTAGGTCTCCAGCTTCAGTCCTGGGCCTGTGTTTCTGCCATTCTCCATTCTTGATGCCAAAACAGAATTCTCAGTGGATCTTTCAGATGAAATAATATTTGTCCAGAGTGTCCTAAGATGAAGGCATTCGACCAGGCGTTAATGACGCAGGTGTGAAGCTTTTAAAAGCTGAGTGGTAAAGCTCAGATTATAAACATGAAAAAGGGGAAAAGCAATCTGTTACTAATACAGAGCAAAAAGTAAAACACAAGCAGAATTTTGGTCTTGTGAATGCAATTACCTTCCAGGTGTTTTTCCTCTCTGCTCTACCTTGGCTCCTTAATATTAACAGCAAGCCGTTTACTTATCTTTTAAAAAGTCTTTTATCTAAAACAAGCTTAACTTACCTCTACATCTGTCTGAAAGTTAAAAAGATCTATTCTTTGCCAGTTGCTTCCATCCAGGGCTAAGATGTTCCAAGCCTGGGAGGTAGGAGGTAGAGGAAGAGGAAAAGAGGTGAGAGACATACATTTATTGAGACTACTGAAGGAAGTCGTGATTCAGCTATTGCATTGCCAAACTTTTATTCCTGACACACATTAAGTTGGCATTAAGATAACAATGTGTTATGTTAAACATAAAAGATGATATTTTAATTTTTAATTGTTTACTTGAACTAAAACTCATCCTCATTCTAATAAAATATTTATTGATTAAAAATCTAGTTAATACTCTACCTTGGAAATCTGTGCACATCGGCACAAAGTTACTATATCCAAGAAGGAAAATATTCTAGGAAGAAAGGGAAAACACACAAATGAGATGATGTTAATATTTTACGATACTTATAATTTGAAAAATAAAATCTAATGTGCCATCTGGACATATCATAAGTTTTTTCAAGGTTCCTCGATTTGCAATACACAAGTGCACTGTAATTTCACTTCACGACTGTGAAACATCAAATGTTTGCACATTCTGAAGCGGCTTTAGGCACACTACACAAATTCCCTTAGAAGAGAACCTATTAAACTTTTATTTCCTTGATACAGACATGGGATAGTTAATCATAACTTGTTCTATTCAAAAACCAACTTTTTATAATCTCCCAGGCACTGTGCCTGGTGAGAGTTAAATCCTCCTAATTCTCAAGTCCTTAACACACAATGCAAACCTCCCATTTGGTGGCAGATGTACCAAACAGGCTCAGATTACCTGAGCCTGATATAACATGGCCAAAGCTCGATGATAAAACCTGTCTGGTTTTAGCTGTTGTTTTATAACGTATTTTAATTTGAATACTGAATATGGGTGACCCTAATGTTCTAGGAATTCATAATAATTAAAATAATATGAAGAGAAAGAAACTGAAAAGTCATCATCTCCACATCCTTATGAAGAAGTTAAATCAATAAAGAGGTGATAACTAAAATGTGAAAGCAAATACCGTAAGGCAGTCAGTACTTGCCTCTGACACTAACTTCCTAACATTAGGCTGATACTTTTTTTAATTGAAGTATCACTGATACCTATATTGGCTTCAAATATACAACACAGTAAACCCATTTGGTTTTGATGTGTTTGTTTACAAGGCAGCAAGTGGAGCTTATTAGTTGGCAAGGTCAGTAAGTGACCAGCTTCTCCTGAGCAAAAACCAAGAACCACAAAAGACGTGAAAGATGGGGAAAAGAAAAGCAGAGAGACGCAAAAACAAACTTCGTTGACATCAGTAGTGTCCCTAGAGGAAGCAGTAGCTGTGAGCACGGCAGGGGTCTGAGTGACCTGATACTGGCAGTGGAGGAGATGAACTGCTGATGAAAGCAGTGACAAACAGCTGTGTGTGCCTCTGTGCTATGCCATGACAGCTGAAAACAGAGCAGCTTTTCTGTGAGAAGAAAGGCAGATGAGGAAGAAGTCAGGGACAATAACAGGATTTCACTTCTAGTCCTACAGGTAAATATGAAAAGTCTGTGTGTCTGTGGGTGGAATGGGGAGGAAGGTGCAATGGCAAACGGCCACCTATAAAGTTCTTCAAAATTCTTCAAAGGTAACAGTGGTGTTGGACATCCATGGGCTCAGGGAAGAAAGCAGATCTGTAAAATACCAGAGTATGGTACCCCACAATAATGCGCCTACTAGCAGCACCACAGGGATAGTGATACACAGATACCATTCTACAATATAGGCTCTAATAATTTTTTATTGGAAAACAAAGGCTAGAAGCCTAAGGGCTGCATTAGCTTAAAAGACTCAGTTGAACTTTACACACAGGAAGACCTGGTGGCTGAAAATGTGTGTGTATATATTTCAGGGTGTCTGCACATCCACATTTCCTCTATGGGAATCCACCTTGCCTCACCCAAAGGCCCTCCTTCCACAGAGGTCCATGTTCTGTGCTGTAAGCCCGTCCCACAACGGGCCACACTGATTGTCAGCTCTCTAAAAGACCAAGGACCACATAGAGAAATGATATAGTACAATAGAATCATATTTCATGATGAGGCTGGGTTCCAAAGTGCAAGATGAAGGTGAAAATGGAGTTAGCTAAGTTTCCCTTGAAAATCCCTTGAGAATGTACCACTTTGGGAACCACATACTCTATCACCTCTTGGTATTAATAGCAATACTCATAGTTATAATAGTTAACACTGAATATGTATTTACCATGTGCTAGCCATAGTTTATGTTAGTCATTTGTCACAACAATGCTAAAGTGCTATTATTGTCTCCATTTTACAGAGAAGAACACTGAGCACAAAGAAGTTAAGTAACCTGCCTAGGCCACAGAATTGTAAAAGCAGAGCTAAGTCTGAACCCATGTAGCTGGCTTGAGAGTCAAAGCCCATGACCAGTACATACACTGCCTTAGAAAGTTTAAAACAGCTATTTTCCCTCAGGTTTGGACTAGATGCTATTTCTTCAACTGAACATCAGAGGAAGCAGTTTCTGTTTAGTGAGCATGCCGTATGGAAAAGCCATGTGTTTAAATGCTAGAATCACAGTAACTTAAGATGCTCACATATTCAGATGTGAGAATCAACAGCTGGAACACATTTCTTATACTCACTACTCAACTCTATGGTTTCTGAATGAAAAAGTAGATTGCCTTTAGTATTTACATTATTTTCCCTCTTCCCACTCCCCCCATGAATATATGTAATGGAATTTGCACAAATAGGCATGAAAGGACTCCAAACTGCAGCCTAAGCCAAATTCCCAAGTCGTGGTTCAATGAATAAAATAAATGCCCTGAGCGATCAGAGCCTGGGACACTGGTAATAGAAACAGTGACAGCTAAAGCAGTCAGAGTAATGGGAAACTGCATTCTGTCCTCCAAAACATTTTTTTTCTGGAAATTGCTTCCTACTTCAAATGTGATTGTCACGCTTCATTAGGAAAGTATGGCAATGGCAACTTGGTTATATGTAAATATATACAGGAGTACATAGGAGTGGATGTACTTCTGGAATTTGTATTATGTTCCACTGGTTTGTCTACCTTTGTGCCAATAAGACCTTGTTTCAATTATGAAGCTTTTTAGTAAGTCTTGATGTCTGTTAATATAAGTTCTTCAACTTTGTTCTTCATCAAGATTACCTTGGTTGTTCTTAGGTATCCTTGGTTCTTTGAATTGCCTTTACATTTTATAATTAGAAAATCAACTTCCACTAGAAAACTTTATGAACTTTTTGCTGAGATTGCACTGAATTTTAGAAACTTTGGGGAGAACTAAGATTCTTACAAAATTAACTTTTTCAATCCAAAAACATATATTTCATTATTTATTTAGGAGTTCTTTCATTTTTCAGAGTAATTTTTGTAGTTTCCCATGTATACCCTCTGTTCATCTTTAGATGTTTTTCCCCCTGGTTACATGAGATGTTATTTCTATTAAAAAGGAATTTTTAAAATGTCATTTTCTAATTGTTGCTAATAAATAGTTAATTTTCATTTATTTGCCTTATATCCAGCAAGATTTCCAAAATCATTTATATATTCTAATGGTTTTCTACACATAAAATCAATTCATTTGTGAATAACAACAATTTTTTCCCTTTCCAATAATTATAGTTATTTCTTTTTCTTGCCTTATTGAAGTGGCTATGACCTTAACATTATGAAATGGTAATGAAAGAATCTTTTTCTCATTCCCATCTCAGAGAAAAATCTGTCCCTCTTTAATAATTGATTATGATGTTTATGATAAGGTTTTTCTGTCTTATCAATTTTTAAGTCCCTTAATTACATCCTATAAAGTATCTCAGTTTTCTATGTGCATAATTTTAACATCTTTAACATTTGCTTATCTCCCTTTTAAAAAACTATTGAAAATAAGAGCAGATAGTACATAGAGTTCCCATATATTACCTCCCATCTTGACACACAGTTTCCCCTATTATTGACATCTTGCATTAGTGTGGTACATTTGTTATAGTTAATAAACTAATATTAACAGTCTACTTATGTACGGATTTTTTTCAATAAATACATTGGAAAAAATTTTTTGAGATTTTTCAACCATTAAAAAAAAATCTCATCTGAACCATGTAGCCCTAGAATATCGAAAAAATTAAGAAAAAGGTATGTCATGAACACATAAAATATGCATAGACACTAGTCTATTTTACAATTTACAACCACAAAATATACAGTAATTATAAAAAGTTAAAATTTATCAAAACTTACCCAAACACAGATCATACATGGCACCACTCAGTTAAGAGAAATAAAAATGACACATATAACAAAATATGTTAACCAACTGCTTTTGCTATTGGTAAGGTTTCTAGTCGACAGTAGGATATTAATTGTTAAGCTTTGGGGAGTCAGAAGTTTAACACAGATTTCTGACTGCACAGGGCATCAGTGCCCCTAACCCCCACCTTGTTCAAGAGTGAAATGTATTTTCTCCATTAAATCGCTTTTGTTCCTTTGCCAAAGGTCAGCTGACTATATTTCCGTGCTTCTATTTCTGGGCTTTCTATTCTGTTCCAGTGATCTATTTGTGTATTATTTTGCCAAAACCACACTATTGTGATCACTGTAGCTTTACACTAAATCTTTAAGTTGAGTAGTGGCAGTCCTCTTTGTTCTTCTTCAGTATTGTAGTGGCTTTTTTGTGTCTTTGTCTTTCCATATAAACTTTAGAATGAGTTTGTCAATACCCACAAAATAACTTAGTGATATTTTAACTCAGATTGAGTTGATTTCATAGATCAACTTGGGAAGAATTAATATTTTAACAATATTGAGTCTTTTTATCCATGAATATGAAATATCTCTCCAGTTATTTAGATCTCCTTTGACTTCATCATTGGAGTTTTGGAGTTGTCATTATATAAATCTTGTATAAATTTTGCTAGATTTATACTGAAGTATTTTATTTTTGATGCTAATGTAAATGGTATGTTTTTAATTTTAATGTCCAGTTGTTCACCGCTGGCATTTGGTAAAGCAATTACCTTTTGCAAATTAACCTTGTATCCTACAACCTTATTATAACTGCTTATTAGTTAACAGAATATTTTGTCAAGTCTTTGGGATTTTCTACATACACAATCATGTCATCTACAAACAAAGCCAGTTTTATTTTTTCCTTCCCAATGTATATCTTTTCTTTTCTTAACTAATTGCATTGGCTAGGAATTCCTGCACTATGATGAATAGCGGTGGTAAGAGGGGACATTCTTTTCCTGTTTCTGATCTCAGGAAGAAACCACCCAGTTTCTCACCATTAAGTAGACTGTTGGCTAGTTTTTTTGTAGCTATTCTTGATCAAGGTGGGGAAGTTCTCCTTTATTCTTGGTTTTATGAGAGTTTTTATCATGAGTTGGGTGTTAGAATTTGTAAAATGCTTTTTCTGCATCTACTGATATAACCATGATTTTTTCTTCTTTAGACCACTGATGTAATGGATTATCTTAATTGATTTTTGAATAATGTTGAAGCTTCCTTGCATACCTGAAATAAAACCCACTTGGTTCTGGTGTGTAATCATTTTTATACATTGTTTGATCTATTATTTTGTTGAAGATTTTTGCATCTACTATATTCATGAGATACAGTTCTTATAGTTTTTCTTTCTGTAATGTTTTTAGCTAGTTTGGGTATTAGAGTAATGCTGGCTTCATAGAATGAATTAGGAAGTGTTCCGTTTCTATTTTTCTGGATGACACTGTAGAGAACTGGTATAATTTATTTCCTATATGTTTGGTAAAATTCACCAATGAAACCATCTGGGTATGGTGCTTCCTGTTTTGGAAGGTAATTAATGACTGAGTCAACTAGATATATGTCTATTCAGTTTATTTCTTGTTGTGTGAGCTCTGGTAGCTTGTGTCTTTAAAGGAATTGATCCATTTCATCTAAATTATCAAATTTGTGGACATAAGAGGTTATCATAATATTCCTTTATCATTTTAATGTCCATGAGATCAGCTCTGATGAACACTCTTTCATTTCTGATATTAGTAATTTGTGTCTTCTCTCTCTCATTCTTGGTAAATCTGGCTACAGATTTATCAATTTATTAATCTTTTCAAAGAACCAACTTTTGGTTTCATTTTGTCTGTTTTCAATTTCATTGATTTCTGCTACAATTTTTATTATTTCCCTTCTTTTGTTTGCTTTAGACTTCATTGCTCCTCTTTCTCTAGTTTCCTAAAATGGAAGAGCAGATTATTGAGGTCAATTACACTGATTGATTTTTCAAATATACACACCTGGAAAAAAGCCCATTATTTATGATATTTGGTTATGATTGTTAGGCCTTTTATATACTGCTGGATTTGATTTGCTAATTTTGTTTAGGATTTTTAAATCTATGTTCATAACAAATATTGGCCTATAATTTCCCTTTCTTATAACATCCTCATTCAGTTTGGAATCAGGGTTATACTCATAAAATTCTCTCTATACTTTGAAAAAGTCTGTGTGAAACTTTAGTATTATTTCTTCATTAAGTGTTTGGAAATTTTCACAGAGAAGCTTTCCAGGCTTGGAATGTTCTCTGTAGGATGATTTATGAATTTCATTTCTTTAATAGATAACTCTTCAATGTAGTACATACAGACAATGGAATATTATTCAGCCATAAAAGGAAAACAAATCCTACCATTTTCAACAACATGGATGGAGCTAGAGAGTATTATGCTCAGTGAAATAAGCCAGGCAGAGAAAGACAGTACCAAATGATTTCATTAATTTGTGGAGTATAACAACAAAGCAAAACTGAAGGAACCAAACAGCAGCAGACTCACAAACTCCAAGAAGGGTCTAGTGGTTACCAAAGAGAAGGGTGGGCAGTGTGGGTATGCAAGGAGGGAAAAGGGGATTAGGGGCATTATAATTAGCACTCACAATATAGGTAAGTCACGGGGAAGGCAATACAGCACCACACACAAGTAATGACTGTATAGCATCTTACTACACTGATGGACAGTGATTGCAATGGTGTGGGGGGGACTTGGTAATATGGGTGAATGTTGAAACCACAATGTTGTCCATGTAAAACGTTCATAAGATTGTATATCAATGATACCTTAACTGAAAAAAAAGTTGACTTCAGATTCTCTGTTTCATCCTCTGTTGGTTTCAGAAAGTTGTGTTTTTTCAAGAAATTTGCCCATTTCACCTAATCTCCTACAGTTGTCAGATGTACTCCATATAATGTCCATAGTACTTTTTAAAATGGTAATGTCCCCTCCCATTTTAAAAAATAATTTCTGGTTCTAGTTTTATCTTTATCAGTCAAGCTAGAGCATTATCAATTTTAGTATTACAGATTATCTTTGTTGATTTCTCTATTTCATTAATCTGTGTTTTCTTTCTCAATTCTTTCATCACACTTTCTTTGAATTTATTTTTTGTGTTTTTCTAGTACATGAGATGGAACTTTAGATCATTGATTTCATCCCTTTTCTCGTGTATGTATTTAAAGCATTTCCCTCTAAGCTCTATCCCACACATTTTGATAATCCATACGTTCATTATTATTTAGTTTGAAATACTTTCTAATTTCCATTATGATAGCATCCTTGATCCATGGATTTAGAGATGTGTAGCTTAAAATCTTACCTTTCTGTTTCTGATTTCTAGATTAGTTAAACTGTGGTCATAGCACATACTCTAGAAGATTTCAGTTCTTTGAAATCTGTTGTGATTTACTTTTTTTTTAATTTTCATTATTTTATATACTTTATTTTGGTATCATTATTCTACAATTACATGTGCAATATTATGGTTATTAAACTACCCCCTTCATCAGGTCCCCGCACCAACCCCATTACAATCTCTGTCCATCAGCGTAGTGAGATGCTATAGAATCACTACTTGTATTCTCTGAGTTGTACAGCCCTCCCCATGCCCCCCACATGCCCCGCCAACATTACACTTGCTAATCGTAACGCCCTTTTTTCCCTCTTATGCCTCCCTTCCCACCCATCTTCCCCAGTCCCTTTCCCTTTGGTAACTATTAGTCTGTTCTTGGGTTCTGTGAGTCTGCTGCTGTTTTGTTCCTTCAGTTTTTTTCTTTGTTCTCATACTCCACATATGAGTGAAATCATTTGATACTTGTCTTTTTCGGCTTGGCTTATTTCACTGAGCATAATATCCTCTAGCTCCATCCATGTTGTTGCAAAGGGTACGATTTGTTTTCTTCTTATGCCTGAATAATATTCCATTCTGTATATGTACCACCTCTTCTTTATCCATTCATCTACTGATGGACACTTAGGTTGCTTCCATTTCTTGGCTATTGTAAATAGTGCTGCGATAAACATAGGGGTGCATGTCTTTTCAAACTGGGCTGCTGTATTCTTAGGGTAAATTCCTAGGAGTGGAATTCCTGGGTCAAATGGTATTTCTATTTTGAGTTTTTTTTGAGAAATCTCCATACTGCTTTCCACAAGGGTTGAACTAATTTGCATTCCTACCAGCAGGGTAGGAGGGTTCCCTTTTCTCCACATCCTCGCCAACATTTGTTGTTGTTTGTGTTTTGGATGTTGGCCATTCTCACTGGTGTGAGGTGATATCTCATTGTGGTTTTAATCTGCATTTCTCTGATGATTAGTGATGTGGAGCATCTTTTCATGTGCCTGTTGGCCATCTGAAATTCTTTAGAGAAGTGTCTCTTCATGTCCTCTACTTTCTTAATTGGATTATTTGCTTTTTGTTTGTTAAGGTGCGTGACTTCTTTATATATTTTGGATATCAACCCCTTATCAGATACGTCATTTATGAATATATTCTCCCATACTGTAGGATGTCTTTTTGTTCTACTGATGGTGTCCTTTGCTGTACAGAAGCTTTTCAGCTTGATATACTCCCACTTGTTCATTTTTGCTTTTGTTTCCCTTGCCCGGGGAGATAGGTTCATGAAGAAGTTGCTCATGTTTATGTCCAAGAGATTTTTGCCTATGTTTTTTTCTAAGAGTTTAATGGTTTCATGACTTACATTCAGGTCTTTGATACACCTTGAGTTTACCTTTGTGTATGGGGCTAGACAGTAGTCCAGTTTCATTCTCTTACATGTAGCTGTCCAGTTTTTCCAACACCAGCTGCTGAAGAGGCTGTCATCTCCCCATTGTATATACAAGGCTCCTTTATCAAATATTAATTGACTGTATATGTTTGGGTTAATGTTTGGATTTTCTGTTCTGTTCCACTGGTCTGTGGGTCTGTTTTTGTGCCAATACCAAATTGTCTTGATTACTGTGGCTTTGTAGTAGAGCTTGAAGTCAGGGAGCGTAATTCCCCCTGTTTTATTCCTCCTTCTCAGGATTGCTTTGGCTATTCGGGGTCTTTTGTGGTTCCATATGAATTTTAGAATTATTTGTTCCAGTTCATTGAAGAAAGCTGTTGGTAGTTTGATAGGGATTGCATTGAATCTGTAGATTGCTTTAGGTAGTATAGCCATTTTGACAATATTGATTCTTCCTAGCCAAGAGCATGGGGTGCATTTCCATTTGTTAGTGTCCTCTTTAATTTCTCTTAGGAGTGTCTTGTAGTTTTCAGAGTACAGGTCTTTCACTTCCTTCGTTAGGTTTATTCCTAGGTATTTTATTCTTTTTGATGCAATTGTGAATTGAATTGTTTTTCTGATTTCTCTTTCTGTTAGTTCATCATTAGTGTATAGGAAAGCAACAGATTTCTGTGTGTTAATTTGTATCCTTCAACTTTGCTGAATTCAGATATTAGTTCTAGTACTTTTGGAGTGGAGTCTTTAGGGTTTTTTATGTACAGTATCATGTCATCTGCAAATAGTGACAATTTGACTTCTTCTTTACCAATCTGGATGCCTTGTATGTCTTTGTTTTGTCTGATTGCCGTGGCTAGGACCTCCAGTACTATGTGAATAACAGTGGAGAGAGTGGGCATCCCTGTCTTGTTCCCGATCTTAGATGAAAAGCTTTCAGCTTCTCGCCATTAAGTATGATGTTAGCTGTGGGTTTGTCATATATAGCCTTTATGATGTTGAGGTACTTGCCATCTATACCCATTTTGTTGAGAGTTTTAATCAGGAATGGATGCTGAATTTTGTCAAATACTTTTTCAGCATCTATGGAGATGATCATGTGGTTTTTGTTCTTCTTTTTGTTGATGTGGTGGATGATGTTGATGGATTTTCGAATGTTGTACCATCCTTGCATCCCTGGGATGAATCCCACTTGATCATGGTATGTGATCCTCTTGATGTATTTTTTAGTTTGGTTTGCTAATATTTTGTTGAGTATTTTTGCATCTACGTTCATCAGGGATATTGGCGTGTAATTTTCTTTTTTGGTGAGGTCTTTGCCAGGTTTTGGTATTAGTGATGCTGGCTTCATAGAATGAGTTTGGAAGTATTAACTCTGCTTCCATTTTTTGGAAAACTTTAAGGAGAATGGGTGTTATTTCTTCTCTATATGTCTGGTAGATTTCAGAGGTGAATCCATCTGGTCCAAGGGTTTTGTTCTTGGGTAGTTTTTTGATTACTGATTCAATTTCATTGCTGGTGATAGGTCTGTTTAGTTTTTCTGTTTCTTGCTTGGTCAGTCTTGGAAGGTTGTACTTTTCTAAGAAGTTGTCCATTTCTTCTAGGTTTTCCAGCTTGTTAGCATATAGATTCTCATAATATTCTCTTATGATTCTTTGTATTTCTGTGGGGTCCGTCGTGATTTTTCCTTTCTCATTTCTGATTCTGTTTATGTGTATAGATTCTCCTTTTCTCTTAATGAGCCTGGCTAGGGGTTTATCTATTTTGTTTATTTTTTCAAAGAACCAGCTCTTGGTTTCATTGATTTTTTCTATTGTTTTATTCTGTAGATGTCTGTTAGGTCCATCTGTTCTAGTGTGTTGTCCAGTGCCTCTGTGTCTTTACTTATTTTCTGTCTGGTTGATCTGTCCTCTGGAGTGAGTGGTGTGTTGAAGTCTCCTAAAATGAATGCATTGCTTTCTATTTCCTCCTTTAATTCTGTTAGTATTTGCTTCACATATGGTGGCGCTCCTGTGTTGGGTGCATATATATTTATAATGGTTATATCTTCTTGTTGGATTGACCCCTTTATCATTATGTAATGTCCTTCTTTATCTCTTGCTACATTCTTCGTTTTGAAGTCTATTTTGTCTGATACAAGTACTGCAACAACTGCTTTTTTCTCTTTGTTGTTTGCATGAAATATCTTTTTCCATCCCTTCACTTTTAGTCTGTGTATATCTTTGGGTTTGAGGTGAGTCTCTTGCAAGCAGCATATAGATGGGTCTTGCTTTTTTATCCATTCTGTTACTCTGTGTCTTTTGATTGATGCATTCAGTCCATTTACATTTAGGGTGATTATTGATAGATATGTACTTATTGCCATTGCTGGCTTTGGATTCGTGGTTACCAAAGGTTCAAGGGTTGCTTCTTTACTATCTAACAATCTAACTTAACTTTCTTGTTAAGTTATTGTAAACACAGTCTGATGGTTCTTTATTTCTCTCCCTTCTTATTCTTCCTCCTCCATTCTTTATATACTAGATGTTTTATTCTTTGCCTTTTTTAGTATTTGGATGGTCTGCTTTCTTTGCTATGATTTTATTTTCTCTGGTGACATCTTTTTAGCCTTAGGAGTGCTTCCCTCTAGAGCAGTCCGTTTAAGATATCCTGTAGTGGTGGTTTATGGGAGGCAAACTCTCAACTTTCGTTTGTCTGGAAATTGTTTAATCCCTCTATCGTATTTACATGATAATTGTGCTGGATACAATATTCTTGGTTCAAGGCCCTTCTGTTTCATAACGTTAAATATATCATGCCATTCTCTTCTGGCCTGTAAGGTTTCTGTTGAGAAGTCTGATGATAGTCTGATGGGTTTTCCTTTGTAGGTGATCTTTTTTCTCTCTCTAGCTGCCTTTAATACTCTGTCTTTGTCTTTGATCTTTGCCATTTTAATTATTATGTGTCTTGGTGTTGTCTTCCTTGGGTCCTTTGTGCTGGGAGATCTGTGGGCTTCCGTGGACTGCGAGACTATTTCCTTCCCCAGCGTGGGAAAGGTTTCAGCAATTATTTCTTCAAAGACACTTTCTATCCCTTTTTCTCTCTCTTCTTCCTCTGGTACTCCTATAATGCGAATATTGTTCCATTTGGATTGGTCACACAGTTCCCTTAATATTCTTTCATTCCTAGAGATCCTTTTACCTCTCTCTGCGTCAGCTTCTCTGTATTCCTGTTCTCTGATTTCTATTCCATTAACAGTCCCTTGCATCTCATCCAGTCTGCTGTTAAGCCCGTCGATCGCATGTCTGATTTCTGCAGTCTTTCCTCACTTCCCTCACTTCTTCCCTGAGTTCTTGCACATTTCTCTGTAGATCCATCAGCACAGTTATGACTTTTACTCTGAGTTCTTTTTCAGGAGGACTGTGCATTTTCATACCTTCAGGCTCCCACTCTGGTGTTGTCTGGTTGATCTTAGTCTGGACCATATTCCTCTGTCTTTTCATGGCTATAGAAGTGGTCACTCATAGTTGCCATGTATGTCAGCTGGGCTCTTTGACTTAAAAAAGAAAAAAAAGAAAAAAAGAGAGAGAGAAAGAAAAGAGAAGAAAAAACAGAAAACAAAAACAAAAACAAAAACGCCCACCGGGAGTAGATTCTGTGGGGATGCTGTAGGTTGCGCTGTTGCTTCACTATTCCGCAGCTGTGGCCATGCTGCTCCGCAGGGCCCTTTATAGCTGTGGCCAGGGTGGGAACAAATGGGAGGCTGTTGATCTCTGTGGGAAGTCTAAGTGTGGCCACCCTTTTCCAGTCACCAGCTAAGGGGTCCAAAACTCCCTGGGACTCCCAGCCTGCTGAGCTGAGTGTGCTGGGGTGATATGGCTCCTCCGCTGGGCTCCTGTCTCTTTAAGACTGCTGAAAAAAGTGCGTGGTTTTCTTTTTTTTTTCCTTCCTTCCCGGGAGCCGGCTGCAAGCACCCTGGCGCATTGCCCACTCAGATCTGGCACCCTCTGTCTCTCCAATCTCCGCTACACTGCGGGATGTGTGTCAGCGCTCCCCATCCAGATCACCAGGGCTGGTTATTTCGCGGGGTCTACTTCCACTCCCACCCAGCTCTGAATCCTCTTCTCCCGCTGGTGCGCTGGGGTGGGGGAGTGCTCGGGTCCCATTGGGTCACGGCTCTGTATCTTACCCGCCTCGCTGGGTGCCGTGTCCTCTCAGGTGTAGCTGCATGCTGTGCGCTTTCCTGTGTATTCTGGTCTATTAGGCATAGTTGTATTTGCTGTATTTTCATAGATATATATAGTTTTGGGAGGAGATTTCTGCTCCCCTGCTCATGCCGCCATCTTCCCGGAAGTCCCTGTTGTGATTTACTTTATGGTTCAACATATAATCCATTTTGATAAATGTTCCATTTGCACTTAAAAATAATGTTTCTCCTGAAGTTACTGCATGTAGTGTCTGTCCTATATATATGGCCAGTTGGTTAACTGTATGTTCAAATCCCCCCTAAACTTCCTGATTTTTTTTTGTCTGATTATTTTATCAGTTACTGAGAGGGGTATATTAAACTGTACATATGATTATGGATTTGACTATTTTTCCTATTAGTTCTGTTAAGTTTTGCTTTATATAATTTCAGCTTATTTTTATTAGATTCATAAAACTTAAGGTTACTATGTTATTCAATTGATTGACCTTTTTATTGTCAAGAAATGTCCCTCTTTATGTCTAGTATATTCTTGCCTTCTTGCCTTAAAGTCTACCTTGTTAATGTTAACATAACAACTTTTTTCAGTTAATGTCTCTTGCTTTCAACCAAACTGTGTCTTCTGTAATTTTTAAAACTCCAGTTTAACAGTTTGTCTTTTGATAGGAGTGTTAAACTCACTTACATTTAATATAATCATGAATAGAGCTTAAATCTACCATCTTGCTATTTTTTTCTATTTTTCCCATCTGTTCTTTGTTCCTTTATTCTCCTTTTAAGACATCGTTGAATCAAATCATTGAATATATTTATATATTTTTGGTGGTTGCTCTGATTACAGTATACATCCCCTTTACACTCTACTTTGCATTAATATTATACCTCTGCCACCACAGTAACAGTATACTTGCATTTAATACTTTATCTTTTGTGCCAACAGTCATATTTTAGTTGATATGTATGATAAACCCAACAATGCAATGTTAGAATTTTTGCTTTAAAGTCAATTATCTCTTAAAGAATATTAAAGATGAGGTAAAAGGTATTTTATAATTACCCACATATTTACCATTTACGGTGTTCTTCATTCTTTTCTGTGAGTTTCATTTCCCTTCAGCCTAAAGAACTTCTTTTGGCATTTCTCATAGTATGGAATGTTGGTGATAAATTATCTCAGCGTTTGTTTTCCTGAATATGTTTTTATTTTTAAAGAGTAGTTTTGCTAAACATATCATTTTAGTTTGAAATGCTTCTTTCTCCTTTTCTTTCTGTACTTTAAATATTTCATTTCATTACCTTTTGCTCTGAATTATTTCTCACATAAAATCAATGAACATTTGTATAATTATTCCCCCGTATATATATATGTGTGTCTTCTCTCTGTCATAGTTTAAGATTTGTTTTGATCTTTGGTTTTCAGTAACTTGACTATGTCGTGCCTAGGTGCATTTTTCATATTATTCATTCACTTGGCATTCATTGGGTTTCTTGAACTGTTGATTATCTGTCATCAGATTTGGAAAATTTGGAGCTATTATTTCTTCAAACTTTTTTTAAGCCCTATTCTTTCTCTAGGCCCCCAATTAATTACATGTGTGCTAGACCATTTGATATTACCTGAAGTTGATGATGTGTTAATTTTTTTCAATCTTTTTCTCTATGTCCGTCTGGATAATTTCTATTAACCTTTCTTGAAGTTCATTGATCCTTTCTTTTGCAGTGTCCAATCTGTTAAAAAGCCTATCCAGTCATTTTTTACATTGTATTTTTAAGTTCTGGAAATCTCACTTGATTCTTTTTAGTTTCCACGTGTCTCCTGAAATATCCCATCTCTTCACTCATTATAGCCATCTTTTTCAGTAATATATTTGTAATAGTTGACTTAAAGTCCGAATTTACTAATTCAAATAACTGGGTCCTTTAAAAGTCTGCTTACACTGATTGTGTTCTCTTGCTTATGGGTCACACTTTGTATTGTTACTACCCAGAGTACAAACCCTTTCTTCTGTCTAGAGGTTAAGGTTAGTAGTGTCTACTCATTCAGAATCTTTCTTGAGCTAAGCTGAGCTGAGTCACAGCTAAAATTAAATTTAGATCACTTGTGTTTGGCTCAACCCCCAGCCTCCTGAGCCACATTTAAAAAAATCTTATCAGTGTATGATTTAGAAGGGGGTTAGCTACAGTTTCAGATAACTGATTTGCCTTTGGATTCAAGTCTGGCAAGTATTCTGAATCCCATCACTGAAAGAATGTGATGGCTTAGATAATTTCTCTCTGCATACAAGCCTCCCTTCCATTGCTGCCTTCTTGGCAAAACTTGGTGGGGGCAGGGAAGAGCAGAGAGAACCTAAAGGGGGAGAATTTCTAGGCCAAATTATTTGTCCTTGCTTTGGATCTCCAAAGCATGGGTTATTTAGCCTATCTAAAGCAGGCCCACCTGTACCATGATAAGCCATCAACCACCACATATAGAAGCTGCTGTGGTTCTTTACTCATTATAAGGGCTTGTCTTTCTATGAATTCAGTTTATTCAGATTCCCTCTTGTCCACTACTCTTTGCTTGCCTGTAGAAAGTATGATTTTAAAATTCCGTCTATTAAGTTTTGTTATTATCATAGAATCAAAACTATTTCATGTCCTTCCTAAACACAAGTAGAAGTCTCTATAATAATGTTTTTTATCTTATGGTCTATTTTATTTTATATTACTATTTCTAAAGTCTAAAGTTAACTAATCTATCTACCCAACAACCTTAAATCACTTTAATCACTCTCTTCCAATCAGCCAACTAAAAATGACTATTTTAGTTCCTCTGTTTTAACCAAATACTGTATCTAACAGTTATTACCAATTATTTCCTATCTTTTTCTAAAGTCAATACTTATCAGATTTACCCACGATTCCATTTTGCTTACCACTGCTTCCTGTTTCTCATATATTCCTTTTGAGATAAAATTTATTAAGATTTATGTTTTAACAGGTCTTTCAGATAGGTGAGTTCTAAGAGTTGGAAGATTTTTTTTCACTGTGATTTTAAAACTTAAGGTAAAAGTCATATAATTAATCATTTAAAATTAATCATTTAAAAGTACATAATTCAGTGACAGTCCATTTACAATGTTGTGCAAACATCACCTTTATCTAGTTTCAAAATATTTTCATCACCTCAAATGAAAATACCAAACCACCCATCAAACAGCCACTCCTCTATTCCCCACTCCCCTTAACCCCTGACAACCATCAATCCACTTTTTGTCTCCATGGATTTATCTATTCTGGATACTTCATATAAATTGAGTCACAAAATGTGTGACCTTTTCTTCGTTTCTTGGCAAAATGTTTTTGAAGTCCATCCAGGTTATAGCATGTATCAGTACCTCTTTCCTTTTTATGTCTGAGTAATATCCCATTGTGTATATATATTTATACCACATTTCGGCTATTATGAATAATGATGCTGTGAATATTTGTGTACAATTATTTGTTTGACTTTTCAATTCTTTTGAGGTTATATCTAGGAGTGGAATTTCTGGGTCATATAGTATTCTATGTTTAACTTTTTGAAGACCTGCCAAAACTGTTTTCCACAGTGGCTGCCCCATTTTGTGGAAAAACTTACTTCACCCTCATTTTAGAATGATAATTTAGCTGGGTAAAGAATTCTAGGTTTACATTTCCACTGGCACAAGGAAAATACTTTCCCACTCTTTGCTTCTATTTTTGCTGATGAGAGATCTATTGTCAATTTAATTGCTAATCATCCTAGGTAATATTACTCAACTTGCAGACTTAAGCCTCCTTTGTTGAAGTTCTACTGTTCAATTATGTCTAGGTATGAATTTATCTTTGTTGATCCTGTTAGGGCTCATTGTACTACTTCAACTTGAGGATTCATATCTTTAATCCACTCTGAAAAATTTTCAATCACTATTGCCTCAACTATTACCCCTTCCACATTTTCTCTATTCCTCATCTATACTTTACTTTACACATATGTTGAATTACCTAATCTTATCTTCTGGGTCTCCAACCTTTTTATATTTCTGTATCTTTATCTTTCTATGCTGAACTATGTGTAAATTTCCATCTCTATTTTTCAGTTTTCAAATTCACTTTTCACATTGATTTAATAGCTATTTAGTCCATTTATTTCCCTTTATGGATTTTTTTCTCTAGGTAACTTGTAATATTTTTGCCATGACCTCATTTTCATCTGATGATAGGTGTGTGGAAAGCTCATGCATGTTGGTTTGTGAAATACCCCTTAAAATTGTTTACATTGACTGCCAATTTCTCCCAAAGGTTTCATCTTTCTACCATCAATTTTACATTAGTTTCTAAGCTTTGAATTTCTGAATCATCTACATATGGTATAAGATTTCTCAAGAAAGACTTTTTCCTCTTTACTGAGAGCCCTAAGCAGAAATAAGGATTTTGTTTGTTTTCTGTTTGTTTGTTTTTTTTCAGTCCCATCTTATATGATACAGGGATCTCTATTATGTAGTGATCATAAACTCAATTCCTTTCCTTGCAAATGTAAGACACCATCTTCTTTCTCTGGGTGGCATTAAAATCCTAGTCACTACTATTATAAACAGCCTGGTAGCTGGTTTGGTAACCACTCCAAGATATCTTTCTTGAAGTATGTATTGACTTTTTTGTTTTATAATAACCATAGTTTCTATTTGTGTTTTCATGCTAGCCCAATTATGTTACAGGATCCAGAAGTCAGGTGTTCCTTTTCTTTAATGACAATTAACAGCATGGTATATAGAATACTCTACAGGGTAGAATACCAACAATGTTCACTTGCATTAATATAGCAATGAAAACTAGGTACACGAGCTAGTTATTTTTTATTAGACACATGATCTATAGTGTTGACTTCTGTTAAACTGGAAGTTTGTTACTCTGAATAGAATAAAAATTATATGCCTTATCTTTTCAGAAAGATGCATGAAGATTTGTGAGGTGTTTTTGATAGAGTATAAGATGCATCCCGACAATTGTTTTTGACTGAAGAGCAGTAAGTTTAGAAGGAAGAACACGAGATTTGAAGTTAATAGGTCTTGGCTGAAGTCTCAGACCCACATAGATCAAGTCATTTAACCTTTGAGCATCAGACTTTTCATCTGTAAAAATGATTAAAACGGGTCTATCTACTTCAGAAGATTATTTTGGATATCAAGTGATGATTATGAAATTGCTATGCAAGAAACATTCCTTTTTCTCCCACAAATAATAACAATTAGTAAACTTCAGGCTGAATGGATGGTACAAACAGAAATATCAAAATAGGCAGACACTTAACAGTACTTTAGGGAAGGATGGGGGAGTTTTATCAAAAGAATGTCAGTTGTTCTGCTAGGGATCACTGTGGGTACAAGCGACAGTGAGCCCCAGAATATGACCACTTACAGCATTTCTGTATTTACAAATTTCCTCCATATCCTTAGATCAGCTAGGATAACAAAAAGTGATGACATGCCCTCCCTACCTTCTTGGAAGAACAACATACTTAGAGTAATGCCTCCAGAGATTAAATATAGGCTCAGCTCTTGTGCAAATGACTAGTCTTTGAAGTGTGGATATATAAGGCAACTTTTTTTCTAAAGACCACTAAGTCTGTGCTTGTAAAACCAAGATACATGAGTGAACAGAAAACAATTACATTCTTTATGCAAATGTTAAATTTTGGGTTTCAGAGTATTGGTTTAACAATACTATCTAAAAGAAAAAAACTTTTAATTCCATGATTTTTTTTTAGGGCATCTTCAAAGAACTCAACTATCAAACACATACATTTACCTAAACTGCTGAGGTGAGAAAATATTGAAACTGAATCACCACTTTTTCTCTCTCTGGTCTAACCCCATCAGATTAGATTTTCTGAAAGGAAATCAGATGAAATGTTAATACTAATACTCACTGAATAATAATTATGAAGTAGCACTAACAAGAGTTAACCACCACTTAAGAAATGTTTCCAAATTATAGACACTGTTTACACTTGTTATCTCAGAGTGTGAAAGCTTAGGTATGTTAAAAGGAGATTTATCCTTTTCCTTAGGCATCCTTTTATTGTGTCACTTGCTAAAACTATCAAGGTGTCTCATTTATTTAATTTTAATTAATTTAAAATCAAATAAAGAAAAGATTGGTAAAAGAAAATGTCTGCAGAATAGCCTCACGTGAATGCACAGTCTTTCTGGTTTTGACCTTCAAGGGAAGTTATTATTAACATATGTAATCTTTATATTTTCTGATAAAGAGTAGGTATTTTTATAGCAAAGTTTCAATCATTCTATTATTAATTCATGAATAAAGGTTTTATCATAAACATTGGGCACTAAATACTAACTAAATACAGTAAAAGGAAATTAGCTTATGAATAAATTTATTCAAAGGATATTTTAACAAAAGCATAGTCAAAAGTCACTCACGTCTTACAAATGTAGGAGGCTTAAGCCATGATCCATCTTCTTCTGCCATAATAGTAGTGATTATTAAAGAATCATAATTGAATTCCTTATGAGGAAGAAGGATTTAAGTTTTAAAATGTAGGTCAACTGATTGATGGGAAAAGTGAAAATTTCCAAGGTTAGACAACTGCACCACAGAGCTAGAGAGGGAGGATTTGCAAAGTCAACACTGGAAAGGAAATCAAGGTGGAAGGCACTGCTGTGATTGAATCAAATGACAGTAAAGGATGAAGAAAGTAACTGTGGTATTTAAAAAAATCATTTGAGAAATTAACAGTGAACTTAAAGTGGTGATTCAAGAGGTGAGAACACAGCAAATGGGAAGTTCTGAATGAGAAGTGGGAAACAAAATATTTATAAAGATTCTGGATACCTAACCCTAAAAGACAGCCAAGGGGAGATGCAGCAACAAAATGGTTAGGCATAAGAACAAAAAACAGTAATCAGAAGACAAATCAAGAAAAGAATAAAACATAGCAGATAATTTTCATACCTTTCAAACTTTCCACATATCTGTTTATTAGGAATATTTTGATACATACAAACAAATATATGGTGCTCTGTAGTCCTTAATAATGAAATTGTATGAATCAGCACTCAAATTGAACTAGATTACCAGGATCAACGCATCTACTTTGTGTCCCTCCCTTATTTCCTTTCTCCATTTCCCAACCAATAAACATGCTCATGATTTCTGGTTTTTGTTCCCTTGCTTAACAGTTTTATCACAATGTATACATTCCTAACCAATATAGCATGTAGTTTTGCTTGATTTTGAGTCTTATAAAAATGGTACATGCTGTGTAGTCTTTTGCAACTAGCTTTTCTTCACTCAGCATTAGAACTCTGAGGTTTATCCATGTCATTTTGACTGTAGTACATATTACTACACATTTTAATTCCCCTTATATATATATCATATTATACCTATCATTCACATTTATAATATTCCAAATTCCAGTTAATGAACATTTGGTTGCTTCCAGTATTTTTGCTATTATGAATAGTGATGCGATGAACATTATTATACATGAAACCTAGTCACCAGGTATAGATTTGCAAAAGATTCCTTAGGGTATATTCAGCTATGCTCTTGGAGTTTAGAAAGAAAAAAAAAACAAAAAAAAAGCCAGTTTCACTTAAGCATGCCCTTGGTAAAGCAGAAACAATTATTAATTTTATTGGATCTTGACTTTTAAGCACATATCTTTTTAATTCCTGTGTGCCAAAATGGGAAGTACACAAGAGCTTCAAATGGCTATATCAGGGAAAGTAATTTTTTGAACTGCAAGCTAAGCTAGTCACTTTTTTCATGAAACATTTTCACATGAAAATACAACTGATATAAATTATGGTAATTCAGACTAGTACATGGCAGATATTTTCCAAAAAATGAATGAAGTAAATCTGTCACTGCAAGGAAAATTGTTCCAATGATAAAATTCAAGCTTTCAGGTAAAAATAGAATTTTGGAAAAATTTTTACTGGTTTCCCTGAATTGGCAGTGTCCCAAATCTTAAAACAAATTTTTATGAGATCAATGGTAATATTGATGACTGTGATGTGTTAATATTATATAATGAAATGTGTCAACAATGGGAAGGTTTGTATAACTTCACAAACCGGTATTTTCCAAATGACAATTTATGATGTTTCAAAAGTCCACTCGAAATGAGGAAAAGATCTATTCAAAGTACAAAGACAAATGGAATTTAATGTAATAGAGTACAAAAAGTTGATTGCCATGGTTTTAAAATTCCAAATTGTGACTAATCTTTAAGAAACTTCCACCTGTCAGGGATTAAACAAGATGGAGGCATGAGAAGCGAGGCAGAAACCTCCTCCCAAAACCATATGTAATATGAAAATACAGCAAATACAACTAATCCTGAAAGAGCAACCAGAAAGAAAACTGCAACAGATGGCCAACATCTGGGAAAAAGAGAAGACCTCACAGAAAAGGTAAAGTAGCAAACGCACAAGCCAGCGGGACCCAAGCCCTCCCCTGACCCCAGCTCACCTGCAGGAGGAAGAGAAATGGAGCAGGAAGAGAGCAGAAGCGCAGGACAGTTAATACCTACACCTGAAGATCTGCTCCAGGAGCACAAAACCATATTACATGGTGCTCTGGAGATTAGAGGGGTTGGAAAGCAAAGATAGGCAGAACACCTGGAGAGACTGAGATTCCAGCTGCTTGTGGAGAACAAGTATCCACAACCAGCCACTCCAGGTCAAAAGAAAGGCAAGCACTTTGAAAGACTTTCCAACAGTGAGAGGACTGTTAAAGGGGCAAGGATTACACAGAGCTTGCTGCTCAGGAGAAAGGACAGGTGGACAAAATCATCCCAGCACATTTAGCCCAGCAGGTTGGGAACTTCCAGGAGCTTAACAAGCTCCAGCCCCTGGGCTGGCAATGCAGCAGTGAGGCCCCCCACTGTGATACACAACCTGCCACTCCATCCTCCAGGCCAGAATGGGTTCGCAAACCTGCTGCCCCCACTTAGTGCCAGGCCAGCCAGAGTGTAGCCCCACCCATGGCAGCTACAAGGGTATAGCATAAAGGCTCCTCCCTGCACATTCAGCTCAATGGCCCAGGCAGTGGAGATAGGCACTGATGCTGGGAAGCAGGAAAAGAGCTTTTTCCTCCAAACAGGCACCAGTGCCATGTGCCTGCAGCCCTCACCATAACTCCAAGGACAGGGCAGCTCCAGATAGTAGAGCTTATGGGCACTAGAGGGCACTGCCTACACAAAGTTATTACTCCACAGGATTCATTAGAAATATGAAATGGCAAAAGAACCTGGTACAAACCAAAATCCCCCAAACACAGGAAAGAAGGTGATGTTAAATTGAAATCACCAATTTTCCTAATAAAGATTTCACAATAAAAATCACAAATATGCTCACGGAGCTACAGAAAAATACTCAAGACCTGTGGGAGGACTTCAAGAAAGAAATAGCACCTTTGAAAAATACAGTATCTGAAATAAAACATACAATGGAAGGATTTAAAAGCAGATTACATGAGGGAGAGGAGACTGTAACAGGAATGGAAATTAGATAACAGGAATACAAAGAAGCTGAGGCACAGAGAGAAATAAGGACCTCTAGGAATGAAAGAATAATAAGAAAGCTCTGCAACCACTCCAAACAGAACAATATTCACATTATAGGGGTACCAGAAGAAGAAGAGAGAGAAAAAGGGATAGAAAGTGTCTCTGAGGAAATAATGGTTGAAAACTTCCCCAATCTGGGGAAGGAAATAGTCTCTTAGGCCATGGAAGTGCACAAATCTCCCAACACAGGGACCCAAGAAAGACAATACCAAGACATATAATAATGAAAATGGCAAAGATCAAGAACAACAGAGTATTAAAAGCAGCCAGAGAGAGAAAAAAAGATCACATACAAAGGAAAACCCATCCGGCTATCATCAGACTTCTCAGCAGAAACCTTACAAGCCAGAAGGAAGTGGCATGATATATTTAATGCACCGAAACAGAAGAGTCTTGAACCAAGAATACTCTACCCAGCAAGATTATACTTTAAATTTGAAGAAGGGGTTAAACAATTTCCAGATAAGCAAAAGTCGAGGGAATTTACCTCCCACAAACTGTCTCTACAGTGTATTTTGGAGGGACTGCTATAGATGGAAGTGCTCCTAAGGCTAAATAGCTGTCACCAAGAGAAAATAAACCCACAGTAAAGGAAGTAGACCAATTAATTACTAAGCAAATGTAAAATTAAATCAACTACCCACAAAGTCAGTCAAGGGATACACAAAGAGTACAGAATATGACACCTACTATAGAGAGAGTGGAGGAGGAAGAAAAAGAAAGGAGAGAAAAAAAAACCTTTACAAAACCTTTAGATTGTTTTTGAAATAGCAAAATAAGCAAGTTAGACTGTTAGATAGTAAAGAATATGTCCTTGAACCTTTGTTAACCACGAATCTAAGCCTGCAATGGCAATAACGACATATCTATCAATAACCACCCTAAATGTAAATGGACTGAATACACCAATCAAAAGACATAGAGTTACAGAATGGATAAAAAAACAAGACCCATCTATATGCTGCCTTTCAAACCCAAAGACATACACAGACTAAAACTGAAGGGATGGAAAAAGATATTTCATGCAACTAATAGTGAGAAAAAAGCAGGTGTTGCAGTACTTGTATCAGACAAAATAGACTTCAAAACAAAGAAAGTCACAAGAGACAAAGGAGGACATTACATAATGATAAAAGGGTCAATCCAACAAGAGGATATAACCATTATAAATATCTATGCACCCAACACAGGAACACTGACATATGTGAAAGAAATACCAACAGAATTAAAAGGGGAAATAGAATGTAATGCATTCATTCTAGGACCCTTCAACACACCACTCACTCCAAAGGACAGATCAACCAGACAGAAAATAAGTAAGGAGATAGAGGCACTGAACAGCACATTAGAACAGATGGATCTAAAAGACATCGACAGAATAATCCATCCAAAAGAACCAGGATACACATTCTCCTCAAGTGAATAGGGAACATTTTCCACAATAGATGACATACTAGGCCCCAAAAAGAGCCTCAGTAAATTCAGAAGGAATGAAATTGTACCAACCAGCTTCTCAGACAATAAAGGTATGAAACTAGAAATAAATTATGCAAAGAAAACAAAAAATCCCACAACACATAGAGGCTTAACAACATGCTCCTAAATAATCAATGGGTCAATGACCAAATAAAAACAGAGATCAAGCAATATATGGAGACAAGTGAAAACAACAGCTTAACACCTCAAAATCTGTGGGAAACAGCTAAGGCAGTTCCAAGAGGAAAGTATATAGCAATACAGGCTTACTTTAAGAAAGAAGAACAATCCTGAATGAACAGTCTAAACTCACAATTAATGACACTAGATAAAGAAGAACAAAGGAGGCCCAAAGTCAGCAGAAGGAGGGACATAATAAAGATCAGAGCAGAAATAAATAAAATTGAGAAGAACAAAACAATAGAAAGAAGCAATGAAACCAGGAGCTGTTTCTTTGAGAAAATAAATGAAATAGATAAACCCTTAGCCAGACTTATCGAGAAAAAGAGAAATTGTACACACATAAACAGAATCAGATTTGAGAAAGGAAAAATCACTATGGGCACCACAGAAATACAATGAATTATTAGAGAATACTATGAAAAATTATATGCTGAAAAATTGGATAATCTAGAAGAAATGGACAACTTTCTAAAAACATACAGCCTTCCAAGACTGACCCAGGAAGAAACAAAAAATCTGAACAGACCAATTACCAGCAATAAAATTGAATTGGTAATCAAAAAACTACCTAAGAACAAAACTGCTGAATTTTATCAAACATTTAGTGAAGACCTAATACCCATCCTCCTTAAAGTTTTCCAAAAAATAGAAGAGGAGGGAATACTTCCAAACTCATTCTATGAGACCAGCATCATTCTAATGCCAAAACCAGGCAAATACACCACAAAAAAAGAAAATTACAGACCAATATCCCTGATGCACATAGATGCAAAATCCTCAACAAAATATTAGCAAACCAAGTTCAAAAATACATCAAAAAGATCATCTCTCATGGTTAAGCAGGATTTATTCCCCAGATGCAATGATGGTACAATATTTGTAAATAAATCTGCATTGTACACCATAATAACAAAATGGAGGAAAAACCGCATGATCATCTCAATACATGCTGAAAATGCATTTGACAAAACTCAACATCCAGTCATGAAAAAACTCTCAACAAAATGAGCACAGGGTGTACATACCTCAACATAATAAAGGCCATATATGAAAAACCCACAGCCAACAACATACTTAACAGCAAAAAGCTGAAAGCTTTTCTTCTAAGATCAGGAACAAGACAAGAATGCCCACTCTCCCCACTTTTATTCAACTTAGTACTGGAGTCCTAGCCACAGCAATCAGACAATACAAAGAAATAAAAGACATCCATATTGGTAAGTAAGAAGTTAAATTGTCACTGTTTGCAGATGAGTCCACTCCAAAGCTACTAGAACTAATAACTGAATTCAGCAAAGTTGCAGGATACAAAATTAATACACAGAAATCTGTTGCATTCCTATATACTAACAATGAACCAGCAGAAAGAGAAATCAGGAAAACAATTCCATTTACAACTGTATCAAAAAGAATAAACTACTAGGAATAAACCTAACCAAGGAGGTGAAAGACCTATACTCTGAAAACTACAAGACACTCATGAGAGAAATTAAAGAAGACACCAATAAATGGAAATACATCCCATACTCATAGATAGGAAGAACTAATATTGTCAAAATGGCCATCCTGCTAAAGCAATCTTCAGATTCAATGCAATCCCTATCAACATTCTTTAATGAACTAGAACAAATAGTTCTAAAATTCATATGGAACCACAAAAGACCCCGAATAGCCAAAGCAATCCTGAGAAAGAAGAATAAAGCTGGGGGGATTATGCTCCCAATTTCAAGCTCTACTATAAAGCCGCAGTAATCAAAACAATTTGTTACTGTCAGAAGAACAGACCCACATATCAATGGAACAGAATAGAGAGCCCTGATATAAACCCAAACATATACAGCTAATTATTATATGATAAAGGAGACATGGATATACAATGGGGAAATGACAGCCTCTTCAAAAACTGTTGCTGGCAAAACTGGACAGTTACATGTAAGAGATTGAAACTGGATTATTGTCTAACTATACACAAAAGTAAACTCAAAATGGATAAAAGACATGACTGTAAGTCATGAAGCCATAAAACTCTTAGAAGAAAATATAGGCAAAAATCTCTTGAATATAAACATGAGCAACTTTTTTCCTGAACGCATCTCCTCAGGCAAGGGAAACAAAAGCAAAAATGAACAAATGGGACTATATCAAACTAAAAAGCTTCTGTACAGCAAAGGACACCATCAGTAGAACAAAAAGGCATCCTACAGTATGGGAGAATATATTCATAAACGAAGTATCCGATAAGGGGTTAACATCCAAAATATATAAAGAACTCACAGGTAACATCCAAAAAGCAAATAACCTGATTAAAAAATGGGCAGAGGATCTGAACAGACACTTCTCCAAAGAAGAGATTCAGATGGCCAACAGGCACACGAAAAGATGCTCCATATCACTAATCATCAGAGAAATGCAAATTAAAACCACAATGAGGTATCACCTCACACCAGTTAGGATCATGGCCAACATCCAAAAGACAAGCAACAACAAACGCTGGCAAGGATGTGGAGAAAGGGGAACCCTCCTACACTGCTGGTGGGAATGTAAATTAGTTCAACCATTTTGGAAAGCAGTATGGAGGTTCCTTAAAAAACTAAAAATAGAAGTTCCATTTGACCCGGGAATTCCACCCCTAGGAATTTGCCCTAAGAAATCAGTATCACAGATTCAAAAAGACATACGCATCCCTATGTTTATCGCAGCACTATTTACAATAACCAAGAAATGGAAGCAACCTAAGTGTCCATCAGTAGATAGATAAAGATGTGGTACATATACACAATGGAATATTATACAGCCATAAGAAGAAAAAAACAACATGGATGGAGCTAGAGGGTATTATGCCCACTGAAATAAGCCAGGTGTAGAAAGACAAATACCAAATGATTTCACTCATCTGTGGAGCATACGAACAATGCGAAAACTGAAGATTCACAGAACCCAAGAATGGACTAACAGTTACCAAAGGGAAAGGCACTGGGGTGAGTGGGAAGGGAGGAATAAAGGAATTAAGGGACATTATGATTAGCACACATAATGTAGGGGGCGGGCATAGGGATGGCAGTACAGCACAGAGAAGGCAAGTAGTGACTCTATAGCATCTTATTATGCCGATGGACAGTGACTGTAATGGGGTATGTTGTGCGGACTTGATAATAGGGGGAATGTTAGTAACCACAATGTTGCTTATGTGAAACCTGAGCATAAGATTGTTTATCAGTGATACCTTAATAAAAAAAAAACACAATAAGCCCAAAGAAGGACAAAGAATTGAATTGAAAAGCTATGAATGGAAACATTTTAAATAAAAAACAAAGGAGGAATAGAAAATTAAGCCAATATCAATCAAGAAGGTAAAACAACATGAGGTTGTGGAGAAAAATGAACCCTTGTACACTGCTGAACGCAAATTAGTTCAGCCACTTTGGAAACCAATTTGGAGGTTCCTAAGAAAATTAAAAATAGAGCTATTATATGATCCACCAATCGCACTTCTGCATATACACCCAAAGGAAATGAAAACAGGATATCAAAAGACATATGCACTCCCTTATTTACTGCAGTGTTATTTACAATGGCCAAGATATGGAAACAACCTAAGTACCCATCAATCAATGAATGGATAAAGAAGACGTGGTATATATACATAAAATGGAATATTATTTAGCCACAAGAAAGGATATCCTGCCATCTGTGACAATATGTATGGACCTTGAGGACATTATACTAAATGAGATAAGTCAGACAGAGAAAAGTAAATACCGTGTGATATCACTTATATATGTAATGTAAAGAAAGCTGAACTCATAAAAACAGGGAGTAAAATGGTGGTTATCAGGGGCTCGGTGGTGGAGGAAGAGGAGAGATGTTGTTTAAGGGTACATACTTGCAACTGGTACATAAAATAGTTCTGGAGATCTAATACACAGTAGAGTGATTACAGACAACAGTATTGTAATATAAAACCAAACTTCCTAAGAGAATAATCTTAATTATTACGACCACAAAAAAGAAATGATTAACTCTGTGATATGATAGAGGTGCTAAATGTTGCTACAGTTGCGATCATACTGCAGTACATAAATGTACCAAATCAACATGTTATACACCTTTAACTTACACCATGTTATATGTCAAATATATTTCAATTTTAAAAATTGCTACAAATGTGAGAAAGCACTGACTTTTGTCAAGAGCTATAAAAATATTCTCTTCCTTTGATCCAGTAATTCCACTTTGGGAAGTTATCATAAAGAAATAATTCAAAGAAAGAAAATTTTAAAGTACTTATTTCAGCCTTATCTACAATTTTTAAAAGTAACAAAATGGTTAAGTAAGTCATTATTCATGCACTCCATGGAATATTAAGCAGCCATTAAAGTTGCAATTATGAAGACTATGTGGCAATAGGGAATGGTGATCTTAAAATGTTAGGTAGAGGAAAGCTCAGAGGAAAATACATTCCATGTGCTTCCAACTAAGCACAAACAGATATACATATAGCCCAAGAGTAGAAAGAAGCTAAACTGTGCAAGACTCCCCAAATACAGCATGATTTTTTGCAAGGGTTATTTCCTCTACCTGGAATGTTCTCACACACAAGTACACATATACACTCATTATTCCTATACACATATGCTCACATAATACACATAGACTCACACAAGTACTATTCACACATACATTCATATATACAAATAAATATGCCCACCCAGTAAACATATACATGCACATAAGTATACATTCACACACACATATATACTAATGTGTACACTGTTCAAGGCTGAACTAGATCCTTCCAAAACTCATATACTGAAGTTGTAATCCCATATACCTCAGAATATGACTGCATTTGGAGACAAAGTATTTAAAGAGGTAATGAAGGTAAAATAAGGTCATTAGGGTGGGCCCTAATTCAATACGTCTGGTGTCCTTATAAGAAGTTAGGACACAGACTGCTACAGAGGGAAGACCATGTGTGGACTTTGGTTGAAGACAGCCAACTACAAGTCAAGGAGAGAGGCCTTCATAGAAACCAACCATGCTGACAGCTTGATCTCACATTTCTAGCCTCCAGAATTGTGAGAAAATTAATTTCTGTTATTTAAGCCAAAATAATAATAATAAAGTCAAAAGCTGGTTTGGAAACTCTAACAAAATGGGTAAACTTCTAGTAAGATCAAACATAAGTTAATGATAGTTCAAATGAAAATAAGTACCTTACAACAAATACTGTAGAGATTTTTAAAATAATAAAAACACAACTCTATCAAGACAAAAATTTTAATTCACACAAAATAGACAAATTCCTAGAAAAACAAAACTAGCAAAAGTGACTCAAGAAAAAATAGAAAGCTTAAAAAATCTATTCAGATCAAACAAATTAGTTAAACAATTTCAAAGAAAATTCTAAACTGAGACAAGTTTACAGTTCCAGCAGACTTTCAAGGAACAATTAAACACAGACTATTTCAGGGAAGAAGAAAAGACTGAATATCCACAACTCAACTCAATAAGGTTTGTATTAATTCTAAAATCAGATATGGGATCCTGTGTGTCAATGTCAAATAGGTTCCTGTGCTCACTTCCTCCCATGCACACATAAAGGCTACAACTACACATAAAGCAACTCACTCTGAAAATAGCCTGAAGACTAGCAGAACAGCTCTTCCACAGCTTAAGATATAAAGAAAAAGGCACACTGAGAGGGGTAGAGGGGCAGAGACATGATCAGGAACCAAATCTCCAGCACAGAGACTCACAAACAAGAGGAATATCACAAGGCACGGAGGTCCTCCATGAGGAGCAAAGAGATCAAGCTCTATATGGGGCACCCTCTGCCCTGGGGATCTGCACCAGGAAGATGAGCCCCCATAATGTCCGGCTTTGAAAATTAGCAGGCCTTAAATCTGAAAGAGCTGGAAGGCTATAGGAAATGGAGACTCGGCTCTTAAACAGCCAGTGCACTGTACTACTCACTCCAAGACCCAGCACAGAGGCAGCATTCTGGGTTATACATGAGATTTACTGACTAGTTTTAGGACATGTACCAATGGGGCAGGAATCTGTAGGAACTTTCTTCAGGAATGGAAGTGCTGGCAGTCACCATATTTCTTGCCTTCTTTCAGCCTTGCTGGCCCAGTGCTGCAGGAGCCAGTTTTGACACTCTACAGCTACCTTGCTAGCACTGCCTGCCTGCTCAGGCATCCCATGCTGCAGGCACCCCTCCAAAGTGATTCCCATCCCACCACATCCAGTGCATCCCCAGACATGACTGGTGCCTTTCCAACAAAATTCCTGCACCAGGAATGAGGGGTAGCCCTGTCCACCATCATGCTCACAACACTTGTGGCTGAGCCTCTCACCCCTGGGGGCTAACTTCACCCACCAGCAGGCCCTCAACAGTTGCAGCCAGGCCTCTCAGCCAGTTGTGCCTAAGTCCAGTCCTACCCACCAGTACATCTTTTAATTTTTTTTTTAAGTTAGATTTACTGTGTTATGGAACACAAATCCAGAACAAACACCAGAAATTACAAAATGCTTGAAGGACACATAGGCACATTCAAGAGGCAGAGAAAACATGGCCTTGAACTTATTAGGGTGAGCCTTAGGCTGAAGCAGGTGAAAAAAGGGGTAAGCAAAGGAGACACTTTCAAGAAACAGATCGAACACAGGAGAGAGCAAATTAGAAAATGATACTTTCAGGAACTGGAAGTAAATCAAGTCACCAAAATTTACAAGGAAGTTAGCAAAGATTGAGACATGAGATAGAATAAGAGATAATAAGTGGAAAGTTCTGGGAGAGTAATTTGACTTAACAATTTAAGTAGACTTTACATTAAAGGCAATACAAAAGATTTTAAGCAGGACAGAGGCAGAAGTCATAAGATAAAAAAGAAGTAACAAAATAGAAAATCATAGTGAATAAAACATTAGTTTTAATCATTAAAACCCCAAATTGCCCTCTTGTAAAAATTATTAAATTGGGACAATATTTGGAAAACCAGATGAAGAAAAAAACATACAAGAAACAGGAGTATTAAAAACAAGAGAAAAAACCTACAAATCAAGAAACAACCCAAAAGGCAAAAAATATAAACATGCTTTTCACTGAAGAAGTACATGTGACTGATAAATATATAAACAGATGCTCAACATGACTAGAATTCAGGGACATTCAAATCAAGAGCACAATGAGATGCTATTCTACACTTCAAAGATATAACAACACTAAATGTTGCAAAGGAGTGACTCAACTGAATCTTTTATCCAGTGTTTGTATGAATATAAACTGACAAAACAACTTTGGAAAACAATTTAATACTACTACATAAATTTAAAGTATAGCCTATGACCCCCGCTACTGGACTCCTAAGGAAACTTTTGTATATTTGTACCAGGAGGCATCTACAAGATGTTCACAGCAGCACTGCATTTATTAACAAAACACTGGAAACCCAAGTACTCATCAAAAGAAGAATCAATAAAGGAATTTTGATATAGTAAAAAAAAATGGAATATTATACACCAGTAAACAAGAATGAATAATAGCCAAACAGAGCATCATTGGATCACTCTTAGTAACATAATTTTACAAGAGTAAAAACCAAACATTATATTATCTAGTCAAATACATTTAAGATAAAAAAACTTTAAAAAAGGGAATCATAAATACAAAGTCCATAACAGTATTAACTTAAAGGTGGGGAGGAGGAAAGGAATGCACAGATCAGTAATGAAGTGTATTATTAACCAAGAATTATGAGTAATACAATTAAACTAGTTTAAAAAAAAGCTGCAGTCTATATACATACTTCTGTATGTATGTACATCCCTATATAGATATATATCTCTTTGCAAATATATGTTAGTAAAATCCTAGGAATGGAATTTGTATGTAAGTACATTTAGCATTTGGAAGTTTTCTTCATAGCCCACAGAATGGCTACAACGGTTTATATTTCCACTGCTAAAGCATCTAAGAGGGTTTGTCTCTTACCTCCTTGCCAAAACATGGTATTATCCAACTTTTGGTTTTTGCCAGTAGGTAACTAGTATCTCCTTATTTTGATTTGTATTTAAACATGGGTCAGATTGAGCATCTTTTTATACACTTATTGGCCATTTGTATTTGCTCATACCCTGTTCAAATTGTTTTTCTAATAGAGTTAATCCACCTTATTATTATTTTCTAAGTTCTTTTCTTTGTACATTGAAGAACATAGTCCTTGCTTATAATATATACTCTATTCACTAATCACTCTGCTCTTTACCTTTGGTATGGTGTATTTTGCCATATCTTACTATTCACAGAGTTAAATTTACCAATCTTTTCTGTTTTAACTATTTGATTCACAGCTAACTGAATAGGTCTCTACCTTATCACTTCCCAGTGATAAAACTCTGCAGCAGAATATACTAGTTCTACCTTACCTGTGGAGCTTTATTGGTGTTTAATGCCACCTCGGTGTAGTTAAAAAATCCAAAGGCATCATCAGAGTTTTAATGTATAAGGATAACCCCAACCTAGACTACAGAAAATTTGCTTCTGCCACAATTTGGACTTAGATGCCAATCTTAAAATTTGTATATAATAGTACACAGAGGTAATGAAAAGGAGAGGCCTTTACACTTCTGAATCTGATTTCAACACACATTAATTTAGTCTGGTACTGATTCATGCAAAGTAAAAAACAGTAAAAATAAACAAACCAAAAAAACTCTTAATGAAAATGAAAAATCTGCATAGCTGGTTAAACTTGAATTTGTGGTATATACCTCCAAAGAGCATCTTACCTGTTAGCTGCCTTGAAATATATATATATGTATTTAAGGCATCACAGTAGGACAGGGAAGCACCAGTCCTTGAAGAAGTCCATGGACTGCTGAGAACAGCCAGAAGTAAGAACACCCACTCAATGGCACCCAAAACAGGAATGAGCCCCACTGCACTGCTCCCCAAAGTCCCAGAGTCACACATAAGCCCTGGGCTGTAACTGCATGACTGTGACAAAACCACAGTTATTTTCACTCAGGGAATTGGCTTATAAATTTTAGAAGAGTAAAATTTGAAAATGCATGTATGAGTCATTTTATAATTTTCCCTAGCAGACTATTAAAACTCTAAATTATATGTAATTGTGTAGTTGATTTCATTTGTCCAGAACTACAAGGCTCAGCTCCTGTGTTTGGAGCAAACCCTCCTTCAAGCCAATAAACATTAAGTTTGTCATGTATTCACATAAATTTTAAAAGAAAAGAAAATGATACAAATAATGGTGACTTAAGTTTTTAAAAATGTGTCTAATAAAAGCTTTTTTTCATTATTATTTATTACTAACAAGACTACTTCTCAGAATGTTTTAAAATATTTACTGCATGTAGCACTCCCTACCCCCTGTAAAGTGGATTACACGTGTTTTCATTTTATCATTAACATCTGAAAGCAACCATAACAGAAGTAAAATGTTAAAGTCAAACAAAGTAGTATTAAAATTTATAATCTGAGTTTTAGGCCAACACTGGGCCCACGCAGGACTTCTCAAAAGAGGAATGAATGGTTCATTCCAAGAGACTGCCTTTTTTATAATACAAAATAATTATTAGTTGTCGTATCACCACCACTAATCTGCTCAAGCCCTAATAATTATCAGTTTAATATAAAATGGTAGTACCCAATTCCCACTGAGACTGAATTAGTCCAGACTGATGAAATGAAGCACTGGGCTACATTAACTTACTTAAAATTTAGGTTCTTTACTGAGATATTGTTAGCAGTAGCTTATGTTAAGATCCACATCAGGATACCTTGCTCTTAATCAGTTGTTTGCATTAAAACTGATTGCACTGTTGAAGAGCATTAATTAAGTATTCAGGCATCAAAAAGTGATATAAATTAAGAAGAAGAAGAACTAACATTTATTTAGTATTTACTGAACACCAAGTACTCCAAAACAGCAACAACCCCGTAACATAAGAATTATTACTGTTCCCATTTTACCAATATGGGAAATTACGGTGTCAAGATGCCACTTTAGGATCATACAACCAGTAAAATGGCCAAGAGCTGAAATCACAACCAAATCTGGCCCCAAAAGTAACATAGAGAAGAACGATGAGGACAAATATAGGTGCAGACAACCCAACACACTAATAGATATGTAGATCACAACAAATTTAAATTCCCATTGTTATAAGCACTATGTAACTGACTCCCTGGGAAGAGTAGGATCACAAAGCTGTTTAATGAACTGGATGAAAGCAAGTGTAGAGAGAGAGAACTTCAATACCTTTGATTTATGAGTGAAAGCTGGGTAGACAGCAAAACTGTAAAAACTCTGTTAAGTAACAAACTAGAAATGGGTGGTAGAAAAGAATCTGTGAATTAGTAATATTGGTAGTCTTAAAGCTGGTAGTAAGATCATCAGATAAAAACAAAACACAGATTTTTCTGAGTGGATTCAAAGTGATATAAAGAGATGAAAAACAGCACATAATTCCAGGTTATGCTTGTTAATGGTTTCAAAGGGAAAGCTGATCACCAGATGTGATCAGTGAAGGAAGTTACTAGAGAATTTAAGAGGGTGGTAAAACAGATGTGGTCCAAAATGGCAGAATGACCTTGGCTGCCAGCAAATTCACAGAGTCAAAGAATTCAGAGCTATTGATGAAGTTAGGTGAATAGGAATTCAACAAGCACAGGAACAGTCTGTACGGTCACAAATAAATCTACAATATAAAGTAAATATGTAGGCATAGGACAAACTGAAAGTATAAAGATATCATTTTACAAAAATAACACAAGCTTCATGGGGCAGGCACTTTGTTGCCCTCACTCACGCTGTCGTGGAATCATCTGACGATGAAGATGGTTGCTTTGGTAACTGGGCTTAAAACCTTCCTTAAAATTTTGCTTAGAAAGGATAGCTAGAAAAGGGAAGAGCTTCTACTCTGAGACTAGAAAGTCTGAGAGTCAAATGGCAGAAATGATTTAAAGACCAACAAATATTTCATAGTTGGCTAAATTCATTTTGAGACTCATGAGTCAGAGAGACTTGAAGTGGTGGTACTTTAAAATTTAAATACCCCTTACAAACTCCAAAATACAAAACCTACAGATAGACATGTCATGAAGATTTGAATGTTTGCTCTCAAATAGCAACACTTTTTAAAAAACGATCTAGTATGAGCCTTGTAGCATGATTCAAAAACTTTTATAACTCCAGGATTATTAACAGCTGGATCCATCATGGATCATTCAAAGAACTAAAATTTCTAAAACAGCAGTTCAAAAATTACATTAGCACAGGAAGTGACATAATCCCTCTCTTTATTTTGGTCAATAGACAGAAAGTATTCTATAGCTGAGTACAGTGTAAAAGTTAACCCAATCAGAAGGGGAAAAAGTTAACAGCCTTGAGTCAAAGATTGCAGCAATTTTTACAAGCAAGTTGGAGTTTAATCACACCCCAGTACTGAACAACTAATATGCGTCTGCCTGAAGCTGGTTTTGATTCCCCAGTGTAAGAATGACATATTCATATTACAGCTTGATGTCTGTGCTAGACATAAACATTTCATTCCTTCTTTGATACCATTTCCTTAATTTTAAAATGGTCTAAAATGCCAAACAATATTCTCTTATCCAATATCTGTTTTATTGAATTAAAATATAATTGCTCTATTTTTCATATGATCTTGTCATGAGTTAACTTTTTTACTTATTAACTGAGTAGAATGAGCTCATGACAATAGTGTCAACACCTAATAACAAAACGCCCTCTGAAACATGACCACCACCACAAAGAAGTCCTCACCCTGTTTCTGACTCAAGAAAAGAAGTCTAACATACTGAAGATAGCATAGATGAGTACTCTGTGACGTTTCCAGAGTGACTCTGTGGTGAGTGCCAGAGCTCATATTCATTCCCCCAATGTTCAAATGAGATTTGGCACAGCCAGGGAATGGAGTCATCTGGCCAATCTCTTATTGTATGTTGGCATTTCCTAAAAACTTTTCCATGTAATAATAAAAGGGTTCCATGGTCGGTAAGTTTGAAATGCCATAGCTATCCATCTCGGAGCATCACCTGCACATTAGTCTATGAAGGCTCTGAGAACTCATGTAGTTAAAGGAATTGGTTTTGTTAACCCAGTGTTTCCCATACTTATTTGATCATAAAACAGTTTTGTGGAACATCAGTGATATGAGAAGAATTTGGGAAATGCCAAAGATTACCATGTACACATGTATTCATTACTTGTAAACAATTAAAATATAAGACTTCTTTGATGACTGCAGAGTACTAAAGGAAAGTGCAGCACCTCAGAGTCAACGTGTTGGTCGGTATCTTAACTTGGTAAAATGACAAGCAAATACTATTTACTATATATTCAGTGATGCCCGAAATAAAGGACAAAAAGTCTGTTTTACAGTACTCACTGTCACTTGGCACATAATCCTTATAAAACTCATTTAGAAATAACAATATTTAGACTGACAGCATTGTAAGTGCTCAGTAAGAACATATAACTGTACTTATTTAAAAACCAATTTATTAAAGAACATCTAAATGTCTATGACTTCAGGAACTTACAACCTTAACAATAATCTCTCCTCACGTTATTGACTACATTGAGACTATCTACTCAGACCATAACAGTGGCACCTACTGAAGATTATTACAATACTTACCACATTACAAAAAGAATCCAGACCAATGCTATGTACATACTTAGTACATTCTGGATTAGACCAAGTAAAATTTAACAACAAGCTGAACAGCATTCTATAAAACAAAAACAAAAAGTCAGTTAGGCTAATTCTGTCTGTTTTTCTATGCTATGGACTCATAGTGAGAAAGAAGATTGTCTTGGAACTTGATGACTGAATCAAAACTGAATTCTTTTTCTAAAGTTTATCTGAACTTACCTTAAGAGAAGTTCTTTGGGTAACTTTTTGTTAATAAGGCCTTCATCATTATTTGAGAAAACCTAAAAGAAAAAAAGGTAAACTGCTAATCAATTCCTCAATCAATCAAAAAAGTTACATGCCTTTAGATCAGAAAAGCCACTCACTGTCCTACAGATATGATGATACTAATTTCATGAAGCCACCACACATCAATATTGATAGATATAAAAACACTTTATACCTTATCACCATTTCATAAAAATGGCAACACACTGCCATTTCTACACTACATTACTTTGGAAGTCCTAGCCAAGGCTATTAGGCAAGAAACATTTTTTTAAAGTATCCTGATTGGAAAAGGAGAAGTAAAACAAACTGTATTCACAGATGACATGATCTCGTATATAAAATATGCTAGGAAATCCACAAAAAAAATCTATTAGAACTAATCAAGGAGTTCAGTCACATAGCAAGTTGCAATATACAAATATTCAATATATACGAAAAGTATAAAAATAAATTGCATTTACATACATTAGCAATAAACAACCTGAAAATGAAACTAAGAAAACTATCTCATTTGCAAAAGCATCAAAATACTTAGGAATAAATTTAACTAAAGAAGTGCAAGATTTCTATATTGAAAATGTATACAAAACATTGTTGAAAGAAATTAAAGACTTAATAAATTGAAACACGTCCCATATTCATAAATTGGATTATTTAATATTAAATTAGCAACATTTCTCAAACTGTCTTAAGGATTTAATGAAATCACTATGAAATCTCAGCTGTCTTTTTTTGGAAACAACTTAAAAGTTGATGCTAAAATTCACATGGAAATTCAAGAGTTCCAAAATAGCCAAAATAATCTCAGAAAGGAAAAAAAGTTGGAGGACTCACACTTCATGATTTCAAAACTTACTACAAACCTACAGTAATTGAAACACTAAGGCACTAGCATAAGGACATACAGATCAATGGAACAGAATTGAGAGTCCAGAAATAAACTCTTCTACTTATGGGCAACTGATTTTTGACAAGAGCACTAACATAACTCAATGAGGGAAAGAAGGAAAGAATAGTCTATTCAACAAATGGTCCCAGGCAGGGATACTAGTACAGCATGGATAATATAGTTAATGAACCTGTAAAATCTTCCTCTGTTGACAGATAGTAGCTGTACTAGTGGGGGTGAGGATTTAATAATATGGGTAACTGTTGAACCACTGTGTTGTATACTTGAAACTAATATAAGATTGTATGTCAATATACTTTAATTTTTAAAAAATGGTACCAGGACAACAGGATATCTACATGTAAAACAATAAAGTTGGAATCCTACCTCATATCATATAAAAAATTAACTCAAAATGGATCAACAACCTAAATAAATGAGTTAAAACTATAACCCTTAAAAGAAAACATAAGCATAAATCTTGGATTATGTAACAATTTTTTAGATAAACTGAACATCAAAATTAAAAAACCTTTGTGCTTCAAAGGGCATCGTCCAGAAAGTGAAAAGAAAACCCACAAAATAGGAGAAAACATTTGCAATCACATATCTTTTAAGGGAATTGTATCGAGACTATATAAAGAACTCTCAAAATTAAACAATAAGAAGATAAATAAAGCAGTTTAAAAATGGGCATGGGATTTGAGAAGACATTTCTGCAAAGAAAATATGCAAATAGCTAAAAAGCATATAAAAATAATTTCAGGATCATTAGATCATTAGTTATTAGGGAAGTGCAAACCAAAAACACAATGGGATACTTCACAGCCAAAAGGATGGCTAAAATCAAGCAACACAGTAACCAGTGGTGAGAATGTGGAGAAATTGGAGACCTTGTATACTGCTGGTGGGAATACAAACTGGTACAGCCACTTTGGAAAACATTCTGGTAGTTCCCCAAAGGTTAACACAAAGTCAGCACATGAACAGCAATCCCAGTAACAGGTAACTACCTAAGAGAAATGAAAACACGTGCCTATACAAAAACTTGTACATGAATGTTCAGAGCAGCATTATTCATAAAAGCCAAAAAGTGCAAACAATCCAAATGTCCATCAATTGATGAATAAACAAATGTGGTATATCCATACAATGGAAAATTATTCAGCATTAAAATGGAATGAAGTACATATACTACATATATTACAACAGGAATGAGCCTTGGAAATATTATGCTACAAGAAAGAAGATACACACACAAGGCCACATATGGTATAACTCCATTCACATTAAATATCCAGAAAAGGTAAGTACATAGAGACATGCCCGACTGGGGACAGACTGATGATCACATTTCCATTCATCTCAAGGTATTTTCTAATATCCTTTGTTATTTCTTCTTTCATCCATTGGTTGTTTAAGAGTGCATTGTTTAATTCCCACATATTTGTGAATTTTCCAGTTTTCTTTTTGTTTTTTATTTCTGGCTTCATTCTATTGTTGTCAAAGACAATACTTTATATGACTTCAATCTTTTCAAATTTATTGAAACTTGTTGGCCTAATATAAAGTCTATCCTGGAGACTGTTCCATGTAAACTTGAGAACAATATGTATTCTGCTGTTTTGGGATAGAATGTTCTATATATCTCTGTTAAGTCTTTATAGTATTGTTAAAGTCTTCTATTTCCTTATTGATCTGCTGTGTAAATGTTCTGTTACTCAAGTCTACAACTGGTATTGGGGTTGGGTGGTGAATGACACCATAACAATCTTCACATACCTCAACAGCTGTCAAACAGAGGGTTTATTTTCTGTTATTACAAAGACCAGTGAATCAAAGTTACAAGATTTCAATTCAACATAGAGGAAAACTTTCTAGTAATTAGGATAACCCATACTAGAATGTTCTACCCTTTGAAATAGTGATGCTCTATCCACACTACTCCTGCAGAGACCCTAAAACCAGAGTTAGAAACCCCTTCTTGTAGTGGAAGGTTTGATTAGGAAATCCTCTAAGGACCAAATATAATTTATTGAGTCTATCATCCAGGTTCTGCATGTACATCTTTGTTACCTTCAGCACATCATTTAACTTTTTTGTGCCAAAGTTTCCCCTTTAATAAAATGAAGATAGTAATGGAAGCTGCCACCAGGGGTGTTCTGAATTTAATGAATTCACGTACATAAAATGACTAGAACAGTCTTAGCAAATAGCAAGTGCTTAACAAATAGTAGCTATGATGATGGTTGGGAAGTCTCTATTATTGTTGAACTATCTATTCTCCCTTCACTTTTGTCAGTTCGCTGCATATATTTTGGGGCTCTGTCACTTGGTACATATATGCTTATAATCATTATAACTTGAGGAATCAGCCATTTACCAATATATAATGACCTTCTTCGTCTCTTGTTTTAACTTAAAGCCTATTTTGTATGACACTAGTACTATCTGCATGGAAAGTCTTTTTCCACATTTTTAGTTTCACCCCATTTGTCTCTGGAACTAACATGTCTCTGTAGACAGCACACAACTGGATCATGAGTTTGGGTTTGTTTGTTTGTTTAATCCATTCTACCAGTTTCTGTATTTAACTGTTGAATTTAATACATTTAAAGTGATAACTGCAGAATACAAAAATAGCAAAATGGTAAAAGTTAAGTCCTTTTCCTTATCAGTAAAGTGTACTGTTACATAAATGTCAATTAGGTCAAGTTTGTTGACAGTGATGCTCAAATCTCTTATATCCTTGCTGACTTTTTTTTGTCCTATATTTATTCTACCAATTAGTAAGAAAGAGGTGTTCCTGTATCAAACTATGATTATTTCTTTCCCCCGTTGGTACTATCAATTTTTGTTTCCTGTATCTTGAAGCTTTGTTGTGAGATGCATACATGGTTAAGATTGCTACTTCTAAAAAAATTTTTTTTAAGTGATTTTTAAAAATGAATTACTCCTTAAATCACTATGATTTGTCCTTTTTCTCAAGAAATTATCCTTGTCCCAAAGTCATCTTTGACAGTTATTAAAGTCAAATATTAAAAGTCAAAGTTTTTCTTCTGATTTTTGTATCTTTTTCACCCTTTTACTTTCAACCTGAATCTTTATATTTCAAGTGTTTCTTATAGGCAGCATAGCTGGGCCATGCTACTTTATCTAGTTTGACAATTGCTACCCTTTAATTAGTGTATGCCTTATTTATACCTACTGTAATCATTGATATGATTGTTTTTAAGTCTTTTACCTTGATATTTATCCCCAATTGTCCCATCTGTTCTTTGTTCCTGTTAGTGCTTTCTTGACTTCCTTTTGGTAAAGCAATATTTATTCAATTTCATTTATTGACTTTATAGCTGTAGCTGTTTATATTTTTTTAATGTTTGCTCTAGTGATTACAGAGTGTATCTTTAACTTATCACAAACTTCACTTAATTTCCACCTGCCTGCTGTGCACTTATTGTCATATCTCACTTGTATATGTACCCCAAAACACATTACTATTATTTTGTTTTATGTAGTCCATAAGCTTTTGCATAAATATATGTATGAAAGAAAGATGATTTTTAATAAGGTCTCTTTATTTACCTATATATTTACCTTCCTGGTGCAGCATTCCTTCCTTAAGACCCAAGCTTCTTCTATCATTACTTCCCTTCAGCACTGAAGCACTTCTTTTAATGTTCCTTTTTATATAAGTCTGCTGTAAACAAATTATCTTTGCTTTTGTCTGTCAGAAATGTCTTTATTTCTCTTGCATTTTTGAAAAACATCTCCATGAGGATAGAATTACATGTTAACAGGTTTGCCTTTTTTTTTTAATCACTTTAAAATGTTATACCATGGTCCTCTGGCCTGCATTTTATCTGAGGAGGTGTCAGCTATCATTCATGTTATTGTTCCCCTTTATGTAATTTTTTTATTTTCTACCTCCTTTTAAGAATTCCTTTATAAAATTCATTGCTTTCCAGCAATTTAAATGTGGTTAAGTTTAGATTTCTTTGTATTTATTCTGCTTAGAGTATGTTATGTCCAAACTGCTTTTAAGCCTATCAAATGAATTCTTAATTTCTGATACTATAATTTTCATTCCTAGTCTGCCCATTTGATTCTTTTTATAGTTTTCCACCTTCCTGAAATTTTCTGTCTGTTCATCTGTACTGTTCAACATCCTGGCCATCACTGCCTCTGTTTCACTTATCTCTTCTCACATTTTCTTGTTCCTTTGCACTGTTATTTCATGTCAAATACTGTGTGTAAAGAACAATAGTTTACAAAGATCAGTAAAACTAAGAGCTAGTTCTTTGAAAATCAAATTGACAAACCCTTAGCTGGACTCCCCAAGAAAGTAAGAGGACTCAAATAAATAAAATTAGAAATGAAAAAGGAGACATTACAACGGACACCACAGAAATACAAAGGATAGGACATTACCATGAATGACTTTCACCAACAAACTGGACAACCTAGAAGAAATGGATAAATTCCTAGAAACATACAATCTCCCAAGACTAAATCAGAAAGAAATAGAACATCTGAACAGACCAATTACTAGTAAAGAGATTGAATCAAGAATCAAAAACCTCCAAAAACCAAAATCCCAGTACCAGATGGCTTCACTGGTGAATTCTATGAAACACTTAAAAGAGTTAATACAAATCCTTCTCAAACTTTTCCAAAAAAAAGAAGAGAAAGGAACACTTCTAAACTCATTTTACAAAGCCAACATTACCCTGAAACCAAAACCAGATGAGGACACTACAAGAAAAGAAAGTTACAGACCAATATCCCTGATAAACATAGATGAGAGAATCCTCAACAAAACATCAGCAAACAGAATTCAACAATACATTAAAGGATCATATGCCATGATCAAGTTATTCAGGGATGCAAGGATGGTTCAATATCTGCAAATCAATCAATGTTGTACATCACATTAACATAAGGATAAAAATCATATGATCATCTCAATAGAAGCAGCAAAAGCATTTGACAAAATTCAACATACATTTATGACAAAAGCTCAACAAAGTAGATATGAGGGTGCATATCTCAATATAATTAAGGCCATATATAACAAGCCTACAGGTAACTTCATACTCAACAGTAAAAGCTGAAAACTTTTCCTCTAAGGTCAGGAACAAGACAAAGGTGAACACTTTTATTCAACATAGTACTGGAAGTTCTAGCCACAGCAATTAGGCAAGAAAAATAAATAAAATTGTAAAGGAAGAGGTAAAATAGTCACTATTTGCAGATGACATGAAATTAAATATAGAAAACCCTAAAGACACCACAAAAAAAACTATTACAATAAACAAATTCAGCAAAGTTGCAAGATACAAAATCAATATACAAAAATCTGTTGCATTTCTATATGCTAATTACAAACTAAAAGAAAAAGAAATTAAGAAAACAATCCCATTTACAATTGCACCTAAAATGATTAATATCCAGGAGTTAATGAAACCAAGGAAGTGAGAGTACACTGAAAAAAATAAAATATTGATGAAAGAATTTGAAGAAGACACAATTAAATGGAATGGAGATATTCCATGCTCATGGATTAGAGGAATTAATATTGTTAAAATGTCCATAATACCCAAAACAATCTACAGATTCAATGCAATTCCTATCAAAATTCCAGTGGCACTTTTTACAGAAATAAAATAAACAATCCTAAAATTTGTATGAACTACAAAGACTCTGAATAGCGAAAACAACCTTGAGAAAGAATAACAAAGCTGGAGGCATCATGCTCTCTGATTTCAAACTATATTCACAAAGCTATAGTAATCAAAACACTATGGGATTGGCACAAAACAGACACAGATCAATGGAACAGAATACAGAACCCAGAAATAAACTGATACATATATGAACAATTAATTTATGACAAAGAAACTAAGAATATACATTGGGGAAAGGACAGTCCCTTCAAAAATTGGGAAAACTGGGCAGCCATATTCAAAAGAATGAAACTGGACTACTACATTACATGCTATACAAAAATTAACTCAAAATGGATGAACAGTTTAATGTAAGACCTGAAACCATAAAATCCCTAGAAGAAAACATGGGCAGTAAGTTCCCTGATATAGGCTCAGAGATAACTTTTTGGATTTCACACCAAAAGCAAAGGCAACAAAAGCAAAAATAAACAAATGGCCTACATCAAACTAAAAAGTTTCAGCTTAGCAAAGGAAGCCATCAACAAAATGAAAAGGCAACCTACCCGACGTGAGAAAGTATTTGCAAATCATATCTGATAAAGGTTTAATATCCAAAATATATAAAGAACTCATACAACTTAACAGCAAAAAAAATGTCCAATTAAAAAATGGGCAGGAGTTCTAAATAGACATTTGTCTAAAGATGACATACAGATGGTAAACAGGTACTTGAAAAGGTGTTCAATATCACTAATATCAGGAAAATGCATATCAAGACCACAATGAGCTATCACCTCAAACCTGTCGGAATGGCTATTATCAAAAATACAAGAAATAACATGTTGACAAGGATGTGGAAAAAAGGGAACCCTTGTATACTATTGGTGGGACTGGACATTTTTGTAGTCACTATGGAAAACAGTAGGAAGGTTCCTAAAAAAATTAGGTAAAATTACCATATGATCCACTTCTAGGTATTAATCTGAAGAAAACAAAAACACTATCTGGAAAAGGTATCTGTATCCCAATGTTCATTGCAGCATTATTTACAATGGCCAAGATATGAAAGCAACCTGTGTCCATCAATGGAGGAATGGATAAAGAAAATGTGGTATATATACAAAAGAATATCATTATTATTCAGCCATAAAAAAGAAGGAAGTCTTGCCACTTGTGACCACATGGATAGATCTTGAGGGCAATAGTGAAGTCATTCAGAAAAAGGCAAATACCATATGATTTCACTTATATGTGCAATCTAAAAAAAGAAAAGAAAAACAAGCTCATAGGTAGAACAGATTTGTGGTTACCAGAGGCAGGGGGTGAACAAATTTGGTGAACTAGGTCAAAAGGTACAAACTTCCAGTCATAAAATAAATAAATCATAGGGATATAAGGTACAGCATGGTGACTATCATTAGTACTGTGTGGCATATTTGAAAGTTGCTAAGAGAGTAGATCTTAAAAGTTATCATCATTAGAAAAAATTTTGTAACTATGTATGGTGACAGATGTTAACAAGACTTATTTTGCCCATCATTTTCCAATATATACAAATACTGAATTATGTTTTACAACTGAAGGTAATACAATGCCATATGACAAATACATCTTGATTTTTTTTAAAAAGGATAGTAATTTACTTCCATAAAGGTCAGCTCAATTTGATTGCTTGTGGGGGATGCAGAAGAGGCTGAATCCTTTCAATTTATAATTGAGCTGGGTTCAAGATTCATTGCAGCATTGTTAGATTCAGTTCAAGAATGACTTTAAATTACTTTTGGGTAATTTTAAGATGAGGACTTTTCCACAGGAGAAGATGGGATCTGAGCACTCGTGAAACTTCAAGATTTCTTTGAGCTTTACAGCCTAGCTGGAAGCCTTCTTAATAGTGAAAGATCTGGCTCTTGTACATTTTGGCTGCCAGCTGGGTTGTTGTCTTTGCTCTCCAGTAGCACCCTCTGCTGTCTGCGCCTTAAGACCTTTCTCTCTCTGCCCTGATACTAGGACTGCACCTTCTGAAAGGCTATTGCCTTGTTCTTAGTGAAAACCCAGATAGCCACAGAGGGCTATTTCTCAGCTCTCCTGTCATGCCCCAAGCCTGTATAGCAGCCCTGCCTTCACTTGAGAAAAGCCCCTAGTGCTTCAGAGTGACTTCTAAGAACTCTGCTGCCCAGCCCCTAGCCTGCAGCAGGCTCTGCCCACCTCAGCTGCTCTCAGCTCTCCTCCGTGGCCCCAGGCTCCAGCACACTATATCCACATACTCAGAGAAGGCCCCTGAGAAAGAGCTGGCAGGGAGGTGAAGCCTTGCTCTGTGAGTGGGGCTCCTCGGGATTCCAGTCGTCACTGCAGACCACGTGCAGTCAATACAAATTTGGCTGATTTCTCTTTACCTGTTCATAGCAGCTTCTTCCTCCCCCTACCCCAACAGGAATTAGAGTTTCTATGTGTCTCCTTTTTTTCAGGGAAGGGCATTTTTTTGTTCTACATTTCAATTTAGATTTTTTTTGTGTCTTCAGCTCTCTAGTGGGTTTTAGAGAACTTTGATTTTCTAGCTCCCCTACTTTCTCATTGTTAGGGTGAAAACAATGATGTCTAACTTTTACAACGTTCAATATCTTCCATGAAAGTAGAAGGCTTTTGTTATCCTTTTTGAGAGAAGAAAAACAGATTTGGAGCAGATAAATAACTTGGCCAAGGCGTAAAACTAAAAACAACACAAAACAGAAAACCTACAATTAAACTTATATCTCCTGACACCAAGCTTACAGTTCTGTGTACTGTACAAAGTACTATACTGAGGTAGGTAGGACAGGCTATTTGACTTTGGGCAAGTCATTTAAACTCTCTATTTGTAGTATGTAAAATGAAGAGATTGTTCTGGAGAAACTGAAAAGTCTCTTCCAATTCTAATACTTCAAGATTCACTGAAATTATATTTTTAAAATATAAACCATCATATTGTTTCTGAAAGCACAATTCTGTCTTTAGATGTTTGTAGATTAAGTCTAATAAGGATCACAAATTTATCAAGTCCAAAACCAGCTCTTGTTTTCTTTATCCCTCCCCTAAATTTACTCCTCCACACAGTCTACAACTCAGTAAATGACAACTCCTTCCTACTGCTCAGGCTCAAATCACTGTAACCATCCTTGACTTGCTTTCCTTTTATATTCCACAACCAATTCAGCAGCTCATCTTACTGATTGCTACAATAATGTCCTGTCTGGCCTCCTTTGTTTTTGTCCTTTCTCCCCTCACTCCTACCCCACCCTGTACTGTCTACATAGCAAATAGAATGGTTCTCTTATGAAATATCGATCATATTATGTCCTTCTTCTTAAACCCTGCCAATTATTTCCCCTTTCCTCAATAGAAAGGTGAAGTCCTTTAAATGGCTTGTAAGTCCTCTGTGATCTGGCCTCCCTGACCACTTTGACCTTACCTCCTACCCTGCTCCTGTCTTACTCCACTCCAGTCACACTGTTTTCCTTGCTATTCCTCCAACACACCAGGCATGTTCTTGCTTCAAGACCTTTGCACTGTGTCACTTCCTGAAACAGTCTTTCTCCAGGCATTCCCATGACATTTCTTCTGCTCAAATGTCACCTTATCAGAGAGGCCTTCCCTTTCACCAAACAGAAAAAGCAACTCCTCCCTCCTCTCATTTACTTTTCTATCATGCCTTAAAACTTCACTTCTCTCTTACTCAACTTTATTTTTCTCCAAAGCACTTTTCACCACCTTATCTGTATGTTTATTATCTCTCTTTCTGCCTACAATTATATCTCCTGAACTCCAAGCTCCTGGGCCTTGTCTCTTCACTGATTGTTGGATACCCACTGCCTAGAACAGTGACTGGCACATAGTAGCACACAATAAATAAATGAGGGATAGAAAACCACAGGACAGAAAATTCAATGGAAAGACACAGTTACAGGGACAGAACTGAAAACTAGAAAGCTGGGTTTGAACCTTGATTCTGATTCCACAAAACTCCCAGTGACCACCCTGTTCTCCTTCCCAGACCCCTCTGCTCCAGCCCCACCTCTCTCACAGCCACCCCAATGCTGGAAGTGGCAGTTGCAGAGGTAGACACCACACAGACTACTGGCAAGACACAAAGTGAGGCAGGGAAGGCAGAGGAAACAGTATTGCCCAGCCTGTGCCTATCCATACCTCAGCTTTGGTTGTCTGCACTGTAAAAAATAAGTATGTCCTGCAGGATGTCATTGGATAGCATCATAATGGCTTGTTATAAAATACAATACAGCTTGCGGACTCAGCTGGTAAGATACTGAGACTACTTTATTGAAGTATTAATATACAATCTTACATTGTTTCAAATATACAACACAGTGGCTCAACAGTTACCCATATTATTAAATCCTTACCCCCTCTACTGCGGTTACTATCTGTCAACATAGTAAGATGATACAGAATCATTAACTGTATTCTCCGTGCTGTACTACTGTCCCTGTGACCAATTTATATTGAAGACACTGAGACTCGTAATCTTGGTGTAGTACATTCATGCCAGGCACTGGGCACAATCTTTAGTTTGGAAAGAAGCCATGGTGTAAATGGTTAAGATGCCAGACTTTGAAGAAACACACTGGTTGAGTTCAAATCCTGGCTCTGCCACTCACCAACTATGTGATTTGGGGCAAACTCCCTATTCAATCTGGGCCTGTTAAATGGGTGTAATAATGTCAATCTCATAGGGATGCTGGAAGGATTAAATAAAACAAATGTGATGTGATCAGCCTAAAAGTGGGCACATGGAGGGCTCTATGAAAGATTGTTACAATTACTAAAAATTATGCTCCAGGACAGACAAAGAGAGACTAATACTGTCAAGAGTAGGAAAATTAACATATAGAGAAACCTCTTCTTTTCATTACCTATTAACATAGATCTCATTATATAAGTCTCTTAAATGTACTATGTGATGGCAAAGGGACTAACACTATCTGTATACTTTGGATATATTTTATTGTAAATCTCATCTCCCACCTTGTTTCCCAACACCTCTGATATTCCCTAACCATAGAAATACAGAAATGCAAATGCCAAAATAGGGGTAAAGTCCAAATGAATGAATTAAAATTGGAAAACTGTGATACAATATTATTTTATATTTCCCAAAATACTGCCTCACAAGCTGAAGTATAATAAAAATGTGATAATAATAAGTATCCTAATGTATATTTTGATCCATGTGAATTCAAGTTTAGACAATTATTTGATGTCTTCTTGTAAAAATTTTAGAGTATACAACTAAAATAAACTCAAAAATTACTATTAGGAAAAAAATCTCAGAAAATAATTTTTTTTTTAATAAAATTGTTTTTTAAAACAGCTCATCCTCCATGCCTAACTGGCTTCACGTAAAATACTGGTCTTTCTGATTCACGAAAAGCAGGTGCCAATTCCTGAACACAAACTGAAATGACAGGAGAAATTTTCAGTGCTATTACAGCCATGAGTATGAACTTTAATTCCCCTTCATCGCATTTTTGTGAAAGAGGGGAGGGAAAAGAAGAGAGAAGGTGAGGTGTGTCTCTTCTGTTCTGTAGCATCTAGCCCAGTGCCAGGAACAACAAAAAAGGAGTATTTATAAGCACTCAAAAAAATTAAAAATAAAGAAAATTGATTTCCTAACACATATATGGCATATATATTAGAGAACATAGAATGATACACTCTACATTACAGCATAATCTAGTGTTTACATAAGCAGGTTCTGAGACAAAGTGCCTGGTTTTGAAATATAATGCAGTTTATCAGCTGGGTGACCTGGGCAAGTTACTTCACCTCTCTGTGCCTCATTTTCTGCATCTCTAGCATGGGGAAATTGGGTATCTTCCTCATAGGGTTGTTGTGATGGTTCAATAAAGACACGTGATTAGAAAAATGTCTCACATATAGAATGTACACACTGTCAGCTGATATTATAGAAACAAGAGAAAGGAGTGGCTTACTTGAAGAAATTTTCATTAAGAAATAAGTTAAGCAGAGTTCCACAATTCATCTGCAAAGTCATTTATATCAACTGCTAAAGTTGTATGTTTAGATTCAAGTATTTAATGAAGGGTAATGTTATGACCTCAAATACAGTTTTGGGGATTACATAGGCAGCCTCCTCATCCTCCCCTCCTGTATTAATCATTCCCCACTTCTCTTGGAGCCCAAGTGTCAGCTTATCACTCCCTTTCATGAATTAAATTCTTAATGCTTAAAGATACACCAAAAGCAAAGCATTTCTAAGTTTAGCAAAGTAACCACTAGCCTACAAGTATAGTTAAATGCTTTAATTTTAGAGTAAATAAAACTAAAATTCACAATAGTGAATCAAAGTGGATTGTGGGTCAGGATGGAAGGGGTGGTCAAAGGAGAAGAGAAGGAAAATGGACAACAGGAGAAATATTATAAGACTTCAGAGTGCTGTGAAAATTTAATTCCTGAATATTCTTCCTTTCTCCTGCTATACTGTAAGGGCTTTTCTCACATATGACATATAAAAGAAAGTCACTGCAATATTTAAAACACTTCAGATTTTTTTAAATTCATTTTCTGAAACTGTTGCTGGCTCCATTAATTTGTCACTTAACAGAAATTCAGAATTAAAAGGAAACATACACCAAATAAAGAAGACATTACTGTTATTTCTAAGTGATGTTCTTATCCTGCTATTGATAGGCCACACACCCAGCAGTTGTTTTCTCCACAGCCAAAGAAGATACAGACCATCCACCTTCTCTTACTGCTATGCCTCTCAGGGTTCCAAATGGTAGGTGTTCTCTCCCGAACGCCAGCTGGCACTTGGGGAGCACCCTGAATTCTCAGTCTTATTAACACTTCCACTAATGCCTGTAGATAAGCAAATCTACACGAAATTATTGATGGTTAAAAAGCTGTTCTTTAAATTAGGCATTTCCTTATTAGCCACCCCAACCCCCTCTCCAACATTCTATACCAAAGGTGTATCCCCAAGCAGAGTTCAGATCCTTTCTTCTTGTACTCCCCTTTGGAGGCCTCTGAAGACATCTCACCTTCGGGTGGCAATTCCCTGAATCCTGTCTATGCAAGGCAACACCTTGGCTGAGCCCTCCAGTCAGGTTTTAAAAAACGAGCGTAATGGGGGCCAAGTGATAATGCCCACTCACTCCCAGTTCATTGAATAAAGGTAATGATTTAAGATGTTTACAATGTACTGCTTATGAATTAAATTCTTGATGGTGTTGCACTCAGAAAAAGCCTCCAGCTTTAATGCTCTCTTTTTTTCAAAAGGAGGGGGAATCTCCAAAATTACAAATAAAATTTCCACATGCTAAAAAACCTGTCAGAATGATAAATTTGAGAGAAATACATATTATGCCTTATACTACTTATATATAATTGCATAATAATAAGGCAGGAAGCACACTGACTGCAATATAGTGTTTATGTGAATGTATACGATTTCCATGCATATTCTTTTTTTATTAACCACACCCTCTTCGAGTGGATACCCCGGCTCGTCGGGGCCGGAGAGCTTCACGCCGCCCGGCGGTCCGCTGGGTAGGGGTCCCCATTGGGACCCCAGCATTGCAGGGTACCGAGCACGGCGTCGCGGTCGCCCCGGGGCGAGCGTCGGGGGTCCAGGGCCCCCAGGGCTCCGTTCCCCCGGGCCCGCCCCGCCCTCCTCGCCCTCCCCTCACAGCAGGCCACAGGCCGCGGCCGGCCTCGCCCAGCCCGCAGCGGCCAAGCAGGGTCGCAGCCCGGCCGCACGGGCCAGACGGGTGTGAGCCCCACACTCACCATGGCCGGAGAGCAGCCAGCGCGCCCACAGCCGCGAGTCACAAGGCGCCGGCACCGCCCGTTGTCCTGGTGACGCCAGTCAGGCGCCCCGCCCCATCCCCAAGGTGGGCTTGGAGACGGCCATTGGCGGCCTCATAACACGTGATATAAAGGGGCGGAGCCCTTGGGACCGCCCCCTCCGCGCCCCACGCCCGGGCTGTGGGGTGGGGCGTCCCGGGTGGGGCGTCCCTCACATCTGAACAGCATCACCCTGACCACTTTGACGTCCTTACCTGACTTAGCTCAGCCGCAGACTGCCCAGCTGGAAGGGACCCTGATGGATTTTGAGACAAGATTACACAGGTTGCACATGATTATTGAAGACATTTTAAATTAAGGATAACATGAATTAACTCAGGGAAGACAAGTAGTGATTCTATAGCATCTCACTACACTGATGGACAGTGACTGTAATGGGGTTGGTGGGGGGGACCTGATGAAGGGGGTAGTGTAATCACCATAATATTGCACATGTAATTGTAGATTAATAATACCAAAATAAGTTATATTTTTTTTTTTAAAGGATAACATGAATTAAAAAGAAAAAAACCACACGGAATCCCGGAACCTGTGAGGTACCCACTGCATATATTTAAGTCTATATGCTTCCAAACTGCCAGTGAAATATATATTATGTGTTGTATTCTTAAAAATAGAAGGAAACTGTGCACACTTTTATAATCTACCATTTTCAATTAAAAGTTATTATCTTTGCATGCCACTTCATGGAACAGCAGTGTGTGTACACTAATGTATTAAATTAATCAGCAATCTGTTGGATGTTTTTCATAGGGTCATATCCTCACATTAAGTCTATGAAGAAGAGACACATTCAACAATTGACCTGACATTTCCCCCTTAACTTTTAATAGGCATCTCAAACTTAATATAGCCCAAATGAGACTTTTGATCCAAGTTTCTTACTCTCCAGTTTTCCTCATCCCAGCAAATGTTCACACTTTCCCCTTCATTGCTCAGGACAAAAACCTGGGAATATCCTCTTCTCTCTCTTTCCTCATACCTCATATCCAATCCAGTAACAAATGTCCTTGACTCTATCCTTAAATAAATCCTGTGTCTCAGAATTGATTTCTCACCATCTCCACTCACAGCCACCATCACTGCTTGCCTAAATTAGTCTCCCTGCCACCTGTCTTCCCTCCTACAGTTTACACAACAGCACCGTTTCAGTGGCTTCTTGTGGCACTTAAGAAAAAAATCCAAACTCTTCCCATGGTCTACAGAGTCCTCCACGACAGGGGCCTTGCCTACTGCATTAACCTCATCTCCTACCACACTTCCCTCATTCACTCCACACTAGCCTCATTCTATTTCCTGCGGTTCCTCAAACTTGTCAAACATTGTCCTACTTAAGAATCTCAGCAACAACTGCTTCCTTTATTTGGAATGTTCATCCTCCAGAACTTCACACTGCCCACCCATGCACTTGATACAGGTCAGTTACCTCTTCAAATGTCATCTTTACAGAAGCCTTCATTGTTCAGTCCAAAATATCTCACCCCAGTTACTCTTTCTCACCCCAGTCAGCCTCTCTTATAGCTCTGTCTTGTTTTCAAAGTACGTAGTGCCCCTTGAAATTGTCTTTTAAAATACTTGGTGTATTAATCACTGCCTGTCTCTTGACATTGGAATGCGAGGTGTTATCTGGTTTTATCTCTGTGTTCATGGTGTTTAGAACGGTTCCTGGCCTATAGTAGGTATTCAGTAAATATTGATGATTGATTGAATGAATGAATGAACATCTATCCTAGGACTGGATGGTCAGTTTGAAGATACAAATAAGAGCATGACCTGTCAAAGTAGGGAGAGTGATGGAAGAAGAAAAATTGTAATTAGTGACAGCCTGTATCTATTTTATTATGAAATATACATAAAAATAATAAGATATATGGAGGTTCCTCAAAAAACTCAAAATAGAAATACCATTTGACCCAGGAATTCCACTCCTAGGAATTTACCCTAAGAATGCAGCAGCCCAGTTTGAAAAAGTCATATGCACCCCTATGTTTATTGCAGCACTATTTACAATAGCCAAGAAATGGAAGCAACCTAAGTGTCCATCAGTAGATGAATGGATAAAGAAGATGTGGTACATATACAAAATCGAATATTATTCAGCCATAAGAAGAAAACAAATCCTACCATTTGCAACAACATGGATGGAGCTAGAGGATATTATGCTCAGTGAAATAAGCCAGGCGGAGAAAGACAAGTATCAAATGATTTCACTCATCTGTGGAGTATAAGAACAAAGAAAAAACTAAAGGAACAAAACAGCAGCAGACTCACAGAACCCAAGAATGGACTACAGTTACCAAAGGAAAAGGGGCTGGGGAAGATGGATGGGAAGGGAGGGATAAGGGGGAAAAAGGGGTATTATGATTAGCACAGATAATGTAGTGGGGGTGGGGGGAAGATACGGGGAAGTCAGTATAACAGAGAAGACAAGTAGTGATTCTGTAGCATCTTACTATGCTGACGGACAGTGACTGTAATGGGGTATGTGGTGGGGACTTGATAAGTGATTCTAGTAACCGTAATGTTGCTTATGTAATTGTACATTAATAATAGCAAAATAAATAAATAATAAGATATTAATGTACAGTGTTTAAAAAGTGAACACGTATGTAAACACCACCCAGTTCAAGAAACAGAACATTGCCAGAAATCCAGAAGATTTCATGTCCTTTCCCAATCTTAAGCCCCCACTTTTTCCAAGTGACCACTATCTTACTTTTTATGGAAAACACTTTCTTGCTTTTCTTTGTATAATTTTTACAGTTCACTCCTTTTCATTACAACAGAGCATTCCACTGAATGTGTATTCAAGAATAACCCATCCCACTGGTGATGGGCATTTGGGTTATTGGGTCATTTCCTGTTTAGGACTATTATAAACAGTGCAGTTATGAGCTTTCTCCTTGTGCCTAGAAGCATTCTTTCTCTAGATGAGGGTTTCTCAGCCTTGGCAGTTTTGACATTTAGGGCCAGATAATTCTTTGTTAGAGGTGGGAGGCAAGGGGAGACAGTCCTATATATCTTAAGAAGTTCCCCAGTAACCAGGGCTTTTACCACTAGATGCCAGTGGCATGCCCCCAGTTGTGAAAACCAAAAATGTTTCTTCAGGCATTCTCGTATGTTACGGGACAGGCAAAATTACCCCAGATGAGAATCACTGATCTCAGGTGAACAGCGAGGAGGAAAATTGCTGGTTTGTCTATCTTTAGATTTACTGCATCGTGCCAGACTATTTTCCTAAGAACTTGCAACAGAAGTGACATTATGGAATTAGCAGAGTAGGGAGCCCCAAGAATTGGTCCCTTGCAAAAACTGGTCTTCCCAGCAAGAATTTATCTAAAACTGACAGAATCTATCTTTTTGGAATTCTGGAATCTAATTAAATACTTATATCAACCTTAATGAAGAAAGAGGCAGCTGAATTGTGGTAAGAAATCTTGTATGGTTTTTGCTTACCTGGCTAGCATCATCCCCTATCCCCCAGCCTGGCAGTAGCCTTGTGGACAATGGCCCTTGGTACAGCTAACTGGTGCCAGGGAAACAGTATGGACCTTGTTCTCAAAAGTTGTGGACATGGATTTGATCTGTCTGGTGGTTTGCTAAGGAACCACCACAGAGACCAGCCTTTATTTAGCCCTCCTCGGGTTGAAGTGGCTTTCTGGGTGGCACTTGCCGGAAGCATTTAAAGATGTATGCTACCTGCCTGGGGCAAGGAATGAAGGATGAGGCAAACAGCAAACGGACCCAAAAGCGTGGGTATGAAGAGACCAAGGAGGAAGATTCCTGGGGGAGTAAGAGCTGTGCAGGGCTGTGGTGTATGGGGAATCAGGAGTGCATTGCGCATGCCCAGGGAAAGATGCATCCTCAGGAAAGACTGCGAGGTCCCCAGATTTACCCGCTAGCTGATCTTTAGACTGCACATAATCAGGGAGTGAGGCTACAGCAGAGTTGTAGTCAGCTTGGCTTACCACTGAAGGAGTATCCTAAGCTCATATGCAAAGACCAAGGTTTTTTTTTCTTTTTGTGTCCAGATAGGAAGTATCTTTCCATCACTAGCTGGCTGCTGAGACAACAGAACAGAGATTTCAGTGAGCATACGTGACAAGGAATACAGTCTTTGTAAAGTAAGTTGGAAAAGTCACTAAATAAATGGACAACAGCCCGCTCCACAATCAACATCAGAAAGCCCCGTGGAGCTGGAGATAATCTGGAGAGATGGAAAGTACGTTGGTTGTTTAGGGCTGGGGGAGGAATAGGGGGCTACAATGTTGACAGCTTAAGGGTATGAGGTTTCTTTATGAGGGGATGAAAATGTTCTAAAACTGACTGTGGTGATAGCAGATGTCCGTGACTATACTAAAAACCATTGAACTGTACAGTCTAAATGACTCGAATGCATGGTATCTCAATAAAGCTGTTTGTTTTAAAGCCATGTTGTTGCCTCATACACGTTAACTCTAATACATTCTTGATAATTTGCCTTTGTATCAATATGATATATCCCTCTTTTTCCTGAACTTTTCACTTTAAATCCCATTTACTCTTTTTCTCCCTTTACATATTGAGGTATAATTGACAATCTAAAATTATATATATTCAAGGTATATGATTTGATATATGTGTAGACTGTGAAATAATCACCACAATCAAATTAATGAACATATCCATCACCTCACATAGTTACCATTTTCGTTCCCTTTTTTTCAATTTTTTTTTTTTTTGGTGGTAAGAACACATAAAATCTACTCCCTTGGCAATGTAGCATATTGCAACTATTTTTACATTATTGTACAGTATATCTCCAGAATTTATTTATCTTGCATAATTGGAACTTTGTACCCCTTAACCAACATCTCTCCATTGCCCTCTATCCCCAGTTCCTGGCAACCACCATTCTGCTCTCTGCCTCTATGTGTCTGACTATTTTAGATTGTATGTATAAATGAAATTATGCAGTATTTATCTTTCTGCATCTGGTTTCTTTTGATTAGCATGATGTCCTCCATTGTTGCAAAGGGCAGGATTTCCTTTCTTTTTAAAGGCTGATTAATATTCCATTGTATAACATTTAGATTTTTCTGTTTTAAAAGTTTATGTGAATGTATTCATATAATAACTGGGCTTTTGTGATGCTTCTTTTATCTAGCACAGTATTTTCAAGATTCATCCAAGTTGTAGTATGTATCAGTACTTCATTCCTTTTCATGGCCAAATAGTAGTATACTGAATGGATATACCACATTTTGCTTATCCATTTGTCCACTAATGGACATTTCAGTGGTTGGCTATTGTGAATAATGCTTCTGTGGGGACATGTGCTTCTCATTTCTCTTGGGTGTATACCCAGGAGTAAAGTTGCTGAATCATATGGTAACTCTATGTTTGAGCATTTGGGGAACTGCCAGGCTGTTTCCAAAGTGGCTACAATGTTTTACATTCCCACCAGCAGTATATAAGGACTGCAATTTCTCTACATCCATGGCAACACTTGTTATTATCTGACTTTTTTATTCTAGCCATTCTAATGGGTGTGAAGTGGTATTTCCAAATTGTGGTTTTTAACAACGTTTTCCTGATGACAAGTGATGTCAAGTATATTTTCATGTGCTTACTGGCTATTTGTATATCTTCCTTGGGGAAATGTCTATTTATAACTTTTGGCTCATTTTTAATTGAGGTATTTATCTTTTTTTATTTTGTTGCATATGCTTTCGGTGTCATATCTAAGAATCTTGCTAAATCCAGGTCATCAATATTTATCCTTATATTTTCTTCTAAGAGTCTTTTATTTTTAGCTCTTACATTTGGGTCCTTGATTCATTTTAAGTTAATTTGGTGTAAGGGTCCATCTTCATTCTTTTGCATCTTGATATCCAGCTATCCATCCCAGCACCATTTCTTTAAAAGACTATTCTTTTCCTCATTTAATGGTCTTAGCACCTTGTTGAAATTCAGCTAACCATAGATTTATAGGTTTATTTCTGGACTCTCAATTTTATTCCATTAACAACATAGCTTTAAATTACATAACACAAAAATTGACAAATGTGTCTGAAATGCACATTTTTTCAAATACACAAAATATTCCCTCAAATTAGGAAAGGCCCCCATGGACAGCTATAAAGCCTACATACTGTGCAACTCTAAGGTGCATTAGTCACATAAATTAGGGTATAATTATTACCCCAGAATAGTGCACAATGACATCCCTGGCCAAAATTAGTCATACCAGGATGCCAAGGATGTTGCTTGAAATTCTTTACAACACTAGTGCCCTGCTAACTATATTCACTGACCATAGCACAATAAAATTAGACAAATGACAAAAGATAGACATACATTTAAAAGTATACCTGTGAATACTTGTGGGAGTCAGCTGATGCAGCACTTACAGGAAAATGCACTGTCATGAATGCATTGAGTAAAGATCAAAACAACTGAAATTAAGAGGAAGAAGCAAGAAAAAGTACAATAAAATAATTCTGAAGTATACTGAAGAAATAAATAGTAAAAATGAAGGCATTTTAAGATCATGAAAAGATAAACCACAGATTGGGAGGATATATCTGCAAAACACATATCTGATAGAGAACTTGTATCCAAAACATGTGAAGATCTTTTAAAACTTGACAATAAGAAAACCAAAAACCCTATTTAAAAACGGGCAAGAGATCTGAACAGACACCTCACCAAAGAAGATCTACAGATGGCAAAAAATAAGCATATGAAAAGATACTCAACATTATATGTCATAGGAAATTGCAAATTGAAACAATGAGATACCACTACAAACCTATTAGGATGGCTAAAATCCAAAGCACTGACAGTATTACCAAGTGCTAATGAAGATGTATAGCAATAGGAGCTGTTTTTCTTTGCTGGTGGTAGTGAAAAATGGTAAAGCATCTTTGGAAAGACAGGTTAGCAGTTTCTTATAAAAAACATGCTCTTACCATATGGCCCAGCAACTATGCTTCTTGGTATTTACTCAAATGAGTAAAAAATGTGTGTCCACAATAAACCTACATGTGAAGTTTATAGCAGCTTTATTCATAATTGCCAAATGAAAGCAAACAAGATGTACTTCAGTAGGTGAATGGATAGATTCTGGTACCTCCATCCAATGGAGTATTATTGGCATAATAATAAATGAGCTATCGAACCATGAAAACACATAGAAGAACCTTAAATATATATTGCTAAGTGGGAGAAGCCAATCTGAAAAGGTTGCATGCTCTATGATGCCCAAATATACAACATTCTGGAAAAGGCAGAAGTATAGACGGTAAAAAGATCAGTGGCTGCTAAGGATTTGGGGGAGGGAGGGAGGAGCACAAGGAATTTTTACAGCAGTGAAACTATTCTGTATGATACTGTAATAGTGGATACATGAAACTCACTTGTCAAACCCATAAATCTATACAACACAAAGACTGAGCCCTAATGTAGACTACGGAGTTTATCATTGATTCAGCAGTTGTAACAAATATGCCATACTAATGCAAATGTTAATAATAGGGGAAATTGTGTGGGGATGGAGTGGGGTGGGGGTGGAGCAAGGGATAGAAAGTATATGTGAATCATGTACTTTCTGCTGTTTTTCTGTGAACCTATAGCAGCGCTAGAAAAATATCATTTGTTCTTGGGAAATTCAATCCAGGGAGGTCTCCCTGCACACTAGGTGCTTTTCCCTCAACATGGCAAAGGCTCTTGACTCTGATCGAGAGAGGATTCATGATCAGGTTGAGCAGGTACAAGCAAAGAGTAGTTTAATAAAATTAAAGTACACACTCAAGGACGGAGTGGGGGCATGCTCCAGAGATGAGCAGCAAGGTGGGGTTTGAGCTGGGTGGTCTTATAGCTGGCATTTAAGCAGGAGGGAATAGTCATAGAGATAGGTGGGGTTTTCTCAGAATTGGGAAGGGATTTCTGAGAAAAGGGGCTACTCCCTCTTTTCATCCTGATATGGTTTGCCTTGGAAGTGTCATGGTGCCAAGGGGTGTGATTTTTGTATGCTAATGAGCATATAATGAGCTTTGGGACAACTGCAGGTTACCTTTATTTCTCTTCCTAAATCTAGTTGGTTTGAACTGGTTACAAACCACATTCTGTTTTGCCATCAGTTATTTTTCTAGAATATAGCTGGTTTGTTCTCACTTAACCTATTCTGCCAGCTGACTGCATGAACTGGCCTCAAGATTTTCTTGACTCGTCAAGGGCCTGGCTCATTTTCTGAACTACACTGCCTATATCAGTTTACTAGTTACAAAAAAGAATAAAGCAGAAATTAATCACATAGGGGGTTAATAGAGTTGAATAGAACCAGAAGGTGATTTTTTGAAAAGATTAGTAAAATAATTAACTCCTGATAATATTAATCAAGTCAAAAAGGGAAAAGGTACACATAAAAACACTAAAGACATTGTATGGGAAAATGATACATAACACTATGAATAATTTTGCACCAATAAATTTGAAACTTCAGATGAACATAATCATTTTCTATAAGGTTGTAAATTTCAAATTAATGAGGAAAGTGTAGAAAACATAAATAGAATGGTTAGAAAAGCCAAACACTTGAGAAATGGAAAGATCTAGGTAACTTCCCAAATGCATCAAATGATTTTACAACAAGTTTTGCAAAAACTTTGGAAACAGAAAAATGCCATCCTATATAATACATTCCAGAGTATAGAAAACATGGGAAACTAACTTATTTTATGAGTTTGGAATCATCTTTTCACAAAAGTTGGACATTAAATGTCAGCAAAACAACAACTCCAACTAAAGAGAAGGCAATCTCATTTATACACGTAGATGTAAAAGTCCTAAATATTGTTAGCACATCAATTCCAGCAGAGTAATAAATCACTAATCATAGCAAGCTTTCATCACATAATGCAAAAATGACTTGGCTGGTGTGATGTAATGAGTTATAAGAAATAAATATTTGGTCATTCAGATAACCAAATATGTATTTCCCAGGTATATTTGGTCTTCATCCACAGTTCCTGGAAACACTTCAGAGCCTCAAAGGTGAAACGGGTATTTTGCCATGTTAATGAGAGGCTTTTGGACCCCCACCCAAGCGCAGGGGCTGAAAGTCGAATCAGCCAATGGCTAATGGTTTAGTCAATCAGGACTATGCAATGAAGCCCTCACAAAACCTCAAAAATTTTTAAAAGAGCTCGCTTACTCTCTCACTGTCTCTGTGCTTTGCTCTGCTTGGTTGGTTCCTGCTTCTTGGTCAAAGAGAGAGCTTCTATTCTTGGGGATCCAGGATGCCTCCATGTGCCACTGAGCCAGGCCCCAAGCTCCATGAAGGTAGAAGCTTCTTTATTTGGAACCTTGCCCTATGTGTCCCCTCATCTGGCTGTTAATTTGTATCCTTTATGGTATCCTTTATTAAACTGGTAAACGTAAATGCTTTTCTGAGTTCTGTGAGCCCAAATTAATCAAACCTAAGGGGGAGGTCGTGGGAACCTCCAACCTGTAGCTGGTAAGTCAGAAGCCTAGGGAACTGCCTGGGGCTTGTGACTGATGTCTGGTGTGGGGGGTGGAGGGCTGTCTCGTAGGATGGAGCCCTTAACCTGGGAATCTGGTGCTGTCTCTGGGCAGATAGCATCAGAATTAAGTTGATTTCTCCAACACCAGCAGAGAATTGCTTGGTGTAAGTATGTGTGGGAAGACCCTCTCCCATATATTTACACATACTGCAATTGGGTCTGGGTACCTGAATGAAATTATACTACTATTACTGCTGTGTATAATATTGTTACTGTTATACACATATGTAGGGAAAAAATATACCATTGCATTTGGTGCCAGAGATGTGGCACCCTCTGAGGTCCCTTTTATAAGAATCCCATTCATGAGGGCCCCATCCTCATGACCTGATCACCTCTCATAGTGCCCACCTCCTAATACCATCACATTGGGGGTTAGGATTTCAATATATGAATTTTGGGGGTGGGTGGAGGACAGAAACTTTAGTCCACTCCACATGCCTTCCTGAACAATACAAAAAAACCTTAGAACATCATAACTCCACTTCCCCCTCCCAACTTGTATGCTGAATTTTATGTTTTCTTTATGTAACTTATAATTCTAGGTTATTAAACATCTAAAACCTCATAGATCTCATTATTGTTGTTTATGCAGTCAATAATTATCTATATTTTTCTATTTATTAATTTTCATTTGTTCCTATATCTCAGGTTTTCCTCCATGGATCATTTTTCTTTTGCCAGAACATCCTTGGTATTTCCTTTAATGTGGGTATGCTGGTGTTAAGCTCTGAAGTTTTCACATGTCTGAAAACAAAAGATTTTTATTTCACCTTCCTTTGCAGAGGTCATTTTCACTGGGCATAGAATTCTATGTTTGCAGTCATTTTCTTTTTTAATTTAAATACAATATTCCTTTGTCTTTGGACTTTTTTTCAGTTTCTATGGGGAAATCATCTGTAAGTTTTGTCATTTCTCCTTTGAAGGTAATCTCTCTTTTTTCTTTAGCACCTCTAGTTTTATTTTGTTTTGGTCTTTGGGTTTCAGCAGATTTACTATATTATACCTTGGAATGGCTTTCTTTGTATTTATCTTGCTTGGCTTGTATATCTTCTAGGACCTCTGGCTTATTATTTTTTTTACCAATTGAGAATAACTCTCAGCCATAATTGCTTGAAGTATTTTTCTGTGCCTTTATCACTCTCCTTTCTTTTTAGCACTTAAATCATCTATGCTTGATCTTCACAGCATTCTCTCTATATATTCTTTTCTTTTCCTTTAAAAAATTTTTTCTTCCTTTTGTCTCCTTATACTTCACTCTGGTATTTTTTTCAAACATATCTTCCAGTTCAGTAAATCTCTCTTCAGCAATGTTTAGTCTACTGTTATCAATAGCCACTGAGTTTTTCATTTCAGTTATAATTTTTAGTTGTAAACTATATATCTTAAAATTTTTATAATGTCTAGTTCTCTGCCATATTTCTCAGGCTTGTCTTTTATCTTCCTGAATATAATTAATAAAGTTATTTTAAAGTCTGTATCTGATAGCTGATAGCTTCAATATCTGGTTTCTCTTTGGTTCTGTTTTTATCATTTATTGTTTCTCCTGGGTTTTTTTCTTTTTCTTTTTGGTCTCTTGTGTGGTTGTTCTGTTTTAATTGTAGGCCAGATAGGCACTTGCAAAACTGTGGATTAATTTGATCCCCACAATGGTGTATTTTATTTTATTTGTCTATTTCTGGTAGGCACATGCATGCCCAAGTAATATGAGTTAATCTTAAGCTAAATTCAGTGACTAAGATAATTCAAAGTTGACCTGCAACCTCTCCAAGAACCTGCCTTTTCTTGTATAACCTTATTACTAATGTGGAGCATTGAGATCCCAATGCAAAGCAAAGGAACACCCCTTTTTAGTTGATCTATCTCATTTTTCTATTCTTTTTGCCTGACAAGGCTATCAAAAGTCCATTCAGTTTCTCATCCTCTCAGAGTCCCTCTAAAATGAGTAAATAATCCCCCAGGGGGAAAGAAGTCTTAATCACTAGGACCATCTCTCTGAGCCCCTGCCCTTCCAGGGATCTTAGTGTAAGAATTATTCACTATTTTATTAGCTGCCTGATGCCTTTAAGTAGATGTTACCAAATTTTGTTCAGGTTTTTTAATTGTCCTAATCCTCAGAATGAGACTCCTCTAATTTATTTCACCATTACCAGAGTGAAAATTCCCTTAAACCTTTTCTATTCAACTCCTATGAGATAGAGATAGAGGTACAGGTATCAGAAATAAATCAAGATAACTAGATTTGACATCAATAAACAGACATAGGCACTGTATAATGTCTAGAGTGTATTTTAATATTTTACATGAATTGTATTGTTAATACATATTTGGTAAATTTCATTCCTCAGTAGTATGTCTTGAACTTTTGTGTTAAAGCATATAGATCTTCCTCATTCTTTTTTGTATAATATCCATCAAGCTCATAATGAGGTACATATTTGGCAAGGTAAGAGCTTGCCTTTGATATGATTAGTAGTCAAAGGGTACTTGGCTTTTATGAAACATTTTGATTTGTTTTAATAAGGTGAATGAATCCATTTTGACTTGTGTAATTAAAAATTTGAAAAATGAGTAGCATTATACTGGTGAAAATGGCAATTTGGAGTTAGAACAGCATCATTTGCTAGACAACTTCTTTGACATTTGGAGATTATTTTTAATATACTCGGTGTGCAGTAGCTTTTGCTCTGTGGCATTTCAAAAGATTCTACTGCCTCTCCATTTCTTCCCAATAATTTGGTCGACATCACCACCTAATCAATCCATACAATGCCTTCTTTTCACTGGTAACAGAATCTTTTCTTCTGACTCCTGAATCATTCTTCCCATCCAGTTTCCCTTTTGCTTCTGTAGGCACACATTGTGCATTTTTGTGGGACCTGGAGAAGCTGAAGCTAAGAATTTGTTTATTTTTCTATGAATGAAGATAAAATTCTTTAAAAACTAAGTCCAAATAGCTACAGAGAAGTGCTTTTATTTGCTCGTTTACTCTTACACAGCCTATTTGGCAGGGCCCTCCTAAAAGTCACTAGACAGGAAAATATGCTATCTTAAAATATAACATAATGAAAAACAGTCGGCTTCTAATTATTCTCCTAAGGCTATTCCTGCCCTTTTTAATAAGTTAGAGCAAGCATGGTCACCTTTTTACGGATGGCATAGAAGGTAAACAGGAACTGAGACTGTAGATGGCATGCCTGGCAATCCAAGATGCAGCTCATAGTCTTCCCACAGCAGGGATGACCTTCTGCAGGGTTTAATCAGGCATTAATTGCATGTCTGGTGGGGTCCTCAGAGGTTCTATGCCTCCACAGTATCTCGCATGTGCTCTGACTGCCCTCTCTCCATCCCAGCCCAGCTTCATCCTTAGACTTTGGCAGTTACCCTTCTCCAACTTGAATGTTCCTTGAGACTGCTTCTCAACTTGTTTTCCCATCACTTGTATTTTGAATGAATGAATGAGAGCTACTCAATTTGCTCAGGGTCACCGTACTATCAAGGGGCAGAGCCCACCTATTTCTCTGTTCAGCACTCTGTTATCCACTGCTGGGAATAAAGGGACAACACAAAATATATCTCTCCCCTTTTCCCCATTACCAAGTTGGTTCCAGTTAGATGCCTGGAAAGTTGTTATGTGTATATTCCTATACGTGTGTATATACTGTTATTTATTTAGATGACTTAACCTAATCATTGTTGATTTGCTTACTCAGCAGTTACTGATCTTAGCTCCTAATACATAATATTAAAAGAAAATATTTGCACATAGCTTGATATACACCTTCAGGTGGTAAACCGAGGCTCCAAATGAATAAAAAGATATTTAAAGTATATGAGTTGATATGTTGAACAAAGGTGGTGCAGGGGTTGTGATCAAATTGCAAGTTTACTTTTATCTCCACTGTTCCTTTGAATATTATTTAATGGGAAAAATTGTCCCTGTCCCCTAACTCCCAGCGGCTCCATGGATTTTTTTTTCCATGTTAAAGCAATGACCCCACCACCACTTAAATTTACAAATACAGTTTTGTTTCAGAAATTGGCACTAGACAATCAACATGTACAACTTTGCCTGAAATTAAATCTTCTCCTCCCCAGCCTTTTGGGATCCCATGTCTGTTGTGGATGTATCTCTGTTTTGGGATCCTTTACAGTTCTTTAGTCAGCCCTTGGGCAGCTTAATAAACCTCTTCATCCTCCTGCTGAAGTCCTCTGACTTTCCAGATAGCCTTGTATGGCAGGGCCAAGACAATCATATGCCAACTCTCTTTCCAGTAGGGTCTACATTTAGTCCCATGCTCTGACAAATTTGGGAGTGTGGGGGTGGAGACTCCAGCCAAGCTGACAGGAGGCATTCTAAACACAGAAAACGAGCATGCATGAAGAAAGGGGCCATTGGACCGAAACAGAATAATGGAAGTCTCCTCTTAAAAGTCATCTCTCCATTGCTAGGCTTTACTGAACGAGAAATGGAGGGCAAATAAATGATTAACCTAACAATAGGTTAATGATAGCATAAAAGGAGAATCCAGTTTTCTGATAGCCAGACATCTGGGCCCTTCTATCACACTACTTCTCAAAATAAATTTAAAAACATCTCTGCCTTTGCTACACTACGGTAAAAGAGCAAAATCAACAAATGGGCTAAGACAAGAGACGTTTAGCACATCACATCATTAGGTCGGGTTTTTCCTGCCTTCCCACCATGCCTCAAGTACATGATGACCATTCTTCTGGAAACAAAGGTTGGGGGGTGCAGCCTGACAGATGCCTGTGTATCAGTGGGTACAATAGGACTGTCTGTTATATTACACGGACTCTCTGAGGGAGGTCTGGGATGAATAGTCCCCAGAATAGCAGTCATCACAGTAATGATTGAGAGTGCCACAGGGAATTCAGCAGAGGTAGTTTGCCCTACTTCCTGAGCAAAAGGACATGGTTCAGTGGTTATTCTGTGATAAAAGAAGTGAGGATCTTATGTCAGGCATAATAGGAGATTGGCATCTACCTACCCTTCCTGCTGCTGTGAATCAGCCCTGCTCAACTCACCTGCCCTTTATTGGGCACCTCTTCTGTGCCATGTACTGAGCTAGAAGCTGCAGATACAAAAGGAGATACAGCTCTCACCCTCACGTGGTTTACAGAGCCGCACAATGTGCCGAGGTACCTGGCATATAGATATTATTAGGGATGATCATTTTCTATAGAAAGTTTCCTGATTTACAAAGTAATTCCAATATCAAAAACTCTGTATGTTAGGTAGCATTACCTCTATTTTATAGGTAAAAAAAACTGAGGCCCAGAGACGTAAAGTGGTGTCTTCATGGTTTCATGGATATTAAGTTGCAAAAGTCAGACTTAAACTCAGTTCTCCTGACTCCTTTCCAGAGTTGTCCTTCTCACTGGCATTTGTGTCTCCACAAGAATCTAAGTCTCCAGTGAAAGCTGCAGGATTTGAACTGGGGACTGCAGAAGATATTTGGGAGATTGAAGTCCTGGGGCCTCCCAGGGTCCCGAAAAAACCAGCACAGAAGCAACCTGTGGATAACAACCCCCTGGAAATAAGTCTTATCCTGCGGGGTACACTGCAGCCCCACTCCTTGGCTGCCCTGAGCTGCCTTCCTGCTGAGTCCAAGGACTGTCTTCCTTTGGGGCCAGGGTTTCTGAATTGCTTTCTGAGGACTCCTTCCTACTTTTCATTAGATTAGGTGCAAACACTCTGAGTAAACAAAATAAAAATTCCCTACCATCGGCAGCACACTGCTAACTGCTACACCCTGGATAGTTTCCTTTTAGTTAATAATTCAATTTACAAAAAAAAAGGGGGGGTTGGCAGGGACTTGTCTGGAGCTGCACATCAGCTTCGGGCCCCAGAGGAACTGGAAAGAACTACTGACACCCACAGTGACTCTTCAGTGCAGCCTGTGTTTTCCATGCAGCCCACAACCTCCACAGCCCGAAGGCCCTGCACATAAATGCTTCACTGTGCAGTGATTTTACGGTTATGTGGCCTTTCAGTATTATAAGGCTGGCAGCAGATGATTTGTGAGACCTGCATCAGATCCGTCAGGTTTGAAATTCTACACTGGCCAATGTATAGTGCTTTTGAGGCCATGTGTTCATACTTCCATTCATCAAAGCTTAATTAAATGCCTACTCTGTGCTGGGCGCTGAACAAACCAGCAGAGATAGAAAAACATGAAAGGACATGATCACTGCCCTGAAAAGATGCTAAAAAGAGACCCATGCAAATTCCTTATTTTACCTTGATTGCTCTCTTGTTGGGGTCCTTCATTGAATTAACCCGACAGATTGGGTTGTATGGCTCATTCATCAAACGTAGGCCTGAGAACCTACTATGAGCCAGGCACTTCTCAAGGCACCAGGGATAAAAACACAAAGATATGGGTCTCTGTCCTCAAGGATGGTCAGACAAATGGGAGAGACAAATCCGCAGAACAATAGTTCCATTAAGGAGCCAGAATTACTAAGAGACAATTCTTCAGGGTATGGGAAAAGCACAGAGGAGTCAGCAGTGGAGAGACTGGACTAAGTTGCAAAGAAGACTTCACAGAGGACATGATGCACATGTTGAGTCAGGAAGGATGAGTAGGTGTCTAGTCAGGTGGACTGTAGGAAACAGAGTCCACAATACCATGGAAAGTCCCTCCTTCATTCATTCATCAGACATTTATTAAGTACCTCTAATGCACCAGGCACTGGAATACGGGCCATGATACAGAGATGGTAAGACCCTGCCCTTACCCCCTGGAAACTTATCCTCCAGAGAAAGGGACAGACTCATAAACACATAGCACAATACAGTGACCTAAGTGGTAGAGTCACAAGGTGCTCCAGAGGTTACTCAGGATTTCTTTTTCACACCTGGACATAGAATGTCAACATCAGGGGGATAGCGCTTAAAGGGGCACAATAATTTGCAATCACAATATAAATTGCTCACAGGGATGGTAGTACAGCACAGAGAAGACAGTTAATGATTCTGTGACATCTTACTACGTTGATAGATAGTGACCACATTGGAGGGGGGGTAAGAATTTAATAATATGGGTAACTGTTGAAACACTGTTGTATGTTTGAAACCAACATAAGATTGTATATCAATGATACTTCAACTAAAAAAAAGTGTCAACATCAGATTCTGTCCTTCTACAATTTAACCCTGATGTAACAGGAAGAAACGCTTACAAGGTATCTGAGAGGCAACGGGGTGTGAAGGTCAGAATAGACTTTGGAACCATATGTAGTTGGGCTCAGATCCCACTTTTGCCATACTAGCTGTGTAACCTTGGGCAATTTGCATCACCTACGTAGAAGAAAGCTCTATTTTCTCATCTGCAACCTGACTATAGAGTTGTGGTGAGGATTAGAAATAAAATACATATTAAAGCGCCTGGTTATCATAGGGAATCGGTAAAAGGTAACTACTTTCCAGCACACCTATAACATTGCAAAGTCAATTTCCAGTACCAAAATAATATGTTTAGTTTATTTAGAACAATTGCTATCCATTACTTCACTATTAAGAAAACTGTGATCAATATTTAGCTTCTGACTCCATGTGCTTGGGAGAAATCTGGACATAACAAGAAATAAATGAGGCCAGAGAGTCTAACTAAATTTAAAAATCTTTATTGATTATACCAAGAGATCCTGTTTAATGATCGAGGCCATTAGAGTCCTTGGCCCAATTTTAGACAGAAAACCAAGTTTACCTACAACGGAAAGACTGAGACAGTTTGGACTGGTCTGGGGAACTGAACACAGCCAAGCATATTTTTGAATGCATGAACTCTGAAATATCCTAACCACAGCAAAACCTTTTGTATATAAATAATGGGACTCTCAGGTAGGGTCTAAGCTCACTCCATTTGTCACTTTTACATTTAATGACCATGGCGTGTGTATGAGTGGTATGCTTGTATGTGATGATGGGAAGCTAGGAGAGGAGAGGGTCTGAAAGGGGGATGAATTTGGGGGTGGAAGAGAGTTGAGAAGAGTGGGGAGAGGGGAGGGGAAAAGAGCAAAAGAAGCTGGCACAGAAAATGGCACAGAGGCCAAAAGGACTGTTCAGAATCGGGAAGTCCTATACACAGCTGTAGGTTGTTTGCATTTATGCAACAAACTCTCACCACTTTTCAGCCACATCTTGTATTAAAGACTGTTTCATAGGTAAAAGCCTTCAGTGAATACAGTTTAGGTAAAAATAAAGAAAAAGGTAACACCCAATATGATTCCCACATTTGAGATTCAGTGAGGGTTGAAATAAAGCAGTGGCCACTTTCCGTAGAACCAGAAGTGGGGGCAGGAATTCGAAAACCCAAATGTCTCAGCAATTTTCAGCTACCTTTTGGGTGGACTTTGGTCTTTCCACAGCATGCTGTGACTTTGTAAAATCAACCTTTGTTAGGCAGAGTCACAGGGAACCCGATCTCAGGCGCTGGAGGAGGTGCAGAGACCCCCTTAGGGGCCCTGTGGGGAGCTGCAGGGAGCACCCACAGCATTCCTGCCTGTTCTTTTCTGTCCCCACGTTCTATCTCTGTCACTCTGAGATACTTGCTGGGGGGGGGGGTTTCTCAACTTTATCTTCAAACCTATCTATGGAGCTTTTGTTTCTGATCTCGTTTTAATTTCCAAGAATTTTTTTTTGTACTCTGAATATTCCTATTCTCCATTTTCTTTCCTTCCTTCCCTCCTTCCCTCCCTCCCTCCCTCCCTCCCTCCTTCCTTTCTTCCTTCCTTCCTTCCCTCCCTCCCTCCCTCCCTCTTCCCTCTTCCTTCCTTCCCTCCTTCCCTCCTTCCTTTCTTCCTTCCTTCCCTCCCTCCCTCCTTCCCTCTTCCCTCTTCCTTCCTTCCCTCCTTCCCTCCTTCCTTTCTTCCTTCCTTCCTTCCCTCCTTCCTTTCTTCCTCCCTCTCTCCCTCCCTTCCTTCCTTCCCTTCCTCCCTCCTTCCCTCTTCCCTCTTCCTTCCTTCCCTCCTTCCTTTCTTCCTTCCTTCCTTCCCTCCTTCCCTCCTTCCTTTCTTCCTTCCTTCCTTCCCTCCTTCCCTCCCTTCCTTCCTTCCCTCTTTCCCTCCTTCCTTCTTTCCTTCCTTCCTTCCTTCCTTCCTTCCTTCCTTCCTTCCTTCCTTCTTTCCTTTCTCCTTCCCTCCCTTTCCTTCTTTTCTTTCTCCCTTTCTCTCTTTCTTCTTCTGTTTTGGGCACAACACCCTGCTCTCTGTTTTTGAATGCAGTATCTTCTCCTAGCTCCATGAGGGCAGTAAGGTGATTGAAATTTTCTTGTCTCTCTATTCTCTCTGTCTCTTCTTATTTCCAATTTCTTTAGTGAGGTCTCTATCTACCATATTACAGGTTTTCCTCAGATATCTGGTGATCCGGCCTTGTCTACACTCTGACATATGAGGTCATCAAGTTCTGTTCTGCTGTGGCAGCACCTACATTCAAGGAGCCATCTGAGTCATGACAGATTTCCAATTTCTGTTTAGGTGGTCACATAACTTACATATTTCCAGGCATCCATGCCACACAAATCCATCGGTTATAGGCTTGTTTGCCATGAGCAATCCTGGACAACCAGATACATCCCTCTCAAAGCATTCCAAGGATAAGACTCTCCTGCTAGCAAAGCCCTTCAGTTTGTCTCCCTAGGGGTCTGCCATTAACATGTTTAAAAAGAGATTTGATTGATCACCTTCTTTCTTTCCTGGCTGTGTCCCCCAAGAAATGAAAATGAACTGAAGACCTATTGCTTAGCCCATTACCACCCTGTGTTTACAGTGTGCTGGGACCTCATTTAATCATAGCAAGAACTCTGTGGGCTTGGCATTATTATCCCCATTTAACAAATAACCATGCTAGCTAGGGTCAGCACCTAAATGGTGTCCCCAAGGTCATGACATCTGGTCAAATCAAGAGGGCCTCAAATGGCTCAGCTCAGTTCTCCTCCCCACTGTGCTCGCAGGGATAAGGCCCCCAAGCCTAACAACCGTCCTTATCACAGGGACCAGGCACACTTTCTGTTTGTCCCTGAGTGACAGGTGTCAGTTCTCCACCAGCCTGAGGAATTATCTGAAAGAGACCATCGCCTCCTCCCATGGGCAACAGAGGTCACCTGACCTTCTTGTTACTATGAAGCCAATGTCCCATGGCCCCCACGTGTTCACTCTGTTCCCAAATGCAACCCTTGTGTGCCCTCATGTCACGCAAGATACAATACTTTATGTATGTGTGGCAGATAAGGATGCCTTATGAAGCTTGGGCAAACCGAATGGTAGAATGGCAATGCAGACCCCCAGAATCTTAGGGTATAACCAACTCCTCTCCATTTGCTAAGCAGTTCCCACCTTGCTGTTGGGCCTTGGTGAGGACTGAGTACTTGACCACAGACACCATGAGTATGACACTTCGCTGATCTCATCAGTGGGTCATTTGGAATCACACAGCAGAATTCCGCTATTAAACAGAAATGGTATATGAAGAGGAGGCCTGGAAGGGACAGTAAGTTGCATGAGCAGGTAGCTCAGATTCCCATGGCACTTTCTCCGACTGCTTTCCTGCCTCTACCTCAACCCGCACCTGTACACTCATGAGGGGTCTCACTTAACACAGGAGGAAACTCTTGGACCTACTTTGCACTTGAGTGTCCCCCACCTGGCACTAGCCATCCCCACTCTGGTATAGCACTAGAAACAGTAGTGACACAAAAAAGGTAAACATGGTATGATTCCACTTACATTGAGTACCTAGAAGAGTCAAGTTCACAGAGACAGAAAGTAGAACAGTGGTTACCAGGGGCTGGAAGCCTGGGGAGATGGATTTATTGTTTAATGCATACAAAGTTTTAGTTTGGGGTGATGAAAAAGTTCTGAAGATGGTTGGTGGTGATGGATGCACGACAACGTGAATGTGAATTAATAGTGCATAACTGTGTACTTAAAAATGGCTGCAGAGGTAAATTTATGTTATGTATATTTTACCACAATGAAAAAAAATTAACAAAAGAAAATCTTCCCAATGGCTGGAATTTTGTTTTACATAAAGGGAGTGACAGCCTTATTTGTGGATCTGCACTGATTTATGGATAATGCCTAAATTATAGATTTATGGATAAGGATTTATGGACAATGCAGAAAATAGTTGGCCAGAGACTTGCAAAGTTCAACACTGGAAGGCTGATAACAAGGACGTCAGTATGGACCTCTTGGAGTGAGTAGCCTGTGACTATATTCAACTTCGTCCCCCAAAGGCCTTCAGTGGAAAGACTGCTCTTAATAATCAGGTGGACACCTTGGAGAACTGGACACATTCTGTAGTTGTCAGTTGCCTCTTTCTCCAGCCTCATCTGTGCTTGTGTAATGGCACCATACTGCCGGTCCATAGTTGCAGAAATAGAGGCCATGCAGGAGTGGCATAACATAAACTTTTCTTCTTAGCTTTGGTCTGATTACCACCATTGCTGAGTGTCCAATGTGCCAACAGCAGAGGTCACCATAAGATATCAGTCCCTAGCTGACTCTTCCTATTTGTTATGTTAGGACAAGTTGTTTATATTGGATCCCTTTTTTCACATAGTCAGTTATTTGTCCTCACTGGAAAGATTCCTATTCTAGACATGATTATGCCTTCCTTCTACCACTGTAGACTCATAAAATACTCATCTTTTGCCATGGAAACATGCATCACCTCATCTGTAACCAAGAAACTGATTTTGCAGCAAAGGCATCAGGGTGAAATGGGCTCATTCCCATGAATATTCCTACATGCCCCATTACTCAGAAGCGGGTGGCTTGACAGAAAGGTGAGATCACAGGGCACTAGCTGGCAACACCACCTTGAGGTTAGGGCATTCACGCATATATGCCTGAAACCAGCAGTCGTTTCTCCTACAGACAGAATACACTGTCTAGAACCAAGGGGTAGAAGTGGGAGTGATCTCCCTTCCATTACATATAAATCCCCACCTACCAAAGTTTTGCATACCACTGCCATCACCTTTAGACTGGTGAATTAGGAGGTTTGGGTGGGCAAGGGAGAACTACTTCCACCATTAAATCACAGGTGTGTATGCCAGCAAATTGGAAGCTAAGATTGCTGTCCAGCAGACAAAGAAGGTCACTGTACTGGCTGCTGATTGACCCTGACTTCCAAGGGGAAACTGGGTTGCTGCTACATAAGGGGACATAGATAACTCTATGTCCCAGAGAACTCCAGGCCCAGGACCAACAGCAGTGGAAACCATGGCAAATTAACAAAGATAGGTCCTTCTTGGAAGGGAAGTTTGGGTCCTATCCCTTAATTAAAAAAAATTATGCAGACCAAGATGCTCAGAGAGGAGAAGTGGAGCATTGCCATGATTATAAAATAAGGCCCCGTGAGCAGTTATGGAGGTTGGGACCATAGCATCTGTATTTTATGACAACTGATTTCTCCCCTTTTCTCTTCATGTGAAGCAGCACTAAAGTGAAAATAACTACTAATAGTGGTGAATATTAAGTTTAGCTCCCACTGAGAATTTGATTGAATTGATATATTCCCAGATCATACGAAAAACAGATAAGATTTTGTGTCTCCTCTGTTCAATTTTGAATTATTCTCACTCAAATGAAAGAAGAGTAGATGGACAGTGCTGGTTGTTTTCCAGTTGCCTCTCCAGTTCCACTCTCCATCTTATCTGCCTGACTTTGTGCCCTGGATGGATGACCTCTAAGGACTGTGGCACCTGTGTTCCTTTGTCCTACAGCTGTCAAATGGTTCAGCCAATAGGAGGCATCACGAGGAATTTGAAGGGTAGAAGGAGAGAGAAGCTGGGGTGTTTCTTCCCCACCCCCACACTGTGAGCCCAGTGGCAGCGATTTGTTCCATACCTGTGGCTACACTCCTTTCAGGTGGCCTCTTTCATGGCCACAGCTCTTGCTGGGTTTTGGCAACACCTCAACCTCTCCTCACACCTTCAGGCTTCAAGGGGGTAATGCTTCCAGCTGGTGATAGTCCCAGAGGCTTTACCATCCCTTATTGGTTCCCTCAGCCCTACCCACATCTTTGTATGTTATCCTTGCATTAAACCCTCTTCTGTGAAACCTATTTATTCCTTAGGGCAAGGGCTGAATTATTATTTTTGAAAACTTTGTTATTAAGATATAAATAACACTCAACAAAATGCACAGATTTTAAGCATACAATTTAATGAGTTTGACAAGTGTGTAGACTCATGTGACCACCATCCTCGTCAAGATGTAAACATTCCCATTAGGGCAGAAGTTCCTTTATGTTCCTGCCGCATCAGAGGCAACAGCTATGTTGACTGCTTTCACCAGAGATTAGTTTGGCCCCTTCTTGAACTCCACATACATGGAATCATACAGTATGAACTCTTTTGTGTAAGTCTTCTTTCACTCTGCTTTTTAGATTACTTTTTAGATTAATCTACATGACTGAGTGTATCAGTATTTCATTCCTTTTATTGTTGAATAGTATTCTAGATGAATAGTATTATGTGAATATGACAGTCTGTTTTTCTAGTCATCTGTTGATGACATCTGGGTGGCTTCCAGTTTTGCATAATTGTGAATAAAGCTGCTATGAAATTTGTGTACAAATCTGTTTGTGGACATATTTTCCTTTCTGTTGGCTATACACCTAGGAGTGGAATACTGTGTCATGGGGGTGGTGGGGCAAGGGTGCATGTTTAACATTACATGAAGCAGCCAGTTTTCTAAAACAGTGGACCAATTACACATTTAGAGCATGCCATCTCCCCAAATTAGGACAGGCCAAGACAGGTCTGAATAAAGACAAACTTTAAAATATCATTAGGATTAGGTGGTGATATCCAATTGACTGTTCTGAAAACAGTAGTAGTCAGAGCCCCTGAGTGAGTCAGTCAAATAGTTCCTGCAAGAGCCTCCTGGCCCCTCCCCTCCATTCTCTGCGATAATCAGGCTTTAAGAGCACCCTCCAACACAGACATGCCAAGTATCATCCCTTTGGTTACCAGCTAGCTGTCAGAAGACAAGTAGCTGAGTAAAGTCATTTACACTTACATGTGAACAATTGCCAGTCCTCACTGCATTTAGCACCCTAGAGCACTTGTATTTTAAAAGCAAAGTCTTGGATTGGATTAAAGATGGCAGCATGAGAGGTGAGACAGAGACCTTCTCCTAAAACCACATATAATATAAAAATAAAATTAATACAACTAATCCTGAAAGAGCAACAGGAAAGAAGGCTGCACCAGACTGCTTACACCTGGAGAAAAGAGCAGACTTCACGGAACAGGCAACAACACCACTCCCTTGGAACCCCTGACATCCCCTCCAGGGGCTGAGCAGCTCTGGAGAGCAGAGCTTCTGGGTACTAGAGGGCACTACAGACAAAATAATGAAATGTCAAAGGAACCTGGTTCAAAGCAAAATTATGAATACACCTGAGAAAGATTCAAATGAAATTGACCTCATGACTCTTCCTGAAAGAGATTTCAAAATAAAACTCATTAACATGCTCATGGAAGTAGAGAAAAATATTCAAGATCTCAGGAACGAATTTAGGATGGAGATCCAATCATTGAAGAACACAATGTAGGGTATTAAAAGGAGATTAAATATGGTGGCGGAGAAGACAAATGAAACAGAAATTAAAGAAAAGGAATACAAAGAAGCTGAGGCACAGAGAGAAAAAAGGATCTCTAAGAATAAAGAATACTGATAGAACTGTGTGACCAATCAAAACGGAAAAATATTCGTATTATAGGGGTACCAGAAGAAGAAGAGAGAGAAAAAGAGATAGAAAGTGTCTTTGAGGAAGTAATTGCTGAAACCTTCCCCAATCTGGGGAAAGCGATAGTCTCTCAGGCCATGGAGGTGCACAGATGTCCCAACACAAGGGACCCAAGGAGGAAAACACAAAGACATATAATAATTAAAATGGCAAAGATCAAGGATAAGGACAAACTATTAAAAGCAGCCAGAGAGAGAAATAAGATCACATACAAAGGAAAACCCTTCAGGCTATCATCAGACTTCTCAGCAGAAACGTTACAGGCCAGAAGGGAGTGGCATGATGTATTTAATGCAATGAAGTAGAAGGGCCTTGAACCAAGAATACTTTATCTGGCAAGATTATTATTTAAATTTGAAGGAGGAATTGAACAATTTCCAGATAAGCAAAAGCTGAGAGAATTAACTCCCACAAACCACCTCTACACCTCTAGTGTATTTTGGAGTGACTCTTATAGATGGAAGCGTTCCTAAGATTAAATAGCTGTCACCTGAGCTAATAAAAAGGGATAGACAAAGAGTAAAGAATATGATACCTAATATATAAAGAATAGAGGAGGAAGAACAGGAAGGAAAAAAAATCTTTAGGTTGTGTTTGTAATAGCATACTAAGTGAATTAAATTAGACTCTTAGATAGAAAGGAAGTTACCCTTGAACCTTTGGTAACCACGAATCTAAAGCCTACATTGGAAACAAGTACATACTTTTCGATAATCACCCTAAATGTAAATAGTCTGAATGCACCAATCAAAAGACATAGAGTCACTGAATGGATAAAAACAAGACCCAACTATATACTGCCTACAAGAGACTCACTTCAAACCCAAAGACATACACAGACTAAAAGTGAAGGAATGGAAAAAATATTTCATGCAACTAATAGCGAGAAAAAAGTAGGTATTGTGGTACTTGTATCAGACAAAATAGACTTCAAAACAAAGAAAGTCACAAGAGACAAAGAGGGACGTTACCTAATGATAAAGGGGTCAACCAACAAGAGGATATAACCATTATAAATATTTATGCACCTGACACAGGAGAACTGACGTATATGAAACAAACACTAACAGATTTAAAAGGCAAAATAGAATGTAATGCATTCATTCTAGGACACTTCAACACTCCACTCATTAGAAAGGACAGATCAACCAGACAGAAAATAAGTAAGGACACAGAGGCACGGACAACACACTAGAACAGATGGACCTAACAGACATCTGCAGAATTCTCTACCCAAAAGCAACAGGACGCACATTCTTTTCAAGTGCACATGGAACATTTTCCAGAATAGACCACATACTAGACCACAAAAAGAGCCACAGTAAATTCAAGAAGATTGAAATTGTACCAACAAACTTCTCAGATCACAAAGGTATAAAACAAGAAATAAATTCTACAAAGAAAACAAAAAGGCTCACAAACACATGGAGGCTTCATAACATGCTCCTAAATAATCAATGGATCAATGGCCAAATTAAAACATAGATCAAGCAATATATGGAGACAAATGAAAACAACAACACAACACCCCAACTTCTGTGGGACGCAGCGAAGGCATTACAAAGAGGGAAGTATATGGCAATCCAGACCTATTTAAAAAAGGAAGAACAATCCCAAATGAATAGTCTAAAGTCAGAATTACTGACTGGAAAAAGAGGAACAAATAAAGCCCAAAGTCAGCAGAAGTAAGGACATAATAAAGATTAGAGAAGAAATAAATAAAATTGAGAAGAATAAAACAACAGAAAAAATTAATGAAACCAAGAGCTGGTTCTTTGAGAAAATAAAATAGATAAACCCCTAGCCAGACTTATTAAGAAAAAAAGAGAATCTGCACACATAAACAGAATCAGAAATGAGAAAGGAAAAATCACAACAGACACCACAGAAATACAAAGAATTATAGAGAATATAATGAAAATCTATATGTTAATAAACTGGATAACCTAGAAGAAATGGACAACTTCCTAGAAAATACAACCTTCCAAGACTGACCAAGGAAAAACAGAAAATCTAAACAGACCAATTACCAGCAATGAAATTGAATCAGTAATCAAAAACTACTCAAGAACAAAACCCAGAACCAGATGGATTCACCACTGAATTTTATCAGACATTTAGTGAAGACATAATACCCATTCTCCTTAAAGTTTTCCAAAAAATAGAAGAGCAGGGAATACTTCCAAACTCATTCTATGAAGCCAGCATCACTCTAATACCAAAACCAGGCAAAGACTACACCAAAAAAGAAAATTACAGACCAATATCCCTGATGAACACAGATGCAAAAATACTCAACAAAATATTAGCAAATCGAAATAAAAAATACATCAAGAGGATCATACACCATGATCAAGCGGGATTCATCCCAGGGATGCAAGGATGGTACAATATTTGAAAATCCATCAACATCATCCACCACATCAACAAAAAGAAAGACAGAGACCACAAGATCATCTCCATAGATGCTGAAAAAGCATTCGACAAAATTCAACATCCATTCATGATAAAAACTCTCAACAAAATGGATATAGAAGGCAAGTACCTCAATAATAAAGACCATATATGACAAACCCACAGCCAACATTATACTTAACAGCAAGAAGCTGAAAGCTTTTCCTCTAAGTTCGGGAACAAGACAGGATGCCCACTCTCCCCGCTTTTATTCAACATAGTACTGGAGGACCTAGCCACGGCAGTCAGACAACACAAAGAAATAAAAGGCAACCAGATTGGTAAGGAAGAAGTCAAACTGTCACTGTTTGCAGATGACATGATATCATACATAAAAAACTCAAAAGAATCCACTCCAAAACTACTAGATCTGATATCTGAATTTGACAAAGCTGTGGTATACAAAATTAATACACAAATCTGTTGCATTCCTATACACTAATGATGAACTAGCAGAAAGAGAAATCAGGAAAACAATTCCATTCACAACTGCATCAAAAAGAATAAAATACCTAGGAATAAACCTAACCAAAGAAGTGAAAGAACTATACTCTGAAAACTACAAGACACTCCTAAGAGAAATTAAAGAGAATACTAATAAATGGAAATTCATCTCATGCTCTTGGGTAGGACGAATTAATATTGTCAAAATGGCCATCCTGCCTAAAGCAATCTACAGATTCAAAGCAATCCCTATCAAAATACCAACAGTATTCTTCAACAAACTCTAAAAAATAGTTCTAAAATTCTCATGGAACCACAGAAGACCCCAAATAGCCAAAGTAATCCTGGGAAGGAAGAATAAAGCAAGGGGGATCTCGCTTCCCAACTTCAAGCTCTACTACAAAGCCACAGTAATCAAGACAATTTGGTACTGGCAAAAGAACAGACCCATAGACCAATGGAACAGACTAGAGGTCCAGATATTAACCCAAACATATATGGTCAATTAATATATGATAAAGGAGCCATGGATATACAATGGGGAAATGACAGCCTCTTCAACAGCTGGTGTTGGCAAAACTGGACAGCTACATGTAAGAAAATGAAACTAGATTATTATCTAACCCCATACACAAAAGTAAACTCGAAATGTTTCAAAGACCTGAATGTAAGTCATGAAACCATAAACTCTTATAAGACAACATAGGCAAAAATCTTCTGAATATAAGCATGAACAACTTCTTCCTGAACGCATCTCCTCGAGCAAGGGAAACAAAAGCAAAAATGAACTCATGGGACTACATCAAACTAAAAAGTTTATGTACAGCAAAGGACACCATCAATAGAACAAAAAGGCATCCTACAGTATGGGAGAATATATTCATAAATGACAGATCCAATAAGGGGTTGACATCGAAAATATACAAAGAGCTCAGGCACCTCAACAAACAAAAAACAAATAACCCAATTAAAAAATGGGCAGAGAATCTGAACAGACACTCTCCAGAGAAGAAATTCAGATGGCCAAAGGCACATGAAAAGATGCTCCACGTCACTAATCATCAGAGAAATGCAAATTAAAACCACAATGAGTTATCATCTCACACTGGTTAGGATGGCCAACATCCAAAAGACAAACAACAACAAATATTGGCGAGTATGGAGGTTCCTCAAAAAACTCAAAATAGAAATACCATTTGACCCAGGAATTCCACTCCTAGGAATTTACCCTAAGAATGCAGCAGCCCAGTTTGAAAAAGACATATGCACTCCTATGTTTATCACAGTACTATTTACAATAGCCAAGAAATGGAAGCAACCTAAGTGTCCATCAGTAGATGAATGGATAAAGAAGAGGTGGTACATACACACAATGGAATATTATTCAGCCATAAGAAGAAAACAATTCCTACCATTTGCAACAACATGGGTGGAGCTAAAGGGTATTATGCTCAGTGAAATAAGCCAGGCGGAGAAAGACAAGTATCAAATGATTTCACTCATCTGTGGAGTATAAGAACAAAGAAAAAACTGAAGGACCAAAACAGCAGCAGACTCACAGAACCCAAGAATGGACTAATAGTTACCAAAGGGAAAGGGACTGGGGAGGATGGGTGGGAAGGGAGGGACAAGGGGTATAAGGCACACTGCAATTAGCACACATAATGTAGGGGGGGGCACGGGGATGGGAATATAGCACAGAGAAGACACGTACTGATTCTATAGCATCTCACTATGCTGATGGACAGTGACTGTAATGGGGTATGTGGTGGGGCCTTGATAATGGGGGGAATCTAGTAATCACAATGTTGTTCATGTAAGTGTATATTAATGATACCAAAAAAATTAATTAGAAATAAATAAATAAAAGCAAAGTCTTATTTTACAATGGAATTAATCACAAATAATACCTTTGTTGACATTTGGGGAGGAATAAGAGGAGGTATCTTTTTGGCTCACTTCAAAAATTAATGTGAGTTCAACAATGACATCTGTAGTAAATCAGGTGGAGTTCCAATGCCAGTTCTTGCCATAAAGAGAAGGTAGATGGTTTTTCAATGTCTGCGTCCTAGTTCATTGTCTCTCATCTGTCCTTTTTTTTTTAACTTTTTTCCTACTAAGGTATCATTGATATACACTCTTATGAAGGTTTCACATGAAAAACATTGTGGTTACTACATTCACCCATATTATCAAGTCCCCCCCATACCCCACTGAAGTCACTGCCCATCAGTGTAGTAAGATGCCACAAAATTACTACTTGTCTTCCCTGTGCTACACTGTCTTCCCCATGACCCCCCACACCATGTGTACCAATCACAATACCCTTAAATCCCCTTCTCCCTCCCTCCCAACCTACCCTCCTCATCTGTTCTTTTTAGCACGAATCACTTGTTCGACCTTCCTTAAGTATCTGTCTTATTTTATTCATGGGCATTTTTTTTTTGACAGATTGTAGCCTCATTCAGGGTCTAGCCCTGGGGCAGGCACGCTGTGGGCGCTCAGTACGTGAAGATGGAAGGCTTTTGTGAACTGTAGAGTGCACCGGTGCCCAGTTATTCGATGCTGACTGTTCTCACGCCACCTATGAAGTATGCAAACCAAGCGTGCTGATGTTGGGAGACAGGACAGAAAGGGTGTGAGCTAGAGGAAGGAATTAATTCAGTGCAGGGACCCCTACAGCAGAATTCACGGGGACCCTTATTTAAAATGTAGATTTCCAGCCCAGCAGAAACAACCCGAATCTGATCCCTCTCCAGCACATGTTCTTTAAGAAATGTTAGGTGTCCCCGGAAAGTCGTGAAGGAAGTGTCCCCAAAATGCCTCCTTCTGAGTGACTTAAGCTACGCTCTTAGGGAAGAAGAGTCGCTCTATTCCGTGTGTTTCTCTCCTTAGACTGGGGTTGGCAAGTTAGAGCCTTCTTTTTCATAAAAAGGTGCCTCCTCCATAGGAGGTCGCCAGCTGGAAAGTCAAGAGGCATAGGACAGCCAGGCATTGGTTTTCCACGGTCCCCGCGAGGGGTTTGGCCTCCTGGACTGCGTCACCCTCGCGCGGAGGGGCCCAGCAGGCGGGGGTCCTCGCAGCCGGCTCTCTGCGCCCCCACCCCCGCCGCCCGGGGCACTGGCAGTCTTCTGCACCGAGGCCTCCAGGTGCCCGGCACGAAGGCGGAGCCGGGCGCAGCCGCCAACCCGACGCCTCGGACAAGACCCCCAGGGAGCTCGAGGCGCAGGGCTGCTCCGGGCGTCCACAGCCTCCAGACCCGGCGCTTCTCCCTCAGGCGTGGGGCGCGGAGCGAGGAGGGGAGCAGAGCGGAGCAGGGCACGGAGGAGAGGGCAGTGCAGACGTGAGCGGAGGAGAGCGCAGCGCACAACGGAGCCGAACAGAGCAGAGCGCGGCGCACGCGGGGCGGTGGCACGGCAGCCAGACCGCAGCCCGAGCCCGAGCCCGGCGGCCCCGGACGCCCGGACCATGGCTGCAGAGGGGCCCGGCCAGCGCACCAGGCTCTGGGCGGCGGCGCTGCTCGCGCTTGGTCTGGCGCGCCTCCCGGTGCGGGCTGACGGTGAGTGTCCTCGAGGGCCCGGGGCCGCGGGGTAGGGGGTGTAAGCGCAGCTCGCGGAGGCGCCCCTTCGGACCAGCCAGGACCCAAGCAGCCGGGGCGGGAGCCTGCGACCGTGCGTCCCCCTGCAGCCCGCCGGCCCGGCTGACTCCCGCCCCTCGCCCAGGAAGCCGGTCTTCGTGCACCCGAGGAAGCCGGTGCGTGGGTCCTGAGTTCCGCCGTCAGCTTTCCCAGGATCTCCAGGAAAGGTCTTTAAAAAGAAGTCACGTCTAGGGTGCCCGAGAGCCTCCTCTGCCAAGGGGTAGTTTTCAACATCTACTAAATGCGCTCCTGTAGTCGTGATTATAAGACCCCCTCGGTATGTAGGCTTGGTCCGGAAAGATCGCAAAGATGAGTGGGAACCAAGTAGCCAAAGGGCAGAAGAGAGTGTCCTGGGGAGAAGGAATAGTATAAGCAAAGGCCCTGTGGGTGCAGGAAGAATGGGATTCACGACAGACAGGTAAGAATGCCGTTCAACAGGAGGCTACAGAAATAAGCAAGGACCAGATTATTGCAGGTTCTGAGAACAGATCCACCTCTCTGTTTGGTTTTTGAACCTGAATTCAGCTTTCAGTACTTCCCTTGAATTAGCAGGATCAAAGCCTTACGTCAACTCACTTTCGAAATGCTAATTTAGCTGAATTTTGATTTGGGAACAACCCGGCCCACCCCCCGCCCCGACTTGGTGCAGGAGAATTTGAAAGAAAAGAAGCCAGCAGTTCTCACATCCATGAAGGGTTTCTAGTAAGTCCAAGCTTGGGACAAATTAGATTGATGAAGGAGAAAAACTCTTGGCTGCTTTAGGATGCTCTGTATATTTTTTAATGTCATTGCTATTTAGCAAACAATATCGGATGAAACTAGGAGACTCAACAAAAAAATATATAATGATGGTTAGGGAAAGGAGTGCAAGAGAAAACCTCCAGATACTGTCTTAGAATTTTTGGTGCTCTCTTTGTCCGAAGTGCCAGCTTGAAGAACTCTTTGCTTCTAATTAAGGATGAATGTGTTATTTCTCCATATCCTCAGACAGTGTTAGAAAACATTTTTAACTTGAAAGCTCCTAGTGATAGCTGTTAATTTCTTAATCGAGGCCTGATTTACATAAAATTTACCATTTTAAAATGTGCAATTTAGTGGTTTTTAGTATATTCATTGTGCATCACCACTATCAATTACTGAACATTTCCATCACCCAAAAAGACATCCCTTCCTATTAGCAGCCTATCCACTGTTAATTCTTTACTGCAGTTATTTTTCTTGTTGTTTTTTGCCTGACATTGAGTCAGGAAAAATTAAGCCGATTTTAAATAAGGCAAGTAGGATAAATTGGAACAAGTATTAACTTTTGAACAATGTATACTATTGTACCAATTTTAAATCCTTGTAAAGAAATATCTCTGCAATTCACAAGGCTTTAGTCTCACCCTATTATAACTGCTTAAATGCAATGCCAGATGGATATGGATCAATACTTTGTGCCTCTCTGGCTTGATGTGGGTCACAGAAAATTGAAGGTAGAAATATCATTGGACAAGGAAAATGTAACAATATCACCAGAGTACGTTTTCTTACTACCACTTGCCAGAAATATCTGTTTCTTCCTTGTCTTTTCTTTCCTTCTCTCTTCCTCCCCAATGGAGAATTATATACTTGCATTCAAGAAACTCCATTTGCTGAGTTCTGACTTTTATTATAAAGCCATTGAAGAATTATAACCTATATTATGAAAGGATTCTTTCCTGTACTAAATATTTGCTTAACTACCACCATTTTCCACATTTAGTTATTTGTGTTCTACAGCAATGGATGAGAAAGGAGAAATGTTTAGCTAAACTGTGATGGGTTACCGACGTTGCAAGAGAGAGAATTTGGGTTATTAAAAACCCCATGGACTTATTAAAGAATAAGTCAACTAGATAAAGTCAAATGAAAAATATTTAGTTTACATATGTATCTCACACATACAGAGACCTGCTACTGTAATTTTAAAATACTTTTGAAACTGAAAACTCTTCAATTAACTGAATGCAAATTAACCGGGTTTGGGTAATGATTACAGGAAAAGATTCATTAACTTGACAGATGATTTATTGAATATCTATTATATGCTAGCTACTGTCCTGCTGACACAATAGTGAGGAGAAACAGGTCCTTCCTATCAGGGAGCTTAAAATCCAATGAGGGGGTAGGAGGGAAAGCCACTAAGCATATAATTACATGAATGAAATGTGAAATCACAGTTTCAATAAGTGATAAGATTAAAGGATTGAGGTATTATGAAAGCACATACTAGGAGATTTGGACTTGGTGTAGGAGGATCTGAAAAATGAGTGAAAATTTACTGGGCAAAGAGGGGTAAAAAAGAGTGTCTGGGTAGAGAATAGCATGTGCAAAGAAAATGAGGGGCAGAGAAAATGCGACATGTGATGAGAGAGTGGCTGGAGCGAGAGGTCCAAAGGAGAAATGGTTTGAGACGATGGTAGAGAAACTGGTATGGGTATGAAAATGCAGGGCCTCATAGGCGAAGCTTTGTTTTGATCCAAAGAAGGAAAGGAAGCCAATGAATGTCTTCCAGAAGTAGAGTGACTGATCAGATTTGCATTTTGAAAAGATCATCCTGATGGTGATACAGTGAGAATAGATGACACCAGGGCAAGATTATACAAAGACCATACAGAGTGTTACTTCAGTTGTCCAGGTGAGAGGGTGGGGTGAAGAGGTGGATGGGCATAAATGGAAAGGGTCTGGACTGATGAGAAAAAGGTGTCATCTGTGTAAGGATATTCTTTGAAAACATATGTGTGGGGAATCCTACAGGAAGGTTTTAGAGTGAGAATGATCTACAACTGAGGTGGGAGTAAAGGAAACAGATTTAGGATTGAGCCCATGTTTATGAACTATTTTGGCCTATAAGTTTCATTTCTTAAAATATTCTTGTCAGGTAGTGTCATGAGGGTTATGAGGATTCCTAAAATAAATTAGGAAGTTGTCCCCCCGTCTATTCTCTGAAAAGGTTTCTGTGAGTTTTGTTTTGTTTTGTTTGTTTTTAGTGTTTGGTAGTGAAGTCCTATGTATTTGAAGTTTTCCTCATGGGTAGAGTTTAAATGGTGAATTTAATTTCTTTTTATTTGTGTCAGTTTTGCTAAGTTTGGTTTTTAAAGAAATTTGTCCACTTCATCTAAATTGTAGGGTACATACATAATAATCTCATTATATCTTTTCAGTGTCCACAGGATCTGTAGTGATGTCCCCTTCCGTTCTTGATACTGATGATTTATATTTTCTCTGTTTTAGTCTTGATCCAACTTGTTAGGGGTTTATCAATTTTATCATTCTTTGGAAAGAAGCAATTTTGGGCCTCATTTTCTCTATTGTACATCTGCTTTCCATTTCATTTGGTGTCTGCTCTATCTTTATTATTTCTTTCTCTCTACTTCTTTAGTTCTATGTTCTGTAATTCTGTGTTCTTTTTCAGTCTTTCTGAGACAGAAACTTAGAACATTGATTATCAATCATTCTTTTGTAAAATGAGCATTTGAGGCTATAAATTTCCCTTAAACATACTTTAGTTTCTCCACAGTTTTTGTCACTCAGGTAAAAATGTTTTATTTCCATTGTGGCTTCTTTTTTGAACCCATGGTTCACTTAGAAGCATATTTTGTAATTTCCATGCACAAGGGGATCTTCCTAGTTATTCCCTTGTTATTGAGAGTCAGGGTAACACAGTGGTCAGGCTTACTGACATAGGGTCATTTTTTTATCCCAGCTGTGTGATTTTGGACAAATCATTAATACTAAACCTTAACTTTAAAATACAGATAATGGCTATTATATGTTATATATTATCCACAGATTATAAATAATAGAGATAATAGATATTATAGTTAATCAATTATAAAATAGAGATAATAATAATACCTACATCATAGGGTTGGTATAAGGATTAATTTAATGAATATTTGTAAGGCAATTTGACCCATAATAAATACTATTATAAGTGTTTGATGAATAAAAGAAGTGATTTTAGGTTGTTTGTATTGTGGTTTTAAAACATGCTTTGTATAATGTGGGTCTGTTGAAATTTTTTCGATTTGTCTTATAGCTCAGTACTTGAACAATTTTACAGATGTCTTGTGTGCACCTAAAATGAATGTGTATTCTGTAGCATGCAGTACTACGCATTGATCCTTATGTCAAGCATGTTAATTTTGTTGCTTAAATCTTCTTTATCCCTTTTTCTTTATTTTTCTCTTATCAACTACTGAGGAAGATGGTTATAAATTTTCATAAGCATTGTGGATTTTTCTATTTCTCTTTGTAGTTTTATTAACCTTGCCTTTTTAGAGTGTAGAGTTATTTGCATTTAAAGTTCTTTTACATTAACTCATGAAATAACTGTTATTATAAGAGAACCTGTTCTTTTTTAGTTGCCTTTTGAAATAGCAGCTTTGTTGAAGTATAATTCATATAGCATACAATTCACCCATTTAAAGTGGGTGATTCAGTGGTTTTTAGTATACTCACAGAGTTATGAATCACCACACACAATTTTAGAACACTTTTATTACTCCAAAATAAACCCGGTTTCCATTAGCATTCGTTCCTCCTTTCTCCCCAACCCTCCAAGCCCTAGGCAAACACTTACCTACTTTCTATTTCCATAAATTTGCCTGTTCTGGACATTTCATGTAAGTAGAATCATACAATGTATGGGCTGTTGCGACTGGCTTCTTTCACTTGACATAATGTTTTCAAGATTCACCCATTCGTAGCATGTACCAGTAGTTCATTTTATTGCCAAAAAAGATTCCACTGTATGGATATATCGTACTTTGTTGATGCATTTATCAGTTGATGGTCATTGGATTAATTCTACTTTAAGGCTATTATAAAATTTAATTTGTTATTCATTGAAAAGAATGCTGCTATGAACATTCATATAGACGTTTTTATATAAATGTATGTTTTCAGTTCTCTTGGGTATTCACCTAGGAGTGTGATTGCTGGGTCATATGGTAACTCTATGTTTAACTATTTGAGAAACTGCCAGATGGTTTTCTAAAGGAGCTGCCCGATTTTACACATCCACCAGCGCTGTATAAGGGTTCCAGTTTCACCACATCCTCACCATCACTTATTACCTGTCTTCTTGGCGATAGCCATCCTAGTGGGTATGAAGTAATATCTCATTGTGGTGTTGATTTGCCTTTCTCTGATGGATAATAATTTTGAGCATCTGTTCATGTGCTTATTGTCCATTTGTATACCTTCTTTGAAGAAATATCTGTTCAGATCCTTTGCCCACTTTTATATTGTTTTAACCATTTTAAAATATACACTTTGCATTAAGTACATTCACATTGTTGTGTAACCATCACTACCATCCATCTCAGAACTTTTCCTCTTCCCCAACTGAAATCCTGTAGGCATTAAACAATAACTCCTAATTTCCCTCCTCCCCAGCCCCCAGTAGCCACATTTCTATTTTCTGTCTCTATGAATTTGACTATTCTAGGAACCTCATAGAAATGTAATCGTACATTTTTTATCCTTTTGTGATTGGTTTAGTTCATTTAATGTAATGTCTTCAGGTTTATCCATGTTATAGCATGTGTCAAAATATCCATCCTTTTCAAGGAAAAGTAATATTCTGATGTATGTATTCACCACAGCTTGTTTATCCATTCATCTGTTGATGGATCCTTCAGTTGCTTCTGTCTGTGGCTATTTTGAATAGTTCTGCTATGGACATGTACAAATCATTCAAGTCGCTGCCTTTACTTCTTTCAGCATATACCCCGAAGTGGAATTATTAGATGATATAGTGATTCTACATGTAATTTTTTGAGGAATTACTATACTGTTTTCCACAGCAACTGCACCATTTTGCAGTCTCACTGACAATGCATAAAGGTTCCAATTTCTCCATATCTTTGCCAACACGTGTTATTTTTTTAATAATAGCCATCCTAATGGGTATCAAGTGGTATTTCATTGTGCTTTTGATTTGCATTTCCCTTATGTTTACTGATATCGAGCATCTTTTCATGTCCTGTTGGCTATTTGTACATATTCTTTGGAGAAATGTCTTTTCAAGTCCTTTGCCCACTTTTTAATCAGTCTGTTTTTGGTTTTTGTTGAGTTGTTGGTGTTCTTTACCTAGTCTATGTATAACTTTCTTATTAGACAAATATTTGCAAAAAGTTTCTCTCATTGGTGGGTGGTCCTTTCACTTTCTGGATTTTGCCCTCAAAGTAAAAATTTTTTAATTTTGACAAAGTCCAGTTTACCTATTTTCTCTTTGGTTGCTTGTGCTTTTTTGGTGTTACATCTAAGAAACAGTTGCATAATACAAGGTCAAAGATTTCCTCCTATGTTTTCTTCTAAGAGTTACAGTTGTAGCTGTCACATTTAGGTGTTTGATTCACTTTGAGTTAATTTCTGTGTATAGCATGAGGCAGGAATCCAACTTCATTCTTTTGCATGGGACTATCCAGTTATCCCAGCCCCATTTCTTGAAAAGACTCTTCCTTCCCCACTGAATGGTCTTGATGCCCATGTTGAGAATCAATCGACTGTAAATGTGAATGAAGGTTTATTTCTGGAATCTCAATTCCATTTGTCTGTAAGTCTGTCCTTATGCCAGTTCAACATTGTCTTGATTACTGTAGCTTTGTCATGAGTTTAAAATCAGGAAGGGTGAGACCTGCAACTTGTTCTGGGACCCTTAAGTTTCCATATGAATTTAAGATCAACAAAACCAGCTGGGATTTTGATGGAAATAATGCAGAATCTGTAGATCTATTTGGGAGAAATTGCCATCTTAATTCATGGAGTGTCTATTTTGGTGTTTAATTTCTTTCAATAGTGTTTTGTGATCTTCAGAGTGTACATTTTACACATTTATGTTAAATTTATTCTAAGTATTTTATTTTTTTGGTACTATTTTAATGGAATTGTTGTACTTTCATTTTTGGGTTGTCCATTGCAAGTGCAGAGAAATACAATTGCTTTTTTGCATATTGATTTTGTATACTACAACCTTGCTGAACTAGTTCTAGTAGTTTTTTAGTAGATATCTTAGGATTTTCTATATGCAAGATCATGTAATTTGCCAACAGAGATAGTTTTACTTCTTCTTTCCAATCCAGATGTCTTACATTTCAGTTTCTTGACTAATTGTCCTGGCTAGCACCACCAGTATAATGTTGAGTAGACGTGGCATAAGTAGACATCCTTGTTGACAAGTCTTTCACCATTAAGTATGATGTTAGCTATGGCATTTTTTTTCTAGATGCTCTTTATCAGGTTGAAGAAGTCCCCCTTCACTCCTAGTTTGTTCAATGTTTTTATTATAAAAGATTGTTGAATTTTGACAAGTGCTTTTTCTATTGAAATGAACACATAGTTTTTTATTTTATTGAGATGGTGTATTACATTAATTAATTTGGGGTTGTTAAACCAATCATGTATTCCTGGGATAGATCCTACTTGGTTATGGTGTATAATTCTTTTTTTTGTGCTGCTAGATTTGGTTTGCTAGTATTTTGTTGAGGATTTTTGTGTCTATATTAATAAGAGATATTGGTCTGTAGTTTCCTTTTATTGTGATGTCTTTTGTCTGGTTTTGGTGTCAGAGCAATGATGTCCTCATAGAATGAGTTGGGAGGTGGTGTTCCCTCCTGTTCTGTTTTTTTAGATGAATTTGTAAAGAACTGGTATTAAATCCTCTCTAGATGTTTGGTAGAGTTTACCAGTGAAGCCACTGGAACCTATGTTTTTCTTTGTGGGAAATTTTTAAGTTACTAATTCAATCCCTACTTCTTATAGGTCTTTTCAGATTTTCTATTTCTTCTTGAGTCAATTTCAGTTATTGTGTCCTAGGAATTTTTCCATTCCACCTAAGTTATCTAATTTGTTGTCATACATTTTATAATAGTACTTTATCATCTCTTCTATTTCAATAAGGTTGGATTAATGTCTGCTCTGTCATTCCTGACTTTAATAATTTAAGTCTTCTTTCTTTATTTTCCTGGTCATTTCAGCTAAATGTTTGTCAATTTTGTTGATCTTTCCAAAGCCCAACATTTGGTTCTTACTGATTTTCTTATTGTTTTTCCTTTTCTGTTTCATTAATTTCTCCTCTGATCCTTATTATTTCCATTCTTTGTTTGCTTTGGACTTAGTTTGCTCTTCTCTTCCAATGTTTTAAAGTGAAGGTTAGGATTTTTATTTGAGATCTTTTTTCTTATTCTAATGTAGGCATTTACAATTATAAATTTCTCTCTAAGCAGTGCATTGGCTGAATCCCATAAGTTTTGGTATGTTCTGTTTTCATTCATTTTAAAGTGTTTTCTAATTTCACTTACAGTTTTTCCTTTAACTCATCAGTTACTTAGGCGTGCATTGCTTCATTTCCAACTATTTATGAGTTTCTCAATTTATTTCTGTTATTAATTTCCAATTCCATTCCATCATAATTAGCAAATATACTTTATACAATTTTAATCTTTTTAAATATATTGAGGCTTATTTTATGGCCTACCCCAAGGTCTATCCTGAAGAATATTCCATGTGCACTTGGGAAGAATGTGTATGCTGTCAGGTGCCAGTTTATATAATCAATATTCATTTATATTTAACCATGTATTGATTTCCCCCCCCCTTTCATTCCTTCCTGCTTCTTAGATTATTTTCTTTCTGCCTGAAATACTTTTAATATTTCCTACAAGGAGGATCAGCTGATGGCAGACTGTCTTGGTTTTTGGCTTATCATAAAAAATGTGTTTCTTTCACCACTGTTCTTGAAATATATTCTCAGTGAGTATAGAATTCTAAATTTGAGCTATTTTCTTATAATAACTGTATTTTTGCTTCCATTGCTACTATTTTAGAAGTCAGTCTAACTGATGGTACTTTGAAAGTATTCTGTCCTCTCTCTCTGCCTGCTTTGGCAATGTTCCCTTTGACTTTACTGCTCTGCAGCATCACTGCTATGTATCTCTGTATAGAATTGTTTTTCCATTTGGGGATTTGTTGTTGGACATAATTTATGTATTAGCATATTTATCAGCTCTATAAAATTCTCAGGCATTTGTCTTTAAATATTGCTTCCACCTCATTTTTTCTCTCCTTTATGGGAATTCTGATTAAAGTATATGTTAACCCTTATTCTTTCCTCCATGTCTCTTTGTTATCCTAATATTTTCCATCTTTTTTGTCTCTTTACTACATTTTGGGTGATTTCTTCTGAGTTCTTTTTCAAGGATACATTCCTTGTTCAATTGTGTCTGATATGCAGCCAAAAACATCCATTGCATTTTAAATTTATTGTTGTACTTTTAATTTCTAGAAATCTATTTGGTTCTTTTTCAAATCAGCAAAGTCACTTTTTATAGTTTCCTGTTCTTTGCAGGTATTTTCCAGCTTGTATATTATTCCTTTAAACACCATAACCATTGTTTTATAATCTGTGCCCATTAAGACCATGTCAGACTTATTTTTAGGTCAGTTTCTGCTGCGTGTTTTATCTGTTGCTTTTTAGTCATGCTGCTTTGTTTCCTTGTACACTTAGGTGTATTTTACTGTGGTGGTCATTGCCTTTGAAAAAACTATTTGTACAGGATTTCCTGAAGCATAAAACAAAGGTATTTTTTTCCATCAGAGATTTATATTTGTTCCTATCAGTCTCAGACCACTTTAAGCTAAATCTATGGCTTGAAGTATCTTAGATATCAATTTTTGTTAGGACTGCAATTCCCAGTGAGGATTAGTACTTGGGTTCCTAGCACTAAGGCATCTCTTCTAACAGTCTCTTGAGCATGAGTGGAAAGGATATTGTTTATCCTGGTTCACTCTCCTCCTGAGTCCCAGGTTTGCAAGTTTATGTATGTGTGTGATGGTGGTGGAAAGAAGACAAGAGCAAAAAATGGATCGAAACACTGTGCAATTGTCATCACCTGATCCCAAGGATAAGTGCAATGCGGGTAGTTGCTCTTGGGTCTTTGGGCAAGTAGGAAACTAAGTTCTGACGGTCATCTGCCAGAGAGTACATTTGCTGGGATTAAATTCCCATGGATCCTGGAGTCAGCCTGTGTTTGCCTTTGTGTTTGTCCCCACACAGGGAAGCTCTTTGTGATGGAGTCTCAGGATGGCTCTCAGGGCCTGGAACTGGAGGCAGCTCGCCTTTCCTGCAGGAGCAGGGATGCTCACCTGGTGTCTGCGGACGAGCTGCGGAGGGTGGTCCAGGACTGTGCTTCTGCAGTGTGTGCCACGGGCTGGTTGGCAGACGGCACACTGGGGTAGGTCAGGCAAGCGAGGGGAGCTGCCCTTCCAACTTGTCCCTGCTGCCCCACAGGGGTTTATATGGGGCTCAACAACTGTTCTGCTGAAGTGCCGGGATAAGCAAAGGGCATTGGCAGTGGCTTCCAGTGCATTCTTGTTTTGAGTTCTTATACAGTTTTCTTGAGTTCTGTCAGTTTTTCCTCCTATGTTATTTTGAATTTCCTTTTTAATTTATAAAAATAATACATGCTTGTTAACATTTCAAATCGTAGATATGTATAAAGTACATTTTTCCTGCTTCAGAGGTGAATGACTTAACTGTTTGGTGTGCATTCTTTATCTCTTTTTCTCTGCCTATATTTATCTGCATACATATGAACAGGAAGATGGTATAGAAGTTTTAAAATATTGCCACAAATTCTTTCACACTGACTCCCATTGAAAAATAGGATATGTCCTCTCCCTTTGAATCAGGGATAGCAGGGTATTCCTCAGCTGATAGAATATAGCAGGAGTGATACCATGTGACTTCTGAGATCGGGTCAGAAAAATCCATGCCTGGATTTCTGCAGACACTCACTTTTGAAATGTCACAAGAAGTCTGACTGTCCTGAGAGGACCATGCTGTGAGGAAGCCCAGGCCACAAGGTGATGCCCCACACAAATCCCAGTCAATAGTCAGCATGAACTGCCAGAAATGTGAGTGAATATGCCTCAGGTGATTTTAGCCCCCAACTGTTGTGTTTATCACCAGCTTATGAGTCTTCTCAGCTCTGGCTGTAGACATTATAGAGCAGAGACAAGACAAGCCATTCCTACTGTGCCTCGCCTGAGTTCCTGACCCACAAAATCCCTGTTGAGAAGTCATTCTTGTGGCCAACTAGGCAAAAACTTACCATTAATTCTGCAGACTGCCTCTTTAGTCATATGCAGAGAAGGCAGGAGCCATTCAATTTTCTCTATCATGCCACAGGAATTTGAACAAGCAGTATAGACTCCAAGAACTACTTTGGTTGATAATGACCCTGAAGATGCCTGGCTGGCAGATGGCCATAGAAAACACACAACTATGCTTACTCACATCTCTAAAACATCAATTGAATAAAGAAGACACTGAGGCTATGTCCAAATATTTTTAGTGAATCTAGATCACTCACTCTCTCTGCCTTATATTTTACATCCAGTTTCCTAAGTAGACAAAATATGTTCCATGCATGTGTTTCCATAGTGTAGTCAGTGTGGATATTTTTCATAACTCTGCTGCTATCATGTTGTCACACAATATAAAATAACTAGTCATATGAGGCGACAAAGCAATGAGAATAAAAATAACCAGTAGAAATTTATATATTAACATTGGTAGATGAAAAATTTTAAATAACTCTTTAAAATGTTTGAAAATACAAAAACAAGGAGGAGAATTTTGGCAGAAGGTTGAAAACTAAAAATAACCAAATGGAAACTCTAGAAGTGAAAAATACAGGAACTGAAATTTAGAGGGTAATGGATGGATTTAATAGCTGGTTGAAAAGAGCCAAACAGAAAATTAGTGAACTGGAAGATATTCAGAATAAAGAGCAGAAGAAAAAAAGGATGAAAAATATAGAATAAGGGGTAAAAGGCAAAAAAGATACATGTAGGAATTCTAAAGAAGAGAAAGATCTTAGAGCAAAAGCATATGAGACTTATCCATAACTGATGAAAAACACCCAGTTACAGATTCAAGAAGCCCTACAAAGCCCAAGGAGGTCAAATAAAAAGAAATTCACCACTTGGCACATCATGGAAAACTGGTAAGAATCAAATATGAAGAAATCAATATTAAAAGTAATAATAAGAAAAAGAAAGACTACCATCAAAGGAGTGACAGCAAACTGACAATGAAAGCCCAAAGACAATTGAGTGATAACCTTCAAAATGCTGAAAGAAAATTATTGCCAACCTAGGATTCTATACCCAGTGAAAATATCTTCCCAGAATAAAGGTAAAATAAATACATTTTCAAACAGACCAAAGGTGAGAAAATTCATTGTATCAGATTTGCACTACAAGAAACACTAAAGGGTACTCTTCAGGCAGGAGGAAAATAAATGCAGGTGGAAGACTGGAGAGGCAAAAAAGGATGAATGGAAAGAGTAAATATGGGGGTAAATTGAAATTATGTAATTATATAAAGCAGTAATAATACCAAACACTAAAAAAATTGTGTTTAAGTCAGGAAATATTTTAAGTATGTTACTATAATAGTATTTTAAGCATTTTAAGTTGTGTTGTTGGGGAAGAGGATAAAAGTAATAAAAATTTTAATAAGTCAAGGAAGCATTTATAAACTCTGGGGTAACAACTAAAAGAATAGCAAAAGGAGGGGGGAGGGTAAGGGGGCTAAGGGGTCACAATAATTTGCAATCACAGTATAAGTTGTTTGCAGGGATGGTAGTACAGCACGGTGAATATGGTCGGTGATTTTGTAGCATCTTTCTACATTGATGGATGGTGGCCACACTGGAGGGAGTGAAGATTTGATGATGTGGGTAACTGTTGAACAACTGCGTTGTACATTTGAAATCAATATAAGATTGTATATCAATGATAACTCAATTAAAAAAAAAGAACAGCATAAGGATGTATAACTTCCAAATCAATACAGAGGAAACAGGAATGCCAAAAAAAAGGAAAAGAAAAGAATTCAAACCATCTAAATAGGGGAAAGAGAAGAGAGGAAGAAAGGAAGAAAGAATGGGCAGACTAATAGAAAATGGCAGATTTAAACTCAAAATCTGTGATTAAATGAAGTAGATGAAATGCTCCATTTAGAAAACAGAGATTATAAGATGGATTTTAGAATTCTACTATTTAACCTTTACACATGATACCTCTAAATAAATTATGGTGCAAAAATAAGTTATAATGAAAATTAACATGTATATAGAACTGAATGATATTAAAGTATAACATATTCAAACTCATGGAGTGCTACTAAAGCTATACCTAGAGAGAAGAGTAAAGCATTAAATGTTTGTGTTAAAAAAGGAAAAAGGTTCATGAACTAATTAATGATCCATCTTAAGAAATCTGAAAAAGAACAGCAAAATGCCCCCCCCCACAAAAAAGAAGGAAACTAATAAAGAGAAGGGCATAATTTTATTAAATAAAAAACAAACATATACTAGAAGAAATCCAGTGAAACCTGAAATGATACAAGTGACCACAACTATATCTTCCTGATTTTAGACCTTTGGGGAGAGTGTTTCCATTTAAATGTTTTCAGCCAAAGCTCCTGAATCAGAAAAATCTCTGCTGATTCAGAGCTGACAACAGAAAAGAATTGTTCTTCCCATTTTTAGTTAGCTCTTCTAACCCAGTGTCATCTTTGTTTCAGGACAACTGTGTGTAGCAAGGGGAGTGGTGAACATCACATCAGGAGAGCTGTCGATGTGACAATTGCCAGCAACCCGGTTCCTGGTGGCACATACAATGCCCTTTGTATTAAGGATGAAGGTCAGTGCCAGAGCTTTAGTGAAAGTTCTGGAGGGTGTGCTCGTGGGGGTTGCCATCTTAGATCATGTTCTCTAGAAGCAGACCTTGAGATGAGGGATCACCGGATATGGTGTATCGGGAAGTCTTCCAAAGGAAAGCCAATGGGGCAGTGGGGAAGTGGGCCAAGAAAGGAAGCAGACCAAGCAGAGCTGCAACACTAAGCAAGATGCACAGTGGCGGTGAGGTGGGGATTACTGGCTCAGTCCTTCAGGGGATCTCTCGAGACAGTGTAGGTCACCACAGTTTTCCTGATCACGGGTGAGAGAGCAGGGGTATTTATAACGCTGCATCAGTCACTCATTGGTTAAAGGCTGCTTTGGGGTTCTTCTGGGGTTTGTGAGCCCAGGCAAAGGGCTCCAGGAACCTGAGTGCCACCACCGACCAAGATGCACAGATCCTACCAAGAGCCCCTGTGCATGGGAATGGTAAAGGCATCTCAGAACTACGGGCAGACCCCTGATAGCAGCTGACGTAGATGCTGATATAGCTTGCCCATTCGTGTTTCCTCATGGTCACAACGAAAAAGAAAACAAAAAAATCCTTTTTCCCCCAAAAGGAAACTCATAGGGTTTAGGAAATTGCTCCTAGGAAGGAAAATTCAACTTCCTTCTGGGAAATCAGCCAAGTGGTGAGGAATCTCTAGTGCTGTATGTCAAAGTGGTGAGGAATCTCCAGGGCTGTATTTCATGGGTGCTGAAAGAAAGACATCTTCGTTATCAGAAACATACACTGTTGAAAGTGAACGTTCATGCAAATGAGAGAAAGCCAGCTGCTTACTCATCAGGCACAGAAATCAGCACAGGTAGTACTTGGCTGTACATGGGTCTCATCTGGGAAGTTTTAAGAAATACTGATGCCTGGTGTTAGCCCTCGAAATTCTGATATAAATGTTCTGGACATTGGGGTTTCTTAAGCTTCCCAGTTATTTTAACATGCAGTCTAGTCTGAGGACTACATCTCTAGTGCAGTTTTCCAAACTTCCCTGCTGATGAGAAGTACCAGGTGAACTTGGTAAAAATACAAACCCTCAGGCTGCATCCCAGAGGCACCAAATCATAAGCTCCAGGGAACAGGTCAAAGGCAGTGATAGGGTTCTCTGCTGTGATGGGGTCTCCCTCCAGGGGGGCTTCATTTTTCATTTGCTGATAGCTATGGAAGAGCTTTAGGAGAGTCTCCTCATAGCATCTGTCCAATAAATTGAAAGATGTGCCCTTGCTCTGGAAAAGCCTGGGGAGAACAATGGTTTGTTTTTAAAATCCACAGAAGTAAACTAAAACCATCCTTTGAATCCAATCACACACAAAGATTCAGATCCTGAGGAAGACAGGACAGAGTCAGAAAGAAAAAGCACGATCTTCTTTCCTCAGTGATCTCAAATGAATATGTAGGGCTTCTGAGTATTACCTCATTCTCCTCATGAACAAGAGGTATCTGTTAGCTTTTCCTGTGTAACATACAACCCCAAAATGTACTGGTTTAAAATAAGAACTGTTTATTTAGTTCACTGTTTTTTTTGACCAGCAATGTGTGTTCTGCTGCTGGTTTGGGCTGGACTCACTCATGAGTCTACAGTCAGCTGAAAGTCGGCTGGCTGTTGGTTGCAGTGATGGGGCCACCAACCCATGTGTTCTTCAACATCCAACAGGCTAGCCTGGGCTTTCCATCTCACAAGACTTCAACAGGTTGTATATATGCAAGTGTGTGCCCCATTGGGCCACAACTGTAGTTTATGGAGCCAGAGGTTGGAAACATCTGTTTACAGTCTATCAGGCACCAAGGTCAAAGCCATGATAGTGACTCCAAAACTGAGTTATTGCCAAACCAGTGTAATGTGTCTCCTGCTGTATTGCCCTCAGAGGAATATACCTTCAGTTCAGTGACATTCCTGTCAAAAATGGATAACTTGAATCTAATCATGAGGAAACATTAATTGAACTCAAACTGCAGAACATCATACAAAATGAATGGCATATACTCTAAAAAATGTCAAGGATTAGAAAGACAAGAAAGGCTAAGCAACTGTTCTAGACTAAATAGACTAAAAAAGAAAAACCTGATGATGAAATGTAATTTGTGATCCTGGATTGAATGCTGGACCAGGAGAAAATGTCTCTAATTGATGAAATCGCATATGGATTATGAATGAGAAAATTAGTTGTATCAATGCTTAAAATCCTGGCTTGGTAACTGTACTGCAGTTATATAAGAGAGTATCCTTTTTCTTGGAAATGAATACCAATATTTTTGGGACAAAGGGACATCATATATACAATTTATTCTCAAATGGTTCAGAAAAGAATTACAGATACAGATAAACATATAAGCATATTCATATATATGATATATATTTATGTCTCCCTATAGCTATCTATAGCTAGACATATCTATATTTCTCATCTATCTACCTAGAGAGAGAAAAAAATCATAAAGCAAATGGAACAAAAAATCACACTGGTGAACCTGGATAAAGGGTTTTATGGGAATCCCCTATTCTTACAATTTTTCTGTAACTTTGAAATTATAAATTAAAAATCTCAAAAAATTACAATGGTCTACATACTCCTCCAAAAACAACAACAGAGAAAGAAAAAATCCAAAAACAAAAAAAGTCCTCTGAGTCATGGGGAGCCAGTGTTTGAAGTACATTCATGACATCCGTCAATGTCTGGGAAGACTGATGCCATTTTAGTGGGGCGAGCACCATGTGCGATTCATCAGAGTCAGAGTGAGAGCTCGGCATCCCCGAGCAGATTGGGGGAGGCTGGCCGGCCTCCCCTCACCTCCAGGTCAACACGGAGGGGCTTATATGGGGAAGCCTGGAGTCTTGGTCCTGCAGGGCCTGATGTGTGGGGAGGCTTCAGGTGGGCCACAAATGGAGCATTAGAGGCAGAGGGCTGCTATTTCTTGGGCTTTTCTGTAACTTGGTAAGAAACAATTGTAAGAATAAGGAATTCCCATAAAACCCTTTATCCAGATTCACCAGTGTTCCCATGTTGTCCCGTTTGCTTGCTTCTCTCTCTCCAGACAGGTGATAGACCTAGACAGGTACATGTGTAGAGGAGCAGGATGGATTCCCCAGGGCTGCTCAGAGAGCTCTGTCCCTGTTTCTCTGTCTCCCATCCTGTGGAAGGAGCATATGTGGCTCCCCCACGGCCCTCTGCACTGCTCAGGGGCCTTCCTGAGGGCGCGGTCAGCAGGCGAGTCAATGGGCTAAAGAGCCCAGGTCAGCACACAGCCGGCCAGTGTCACCTTCCAAGGCTGCCTTTTCCCTGTGATGTTTCCTGGCCTTACTCTGTGCCGCCACTTTGCTTTGGCAAGACAGGAAGAGTGACAAACACTAATGCCAAAGACAGCAGGCGTGTGCCTCATGGAGGGCCTGGGAGGAAAGCAGAGCCCAGGCAGTGCTCAGGCAGTTTCCTCCTGTGGATAAAATGAGAGTTCCTGTGGCCAGGATTCTCACCTGGCCCTGGTTGATTAGCTCCCTGCACACCTGTGGGCAGTACATGGCTGTTGACTCTATATAAAGAGCTCCGCCCAGTGCACTGGGCACAACACGGTGGCATGGCTGCAAGGCTACAGGAGAGCAGAGCAGAGGCTGGAGTGGTGGCAGCGCCAAGGACAGAGGCCCAGAGGATGTCTGTGCAGACAGAGGGCCCAGAGGCAGAGACTGGCTTGCTGCATGCAGACTCGCTCTGAGTGAACAGGATTTTAGTGACTGACCTGCCGCCATGGAAATAAAGTTGGGTATAACCCTTTGATCCCAATAATGTTTTGCTGTCAATTTCTTTGGTCACATTGAATTCATAGTGAATTTGCCTGGGGCTGAAACCCATTGGCAAGACATCTCTGGTGTTGCTTTTTTTGAAATAGAGTTCCTCATGAACGTAGACTTTTCTCCCTTTCCTTCCAGTACTTTTGTTTCACTGACAGTGAATTGCTAGCCCTGTGGTGATCTCACTTGAACTATTACGTGAAGTTATTTTTAACCAGCTGGATGCTGATGAAACAAGCTGCCTCCACTCAGGTTCCCTATTGTGCTTCTCTGGCAGCTGGTCTGTGGGGTTGATGGCGTGGGGCCTGGAGGCTTCGTGTCTCTCTCACTACCTCCCTGTTGCTGTTGCACCCACAGGCCACTCCCCACTAAGCCACGGCTGACCTGGTCACCCTTCCCCTGCACAGCTGATCTGATAGAACTTATTTGGGGCAGGGTCTCCCAAAAGAGTGTGGAAGACTTTGAGCTCATTACCATTGACCTAGCTTTGCCCATTCACTTATTTCTTTGTCCCAGGGTAGTGCAAAGTCCAGTGCTCAGACTTGTGGATGCTTCAGATACGGAGAGAGAGAGATGGTATATATATGACTGATAGGTAGGCATAAAGGACTCATCCCCACCCTCAGGGAGTTGACAGGTAAGTAAGGGATGAACTCATTTCCATGACACAAAGCAGGAAGGTGATTGGGGAGATTTCCTGAGATGGTGGCAGTTGGGTGGAATTTAAAGGATTTTGTTTCATGGGAATAATAGGGAATGGAGGAGGGGCCATTACAGACAGAGAGAACAGGTGGAGCAAAGGCTAGAAATTGAAGATCCTAAGTTCCAGGGAGACTAGCTCTGGGCGAACCATTGTGCTTGATTGTGTGCTCAGAGGAAATATCTGAAACACAATAGTACCTAGTGCTTACGCCCATGGCATCGCTACCCAGAATTCCTTGGTTCGAGTATTAGCTCTACCTTGTACCTGCCCTGGAAATAATATTCAAATCCATACGTAGAGTTGTCACAGGACAGAATGGAACAATGCAGTGAATCATTCAGCCCAGTGCCTGGCACTAGTGGGACCAAATGAGTACCATCTGTGACTATGACTAGTATCTAGTTGCCCAGGAATTCTAATAAGACAGTGATAATAACATGGTTTCTTCACCTTGATGTCACACTATTTCCAATGAATCAACCAGTCATTTCTTTCAAAATCACTGAATAAAGTTTAATATGTATATACCATACATCCAAGAAATTCTGCATGGTGTTGGCCCAGGAGAAACATGCTTGCCTGAGGGTTTCAGCCCTGGGCAAGTTTGCTATGGATTCAGTGAGACTGAGAAATGGCAATGGAAAATTCTTGGGGTAAAAGGGTTTATACCTGGCTTTATTCTCCCAGCAGCATGTTGAGCACTAGACTCATGCCTGCATCCAGCAGTCTGCAGGTCTGTAATCCTCCTCCATCTTTGCCTCCATCAGAGCACTGGGTAGAGCTATTTATACAGTGACTCAGTCAGTAATAGCTTATTGCCTATGGGTGTGGAAGCAGTAGCCTAGCAGTAGGCCAAGTACATCATCAAGTAGTTGATAGAGTCAGGTGAGGATCCTGGCCATAGGAATTTCCATTTTCCCCACACATGCCACACAAAAATGGGTACACTTAGGATAAAGTTCACTACAACTTTATCATAAAAGCCAGAAACTGGAGCAACCCAAATGTCCATCAGCTAGTGAATGGATCAAAAAATTGTAGTACATCTTATCGTGGATTACTATTTGGCAATAAAAAGAATGAAATATTATTACATGTAAAACATAAATGAATTTCAATAACATTATGCTAAGTGAAAAAGACAAACATAAAAGGTTGCATACTATATTATTCCATTTGCATGAAATTCTAGAGAAGGCAAACTGCCAGCAACAGAAAGTAGAATAGTGTCTGCTGCTAGAGATGGGGAGGACAAGAAGGAGATAGTTTAGGAGAACTGTTCAATGCCTTATTTGTGGTATTTTACCAAAGTAAAGTTTACTAAAACTTATTAAGCTGTATGTGTAAAATTGGTGTTTTCTTCATAAAAATAATACTGAATAAAAACAAAAAGGTGGAGGGGCTCAAGAGGGTGGCATGAGTGGGGTGGCAGAAATCTCCTCCCAAAACCATATATATTTTTGAAAATACAACAAATACAACTACTCCTAAAAGAGAAACCAGAAGATACAGTACGACAGCCAGGCTACATCTACATCTGCGAGAACTCAGCATCTCCCCAAAAGGGTAAGATACAAAGCCATGACCTGGCGGGACCCAAGCACTCCTCTCACCCCAGCTCACTGGTGGGAGGAAAAGAATCAGAGTGGGGAGGGAGTGGAAGAACAGGACTGCTAAATAACCAGCCCTAGTAATCTTCACTGGGAGCACAGACACACATTGCATGGTGTACTGGATATTAGAGAAACGGAAAAGTAAAATCCGAGATGGAGACTGCAAACGGGTCCCCACAGCCGGCTCCCTGGGACAGAAGAAAAGTGGGTGCTTTATAAAGGCTTAAAGGGACAAGGGCTTATCAGCTGGACAAAATCGTCCCGGCACACTCAGCCTAGCAGGCTGGGAATCTTAAGGAACTTCAGGTGCCCTAACTGCCTGGGGGTAACCCAGCCCCGAAGCACCTCACGGTGATAAACAGCCGGCCATTCATTTCCCCTGGCTGGAACTGCAAGCAAACTGACTGACCCACCACAGGTGCGGAACAGCCAGGGAACAGCCCCGCCCACAGAAACCACACAGAGTCTCCTTCCAGCGTGCAGCTAACCGGGACAGACCAGAGGCTGGTGTGGCACATAACTGCTTGGTACAGACAAAGGAACCTGGAGCAAAGTCCAGAAGGCACGAAAGGGCACCGCTCTTGCAGGAGAACACACCCAGCACGCTGTAACCGCCCCCCCCCCCTCCAACAGGGCTCTAGGCTATCCTGAGGGCTGCACCGCCAATGGCAGCTCAGGGGATTATCCCAGAGACTGCTCCCGGTGTGCAGGTAAATGGCACAGGCAACAGAGCCAGAGCAAGGTCCAGAGGCACGAAGGGGCGCCGTTCTCGCAGGAGAAGACACCCGGCTCATCTGCGACACCCCACAGGATGCTAGGCTATCCCATGGGCCGCCCCACCCATGGCAGCTTAGGGGATTATCTCAGAGACTGCTCCTGGCATGTGGGTAATTGACATAGGAGCGGAGAAGAGCAAGGTGACCAGCAAGCAGGAAGGGACGTTGTTAGCCCAGCTGACAAATGTGCCACCTGCCTGCGGCCACTTCTGTTGCCATGAAAAGGCAGAAGATTGTGGTCTAGTCGAAAATCACTCAGACAACACCAGAGAGAGGGCCTGGTAAGATAGATATAACCAATCTTCCTGAAAAAATTCAAAATAAAAGTCATAACCACGCTGATGGACCTGCAGAGAAATGTGCAAGAGCTAAGTGAAGAAGTCCGGAGGGACATAACAAGAAATGAAACAATGGATAGAAGGTCTTAAGAGCAAATTGGATGAGGTGCAAGAGACTGTTAATGGAATAGAAATCAGAGAACAGGATTACAAAGAAGCTGAGGCAGAGAGATATAAAAGGATCTCTAGGAATGAAAGAATATTAAGAGAACTGTGTGACCAATCCAAATGGAACAATATTCGCATTATAGGGATACCAGAAGAAGAGAGAGAAAAAGGGATAGAAAGTGTTTTTGAAAAAATAATTGCTGAAAACTTCCCCAAGCTGGGGAAGGAAATAGTCTCTCAGACCATGGAAGCCCACAGATCTCCCAACACAAGGGACCCAAGGAGGACAACACCAAAACATATAATTAAAATGGCAAAGATCAAAGATAAGGACAGAGTATTAAAGGCAGCCAGAGAGAGAAAAAAGGGCACCTAAAAAGGAAAACCCATCAGGCTATCATCAGACTTCTCAACAGAAACCTTACAGGCTGAAAGAAAATGGCATGATATATTTAATGCAATGAAACAGAAAGGTCTTGAACCAAGAATACTGTATCTAGCATGATTATCATTTAAATTTGAAGGAGGGATTAAACAATTCCAAGACAAGCAAAAGTTGAGGGAATTTGCCTCCCACAAACCACCTCTACAGGATATTCTAAAGGGACTGCTCTAGATGGAAGCACTCCTAAGGCTAAATAGGTGTCACCAGAGAAGATAAAATCACAGCAAAGCAGACCAACCAAATACTAACTAAAGGTAAAAAATAAAATCAACGATCCACAAAAGCAGTCAAAGGAAACACAAAAGAGTACAGAATAAAACACCTAACATAAAAGAATGGAGGAGGAAGAATAAGAACAGAGAGAAATAAAGAATCATCAGACTGTGTTTATAATAGCTTAACAAGAGAGTTAAGTTAGATGGTCAGATAGTAAAGAAGCTACCCATGAACCTTTGGTAACCACGAATCCAAAGCCTGCAATGCCAATAAGTACATATCTTTCAATAATCACGCTAAATGTAAATGGACTAAATGCATCAATCAAAAGACACAGAGTAACAGAATGGATAAAAAAGCAAGACCCATCTATATGCTGCCTACAAGAGACTTACCTCAAACCCAAAGATATACACAGAATAAAAGTGAAGGGATGGAAAAAGATATTTCATGCAAACATTAGGGAGAAAAAAGGTGTTGCAGTACCTGTATCAGACAAAATAGACTTCAAAACAAAGAAAGTAGCAAGAGATAAAGAAGGACATTACATAATGATAAAAGGGTCAGTCCAACAAGAGGATATAACCATTATAAATATCTATGCACCCAACACAGGAGAACTGACATATGTGAAACAAATACTAACAAAATGAAAGGGGGAAATAGAATGCAATGCATTCATTCTAGCAGACTTCAACACACCACTCACTCTGAAGGACAGATCAACCAGACAGAAAATAAGTAAGGACACAGAGGCACTGAACAACACACTAGAACAGATGGATCTAACAGACATCTACAGAACTCTGCACCCAAAAGCAACAGGATACACATTCTTCTCAAGTGCACATGGAACATTTTCCAGAATAGACCACATACTAGGCCACAAAAAGAGGCTCAGTAACTTCAAAAAGATTGAAATTCTACCAACCAACTTCTCAGATCACAAAGGTATAAAACGAGAAATAAATTCTACAAAGAAAACAAAAAGGCTCACAAACACATGGAGGCTTCACAACATGCTCCTAGATAATCAATGGATCAATGACCAAATTAAAACAGAGATCAAGCAATATATGGAGACAAATGACAACAACAGCACAAAGCTCCAACTTCTGTGGGACACAGCAAAGGCAGTTCTAAAAGGAAAGTATATTACAATGCAGGCCTATTTAAAGAAGGAAGAACAATCCCAAATGAATACTCTAAAGTCACAATTATTGAAACTGGAAAAAGAAGAACAAATGAGGCCCAATGTCAGCAGAAGGATGAACATAATAAAGATCAGAGAATAAATAAAATTGAGAATAAAACAGTAGAAAAAAATCAATGAAATCAAGAGCTGGTTCTTTGAGAAAATAAACAAAATAGATAAACCCCTAGCCGGACTTATTAAGAGAAAAAGAGAATCTATACACATAAACAGAATCAGAAATGAGAAAGGAAAAATCACAACAGACCCCACAGAAATACAAAGAATTATTAGAAAATACTATGAAAGTCTATATGCTAACAAACTGGATAACCTAGAAGAAATGGACAACTTCCTAGAAAAATACAACCTTCCAAGACTAACCAAGCAAGAAACAGAAAATTTAGCAGACCAATTACCAGCAACAAAATTGAATCAGTAATCAAAAAATTCCCAAGAACAAAACCCCCGTGCCAGATGGATTCACCACTGAATTTTATCAGACATTAGAAAAGATATAATACCCATTCTCTTTAAAGTTTTCCAAAAAATAGAAGAAGAGGGAATACTTCCAAACTCATTGTATGAAGTCAGCATCACTCTAATACCAAAACCAGGCAAAGACACCACAAAAAAAGAAAATTACAGACCAATATCCCTGATGAACATAGATGCCAAAATACTCAACAAAATATTAGCAAACAGAATTTAAAAATACATCAAGAGGATCATACACCATGATCAAGTGGGCTTCATCTCAGGGATGCAAAGATGGTACAACATTCGAAAATCTGTCAACATCATCCACCACATCAACAAAAAGGACAGAGACCACGTGATCATCTCCATAGATGGGGAAAAAGCATTCAACAAAATTCAACATCCATTAATGATAAAAACTCTCAACAAAATGGGTATAGAAGGCAAGTACCTCAACATAATAAAGGCCATATATGACAAACCCAAAGCCACATCATACTTAACAATGAGAAGCTGAAAGCTTTTCACCTAAGATCGGGAACAAGACAGGGATGCCCACTCTCCCCACTGTTATCCAACATAGTACTGGAGGTCCTATCCACGACAATCTGAAAAAACAAAGAAATACAAGGCATCCAGATTGGTAAAGAAGAAGTCAAACTGTCACTTTTTGCAGATGATATGATATTGTACATAAAAAACCCTAAAGACTCCACTCCAAAACTAATAGAACTAATATCTGAATTCAGCAAAGTTGCAGGATACAAAATTAATACACAGAAATCTGTTGCATTCCTATACACTAATGATGAACTAACAGAAAGAGAAATCAGGAAAATAATTCCATTCACAATTGCATCAAAAAGAATAAAATACCTAGGTATAAACCTCACCAAGGAAGTGAAAGACCTATACCCTGAAAACTGCAGGACACTCTTAAGAGAAATAAAGAGGACACTAACATATGGAAACTAATAGGAAGAATTAATATTTCAAAATGGCCATCCTGCCTAAAGCAATCTAAAGATTCAATGCAATCCCTATCAACATGCCAACAGTATTCTTCCACAAACTGGAAGAAATAGTTCTAAAATTCCTATGGAACCACAAAAGACCCCAAATAGCCAAAGCAATCCTGAGAAGGAAGAATAAAGCAGGGGGGATCTTGCTTCCCAACTTCAAGCTCTACTACAAAGTCACAGTAATCAAGACAATTTGGTACTGGCACAAGAACAGACCCACAGACCAGTGGAGCAGAATAGAAAGTCCAGATATTAACCCAAACATATATGGTCAACTAATGTACGATAAAGGAGCCATGGATTTACAATGGGGAAATGACAGTCTCTTCAATAGCTGGTGTTGGCAAACTGGACAGCTACATGTAAGAGAATGAAACTGGATCATTGTCTAACCCCATACACAAAAGTAAACTTGAAATGGATCAAAGACCTGAATGTAAGTCATGAAACCACAAAGCACTTCGAAAAAAACATAGTAAAAAATCTCTTGGACATAAACATGAGCAACTTCTTCATGAACATATCTCCCTGGGCAAGGGAAACAAAAGCAAAAATGAACTAGAGGGACTATATCAAGCTGAAAGGCTTCTGTACAGCAAAGGACACCATCAGTAGAACAAAAAGACATCCTAAAGTATGGAGGAATATATTCATAAATGACATATCCAATAAAGGGTTGACATCCAAAATATATAAAGAGCTCATGCATCTCAACAAACAAAAAGCAAATAATCCAATTAAAAAATGGGCAGAGGATCTGAACAGACACTTCTCCAAAGAAGAAATTCAGATGGCCAACAGGCACATGAAAACATGCTCCACATCGCTAATCATCAGATAAATGCAAATTAAAACCTTAATGAGATATCACCTCACCCCAGTTAGGATGGCCAGCATCCAAAAGACAAACAACAAGAAATGTTGGCAAGGATGTGGAGAAAGGGGAACTACACTAATGGTGGGAATGTAAGCAGTATGGAGGTTCCTCAAAAAGCTAAAAATAGAAATACCATTTGACCCAGGAATTCCACTCCTAGGAATTTACCCTAAGAATCCAGGAGCCCAGTTTGAAAAAGACAGATGCACCCCTATGTTTATCGCAGCACTATTTACAATAGCCAAGAAATGGAAGCAACCTAAGTGTCCATCAGTAGATGAATGGATAAAGAAGATGTGGTACATATACACAATGGAATATTATTCAGCCATAAGAAGAAAACAAATCCTACCATTTGCAACAAAATGGGTGGAGCTAGAGGGTATTATGCTCAGTGAAATAAGCCAGGTGGAGAAAGACAAGTATCAAATGATCTCACTCATATGTGGAGTATAAGAACAAAGAAAAAAACTGAAGGAACGAAACAGCAGCAGACTCACAGAACCCAAGAATGGACTAACAGTTACCAAAGGGAAAGGGACTGGGGAGGATGGGTGGGAAGGGAGGGATAAGGGGGGAAAAGGGGCATTACGATTAGCAGATGTAATGTTAGGGGGGCACGGGGAGGGCTGTACAACCCAGAGAAGACAAGTAGTGATTCTATAGCATCTCAGCACGCTGATGGACAGTGACTGTAATGGGGTTGGTGGGGGGGACCTGATGATGGGGCGAGTCTAGTAAACATAATGTTGCTCATGTAATTGTAGATTAATGATACCAAAATAAAAAAAACATAAAAAAACAAAAAAGAGAACATGAAAAAAATTATTGATCAGCTTTATAATTCCAAAATTCTCTTCTTCCATTGCTTTCCTCCATCTATTATTTAATCCTCAGAGCAATACTGTGAGGAGGGTATTGTCATTCTTTTCATTCAGATGTGGAAACTGAGGGACAGAGAGGTGTGGGCCATTTTTTTCAGTCACACAGCTCCTGGGAGCTGTTATTCCCGCCCTAAGACCCAGTCAGGCTTGGTGCATCCCTCTCCACCACTTCTGCTGACCTTGAGCCTACAGCTGTAATTAAGGCTGCAGCATGTGCTTCAGATTCTCTACTTCAAGAAGAGGATAATAACAGCTAACACCTTGTTACCTGTGTTCACTCATTTAATCTTCACAACAACCCCACAGAAAGTTACTGCTGTTTTCCTTATTTTACAGATGAGGAAACTGAGGCACAGCAAGGGTAAGTAACTTGCCCAAAGTCAGAAACCTAGTAAGTGTAGGATTCAAACCGAGACACTAAAGGATTTTTGTTTTCTGAGGCTCTCCTTTCTTTTGACCCTGAATAGCTCCTCTTCCCAGGGACTACTGTTCCAGCTGAGAGGACTGTGACCCTGCCTTCCAGTCTGCCCGGGACAGCTTGTGTTTATGCTGGTTGTTCCACTGTGATTAACAAGGCTCCCTCTTTTTTTCAAAAGTGTCCTTACATGGATAATAAATTATAAGGTCACCCCAGCTGTTATTAATATATACATGCTTGATGTAAAGACTTCCCCTGGGAACTTACTTACCAGCTGCGGAGAGTACGTGAATGGTAGGACAGTCGTGGTCGGGTCTGTGACTTACCCTGCTAGGTACAGAGGTTCGCTGCTGTTGAGCCAAGATGACCTGACAGAGCCAGAAATTCAGCACGTGCCCGTGGTGGGCCAGGGGGTCCCTGTGTCACCATCTAAAGTCAAACTGATTATTTGCTACTCTCATGGGCCGAAGCCCGATTCTAAGAATTTGTATCCATTACTGATCCTTCTGTGTTCCCAATCAGCTGGGCTGGCTGCTTTTCACCCTGAACCAAACCTTTGACCCAGGCGTCTGTTGCCGTATCAACAAGGGGAACTATGGGCCCATATCCGTACTGATCTTACGAAGATGTTGTTTTTCCCCTCTTCCCATGGCATTCGATTCCTGTACAGCCAACATGGGCTTGGCTTTGTTTGGTTTGAGAGAACTGGGCATTCCGTTACCATCATTACTTGAAGATTGATTCAAAAGGCCATCAGTTGTCAATTATTGAGAGATTGAACTCATTTTTATTTATGTCTGTATAAAGTTCCATGTGTGCAGCGGGCAGTGGGCAAGGCATAAACTCATTTAATTCTGGTAACAACCCTATGGGATAGGGGTCATTAACTCCATTTTACACTTTTAATACATTTTCTAATTATAAACATGGGTAGGTGGTCATTGCAGTGGAAAGCCTAAAGAAAATTAAAATCACTCATAATCAGTCTGTTCTGACAAATGTACTTTAGTATCTGTCTTTTTCCCCCTGCATTTTTATTTAGTTTACCAAATTAGAATTCTATGGACAATATGTAGGTTTGCATTCTGGCTTTTTTCACTCAATAGTTTGTCTTCCCCTGACACTGAATATGCTTCAAAGAATAATTTTAATGTTTAATCAAATATTTTCCTGTTATTAGACATTTGAGTAGTTCCTTGGTTTTCACTATAATAAATAATACCGTGATTGAACATCCTCATACACATACCTTTTGTGCATCTTTAATTATTTCAGGCTCTTTTTATATAGCTACAATGTATCGAGGACTATTTATGGGTCAGAAATTGCACTGAGACCTTGTTTGTCATATCCTGCCCCGGACACGGTCAGCCACCCTCACGCCAGCCATTCCCTCCCTTGCCCCCCACCAACCCTCTCTGAGGGCCCCTAGTCACTGTCCATCAGCACACCACCAGTCCATTCTGGGAATAGCAAACAGAAGAATTACAAGGCAAGTGAGAAGGTTCAGCATCTCAGAAAAGAGGGAATTATTTTAAGGAGGCAGGGCAAATAAAATGATTTGGAACAGTTTTGAAAGTGTTTAGTTCATTTTCTCATCAAGCTGATAGTCTACGTCCCTTTAGCTACCATCCCATCTCCCTCCTCCCCTTTCACGGCCCTAAATTATCCTACTTTCATGCTCTCCATGATCCCACCCTCGTTTCTCTGAGGTCCACTGCTTTCTGGCCTCTGTCCCATCACTTCCGTGAAACCATCCTCACCAGAGTCACTGGTAGCTTCCCTTCGCCTAGCTATAGTGGCCAATTCTCAGCTGCATTTTGCTTGCTGTTTCTGCAGCCTTAAGTACCTGACCATGCCTTGTCCCTGAAACACATTTTCCCTTGACTTTCTTTGGGTTTTATTTTTATCTGTCTGGCTGCAGTGATATCTTTTGTGAACTCTTCATTCTCTGCTCACCTCCTCGGGGCTCTGACCTGGACCTTCATCTCCCCTCACTTAACACTCCAATGGCATCAATTTTCATTAATTCTCATTAATCCCAAACTGTTTCCTCAAGCCTAGGTCTCTCCACTAAGCCTCAGGTTCCATACAAGTAGCTACTTATAGATGTTTCTCTCTGAACTTCAAATTCCACAGCCCCCAGCTAGACTCATATCCTTTAACCTCCCAATCTTCTCCCTTACCCTGCAACTTCCCAATCCTAAATTCCATGAAAACCACCCTTCTCAGTATCTCCCGGATTCACCTGCTTCTTGCCATCTGCGCCTCATGTCAGCTCCTGCCGTGCTATCCTGGACATCTCCAGTGGCCTCCCCATTGGTCTTCCAGTTTCCAGGCTGGTTTCCTCCATCCATTCTCTACCTTGCAAGCAATGCTCCTCCCAAACTACCAAGGGGATCATGTTATGTCCCTTTTAAAACTCTTCCATTGTTCCTCATTCTCTACCAGACAAATTCAAGACTTCCTACCTGGCATAAAAGACCCTCCACAAACTTACACCTGCCTATCTCCCTCATACTCTGTGCTTTAATCTTACCGACTTCTTACCATTCGTCAAATAGAGGCTCAAAACACATTTCAGTACTGAGTCATTTGATACTGATGTACAAATAACAGATACTTCAGTGCAAAAGGCTGAACACACCCAAACAGAACCAACATACCCAGGTATGCAGTAAGGGGAATGGTGAAACTTCACATCAGTGGAGAGAGGATGGAGGGATTACTTGATAGTTAGTACTAGGTTATTGGTTAAGAATTTGGTAAAATATAAGACAATGGATTATTGTCCTAATATATGCAGATCTCTTGATAAGAAAAAGATTGATAGAAAAAGATAGATTGACAACAAAAAGATAAAGACCACAATAGAGAAATATTTTTAGAGAAATATAATCAGTCAATAAATATCCAACTTTTTTGCCAATTAAAGATATGCATGTTAGTATAAGAAATCACTTTTCAGCCCATGAAATTGTCAAAGTGCATATAAAAAATGATAGTCCCATGTTCTGAGGAGAAACAGACAAATTTATATACCCTTGATAGGGGTGTAGACTCTGAAACACTCCTATGCAACTTAGCACAACTTATCAGAAGCTGTAAAAATATATATGCCCATTCATCAATCAATTCCATTTTGAGTATATTATGCTAAGGAAATGAGCTTGGAAAAGTACAAAGATATATGACAGAGATGTTCACTACTTAGTAGGGGAAAACAAAAACAATGTCTAACAGTGGGGGTCCATTGTGGTAAATCCATACAAATAGAATAATATATAGCCCAATATGTGATACATAACATAAATTCAAATAATAAAATATTTGTTGACAGGAAAATTTTTTGCAATAACAAACAAGCTGCAAAACAAAATTGTTATAGTGTGGCAAAATACTGTGTGTGTGTAAAGCTGAAAGAGTAAAAATTATGTTAACAGTGATTATCATTGGTGAAATTAAAGAAAAATTTTTTTACTTCCTGTGATGTTTTTTCCCTGTGAGTTTTCCAAGTTTTCTGACTTGTGTCAGAATTACCTATTTGGAAAATTTTAAAATATTTTATCTTGAAAATTTTTAAACAAACAGAAAAGTAGAGGGATTAATGTAACAAATCCTTATGTGCCCATTACCCAGATTCAAAAGTTAATATTTTGCCAATTTAGTTTCATCTACTTCCTGCAATGTTTTTCTCCCATTGAGATATTTTAAAACAAATGCCAGATAATATATCACTTTCATTCTAGAACATTTTAAAAATAATTGTTTAGGATGGTGTCTCTCCTGAGGGTTTCAGCCCCAGGCAAGTTCACTCTGGATTTGGTGAGACTGAAAAATGACAACAGAAAGTTCTTGGGGGTAAAAGCGTTTACATCCAGCTTTATTTTCATGGTGGCAGATCAAACACTAGAATCCCATGTGCCTCAGGGCACATCTGCATGCAGCGAGCTGGTCTCTACCTCCAGGCTTACCCACTGCCTAGAAACCCCAGAGCACTGGGCGGAGCTCTTTATATAGAGTCAGTAATAACTCACTGCCCACACGTGTGCAAGCCTGTGCCTGCGAGCATGGCACAGGAGCAGTGGGCAAGCAGATCAGGGTCAGGTGAGACTCCTGGCCATGGAACTTCCAGATGGGAAACTCAGGATCTAGTAGCATGTAGATTCCATGTGTAAGTAATTGATTTAAATGTATTGCCTGCCCCAGGATTTAACTGTGTATGAACTTGCCTCCACATTGTAAATACTGTAGTGCTTCCAGGGTAGAAGGCCCACAAGTTAGAAACTATTCTCTTAAGACATAGATCCTTGCCAAATGCAATTCCCCTTGGAAGAGGCTGTGAATAATTTCCAACCATTTATGCCTCATGCTGAATAAATTACAGATTTTCTGGAGGGGAGGTATTTTTTAAATTAACATTTCATTGAGGTGTAATTTAATCAGCAAAATGCACAGGTCTTAAATTTGCTGAGTTTTGACAAATGCACACGCCAGTGTAATTTACACCCAATCAACAGAATTTCCCTCACCCCAGAGTTTTCCCCAGATCCTCTTCCCCATTCCAGCAGAGCCAGAGGCAACCTCTGGTCTGATTTCTGTCACCCTATTTCAGTTTTACCTGCTGTTGAGGGTAGGTTTTAATATACAGCAGTAGTTCACCAAGAGTGGTCCCTGGACCAGCAGTATTAAGAGCACCTGGGCATTTGTTATAAATGCAAATTCCTGGGTCCTAACCATGACCTACTGAGTCAGAAACTCAAAAACATAGTGGTGTGTGTGTGTGTGTGTTTGTGTTACAAGGCCTTCAGGTAATTCTGATGCATGTTCAAGTTTGAGAAGGACTGATACAGAGTTTGAGAACTAACAATAAAATTGGATGGAGTTCGGGGGACACTGCTGGTGGTGTATTTGGCGGAGCAGGTTCGGTGGGAGGAGGACAGGTGGGCACAGAAGACGACCGCTTCACATGGCTTCTGTAATACCAAAAGGGAGGAGGACGGGTTAAGCATTTGTGCCTGAATTTCTACTTCTTTCCTTTGTGAAACAGTAATGGGGGTTTTCAGGCTCTTCTTTAGAATTTCAAAAGTCCTGATGGAAGTCCTAAAATTTCTCAAAAGAAAAGCATCAACTTTCATATGAGTTCTAAACACAATGGAAACTGGTTAGCAGAAGCTCTGATGGGCAAGCAACTGTGTCCTTTTAAATTGAAAAAAAAAGAGTCATTCCTTATTAATACTTTGATAGACAAGCTCTTTCATAAAATCTGTTTCCTTGGAAGAAATAATAGAAATTGCTCTTTATGTTGAAACTGTTGGCACCCCTCTCTAAGGTCTGAGAAATCCACAAACTACATCCCCTACCTCCAGAGTAACTGAAAGGCGGCAGTAACAACTGCTCAAATATAAGTTTTCCTCCAGAGGAGGGTAGGGTCCAGGTAGATAGCCAGCTGTTTTCCAGAGCTCCCCTGTGAGCATCAAATGGGAAGGTCAGTGAAAGGAGCTAATTCAAGGAGCACAGGGCATGAGTGGTGTTTTTGGCACTTGGTTGTGTTAACGCACGGAACTGGTGTCTGGAGCTTCTGAAATCACACCTCCAAAGAAGCAGTGTGTTTCCTGTCTTGAACATTTGTGAGAAATCCAGAAACATATGGTATGTGTGCCCAGACTTCCTGGAGCCAGATTCTAGCCGCTGCCATTCTGGAACTTAAGGAAGACGATCCCATGAGTCTGGTAGGGTTTGGCCTGACGTTCCCCATTATCTGCTTTCAGCACACTTCCCCTGCCCTGGATCTTCCTTCTGAGGAGCTGGTGGTACACTCCACAGACAGAGCTGGGTGAGACAGAGGGGATTTCCCAGGGTTTCAAGAGTGGGTGTTTTCTGAAGAGCCTCCAGTTTCCCGAAAGTAGGTTCCAGTAAGAGGAGGAAGGGCTGGGCATCCAACCTGAGTCATGGATGGCTGAGGACGGCGGAGAGAGAGACAGAGCCTTTTGCCCTTGAGATGTCAGCTGGAATTCGAGCAGCCTTCCTTGACTGAGGCTGATGACTGGTCCACCCCTCTCAGGATGCCCTACCCAGACCAAGTGAACCCAGGGATGGTGCCTCTCTCTCAGTGGGGTACTCCTGGCTTTGTGGCAGCTTTCAGATGGCAGCCTGTCCCTACTTGCTGCGTAGGTGAAATAAACACTTGATCTCCCGGGCTACCCAGTCAAGGCGGTTGGGTTAAAATGCAGCACTTTGTGCTGACTTCCTGAAGTACAGCCACACCCTTTTTCATTCAAAATATCTCCTGTTAAAGGACAAGCAGGCAGTGACTGTCTTTGAGAAAGTGCTACCTAGACTAGAAGCTGTCAGGCCAGTCAGGGTGGCTTAAAGCACAAGTGGTATTTTCTACTTTCATCTTTTCTATTTTTGGTCTTGCATAAAGACCAAAGGCTTTCCTTTCCAACGTAAAATATTAGAAGAGGAAATTTGAACTAAAAATTATTTCCTTTTTGAAAAAAAAAAATCTCTGCATCACTTTGATGCAGCAATTCCATTTCTATAAGGTTATCCTAACAATATGTACAAAAATATCATATGAACTGTTCATTGTACATTGTTTATAAGAGTGAAAACTTAGAATCAACATAAATTTCTGTATAATGCTTAAATAATTTGTGCTATAATGTAACCTTTCAAGCAATTGAAGTAACTTATAGTACTAATGTGCAAAGAACTCCAAAATATTAAAGAAAAAGGACTCCCAGTTTCTGGTCCAGAATGTAAGGAAGGACATTGAATCAGTAATTAATAATAGCCTTTCAAAACACAAAGCATCAGGTCCACTGGTGAATTCTACCAAACATGTAAGGAAGAAATTATAACAGTTCTCTATAATCTCTTCCAAAAGTTAGAAGCAGAGGGAGTACAAATAACTCATTTTATGATCATCATCCTAATACCAAAATGAGACAAAGACATTACAGAAAACTACAGACCAATATGCAATGAACAGAGATGTAAAAATCCTCAACAAAATATTAGCAATTTGAATCCAACAATATATAAAAAGAATTATATACCATAACTGATTTATCCCTGGTGTGCAAGGCTTGTTCAATATTCAAAAATCAATTAATGTAACCCATTGCATCAACAGGCTACAGAAGGAAAAGCACACAATCATTCAATTGTATTGATAGATACAGAAAAAGCATTGGACAAAACCAACACCCATTCATGATGACAACTCTCAGCAAACTAGGAATAGAAAAGTTCTTCAACTTGATAAAGAACATCTACAAAAAAACTCAATGTTGGGAAATTTGAAGCTTTCCCACTAAGACGTTTTTTACATTTGAACTGGAATTTATCTCTAGCTGAGAGGATGAAATGGAAGAGAGGCTTCACACCACATTATGAGTGCCCCCTGCCCACCTTAGGGCTAAAGGTCTACTTGGCCAGCCCTGCCCTGCTCTGAAACCATCTTCCCTCCACATGACCTGGCTGTGTGTGTGGACCTGTCCCATGGACATTTGAGCTGCAGGGTCTCACCCAAGGGCTCAGCTGATGTGAAAGGAGGAAAGCTAGGGCTCCCCTCTCCTCATCTTCCAAGTTTCATTGCTGGCTGAAGCCTTGGGGGCCCTTAGTGGCCACCTCCTGGACGAGCCACAAGTTTTTCATAAGCAGTTTACGAGTTTTAACACAAACCAGTTGACCTTCATTGCAAAAAGGCTCATTTGCAGTAAAAAAAAAAAGGCACAGCAGTAAACACATTCTCAGAAGAGAACTAGGGCAGGGGTTGGAAGGAGGTGGGTCTGCCTTTCCCAAGATGGACTCCGGGACCCGGAGGGCAGGCACCAGAAGAGGCTCCAGGGAGAGTCAGAGGGCCCTTCTCCTTCTTCAGATCCAAGCATGAACCCAATGTAAATAAACTACAGAACCAGGACCAATAACGATGGGTCTGTGTAGGTTCATCAGATGTCGATCAGAGGGGAGGCCTGCAGGTGTGGGGACAGGGGTGTATAGGAACGCTCTCTACTCTGTACTCGGTTTTGCTGTGAATTCAAAACCGTTCTAAAATAGTTGGCATTTTTTGAAACAGGTACTCGGTAGTACATATGATGTAATCCCATTTATATTGAAAACCACACACACACACAGAAAGAACTATATATATCTTTATATCTATGTGTATATTTGTCCATCGATAGATCGATGCATCTGCCTATGTGTCTTCAGGTTTGTGAATACCTGTATCTGAATCTGTATTTATTTATATTACCAAACTGATAAGGGTGTGACCAGCAGGACTGGGGTCAGGGAAGGGGAGAGACACCTTCTGTGCTCTCTAGTCTGTAACATTTTAGCTTTTTGACAGAGGACCTATTCACTTCGGTGCATAAGACAAAATGGAGCTGCTGCAAGCCTAAGAAGGCATAAAGGGTAATGTTGCCTAGACATTTTAAAATACAAAGTTGTAGCATATTTATTCCTTCGGCGAGTGTTTTCAGAGTGCCTCCCTGTGGCAGGCATTCTGCCAGGCCCTGGGGATTCCAGGGCGAAGGGGAAACAGCCCCGTGACCCCCGAGGGGGGGGGTGGGGAGGAGGGCGAGTTGCTTTCTCAGTTTGTTTTCTCCCAGGCTGCAAAAGTTTTGCCCAGTTTGGAAAAGCTGACTGTGGTTCCTCTCCCCAGAGAAGCCGTGTGGAGACCCGCCCTCGTTCCCCCACGCCGTCCTGCAGGGGCGCAGCCGCCTGGAGATGGGGGACGAGCTGCTGTACGTGTGCACCCCGGGTCGGGCGGCGGGCCAGCACCACCCCGCCTTCACCTTGCTGTGTAACAGCTGCGGGGAGTGGTTCGGCCTGGTGCAGGCCTGCGGGACAGGTAAGCCCCGGCCCGCGGGCCCTCACATTGAGACAGTGGGTCCGCTTCTGCCGGGGGCTCCTGGTGGACTCCTATCCACCAAGGCCCCTTTGAAAGGGGCTCTGGACCTGGCAGCATCTCCCCTGGGTGCTCCTGCAGCATTGTAAATATGGATGCAGGGTGTCCTCAGCCCCGCTCCTCTTCTTCCCTGCTGGGGGCCTAGGGGGAACAAACCCCCTCTTCTTGTTTGAGGACAGAGCTGACCCTGGATCGGCTTTCTAGCTTATTTTCCAACAGACCTGATCAAGAGGTGGTACCAAGCAGTAATACTGCGGTGCAAACGACCCTGACTGGCGGGCTGGGCGGGCTGTCATGGATGCAGGTTAGGAAGGCCAGCTTTGCGCTTCCCTGAGCGTGGTCACTGTGGCTGGACATGACCCTTGTGGGCACCCTGGGAGCTAGGCTCTGGGCTGTGACAAAGCTCTCGGCCTTGTAAAGCAGGCTGGGTCCACCCCCACACATGCACGTCCTGCCCCCTTGCACCTGTGTGACCACTGGGGCATGGCGGGGAGCGGGGACAATGACCCTAGGCCAGCTGTGTGGGCTGCTCTCCTAACAAGAATCGCAGGCGGCTGCCTGGCTGCCTTCTTGATTCCCTGGCCTGGAGCCCGTGGTGGTCATGTGAGTCTGAATATTTAGTTAAGACTAGTATCCCCATTCCATAATCACTGTATACCCGAGGCTCCCAGGCTTCTGCCTCCCACCTCTGCCAAGCCCCTTGGGAATCTTCCTAGTAGAAGAAATCACTGTCTCCAGATACAGCCCAGCCTGGCCTCTCCAGTCCCCTCCTCTCTCATGGCTCCTATGCCACAGACTTCATGCCAGACCCTGAACTGTCCCCTGACCTCACTGGGCTCCTCTCACCCCAAGACTCCTCAGGCACCACCTTCCTGACCCCACATAGCACCTGGGTACCAAATGGAGGCTGGCTCCATAGAGGGGATGGACTCCAGCACCACAATGTTACTTACTGAATGTATGGGATGATTTGTCCCTAGAAGGGCCCACAGATGCCCTGAGGCTCCCACCACAAGACTGGGGGGCTGTCTCATCCATGAGATTCAGCTTCGCTTTGGCCTGACCTGGGGCTGTCGTCTCTGCGGTCAGACACAGCATCACTTCTCTCTCCAGTCTGCCGCTGGGCGCCTGGCTTGTTCTCATTTTGTGGCTGTCACAGACTACGCTGCCACGACTGTTCTCATCCACGTCATGTGGTTCACATGTGAACACATTTCTGTTGGTTCCTGGGCGTGGACTTGCTACCCCCACAGGGTAGGTGCATGTGTGGCTTGGCAGGTGGCTGAGACCAGGGAGTTTTCTCACGTTTTCTGACTGGTTCGCTCTCCCACCAGCTGTGTCCGAGAGCCCTTGTTCTTCACCCTCACCCACCTTCAGGACTGATACCTTTTTGCCAATCTGGCAACCGGCTCTGTGGTGACTTGGAGCTGTAACTTTCATTAGTCCGGTGATGGTGAGGTGGGACTTACCCTATGTTGACTGTGCATTAGCCTTTCCTCTGTAAAGTGTCTGTCCAGGTGTCCTGCCCATTTTTCTAATCGATTTGAATTGATTATTTACATAAGGTAGGATCTCTTTTTTACGTAAAACCTTCTTAACGTGTTGCAAATATTTTCTTCCATTCTGCAACTTACCTTTTTCCTCTTGGAGTGTCTTTTAATGAATAGTGGGATTCTTCTTATCATTGGCTATTTCACTACCTCTCAAACTCTGTGGACAATTAAAATTTTTTTCTAGTCATTAGCAGACTGATACTTTAGTAACATGCAATAAAAATGAATTAATATAAGGCTAAAATAAACAAATATCTCCCAAATATAAACACTATTTTTTGTTAAACAGACATAAAGTTCTTGTTTCAAATAGTTATAAAAACTTCTTGAAAATGTCCTCTCAATGTGTCTACTCGCCTTGCTGCATACTGGTAACAAAATGTTACAGACTAGGACAAGAGCTAGAAGCACTCTTCGCACAATCTTCCAGAAAGTTCCTCACCTTGCTTCTGTTGCTGTTCGTTTGCAGCAGGCAGGAGCCCCTTGTTCATTCTGATCATTCACCTGTCTAAGAAAATCAGGCATAAAGCCAAAGCTTCCTGTTTGTTGAATGTGTCTCCTCAAAGCAGACCCATTCGCACCCTGAGAGCATAAATGAGGGGCATCAAAGCCACACCCACCAGCCAAACGGCTGCTTACTGGCCCCAGTGGGATGAGAACTAAGTGCAAGTTTTGTGTGTCTGAAATGGTGTCTGTTTTCTCACTGCAGAGCTTTCTGCTGTTAGGAAGGAATCCTGGTTTCTACACTTGGCTGCACGTAGGGACTATTACAATTTGCATATAAGATTTGTTATAAATATAGCATTATAAGAAGGGTGTGTGTGTATGTGTGTGTGTGTGTATTACAAGAATATCTTCACCGAGGCTTTCACTCCATTTCGCACATTTATTTTTCCAGTGAACAACAGCTTTTTTGATTAGGGAACTGCTTGGGATTGGAGAAAAGTCAACTGGGAGAGTAGGCCAAACAAAAGTTTGGAGTTGGATCCGTCTGGGTTTGGATAAAAGCTCTTCCCTGGACTGGCTGATTGGCTGTTCATTCGCCCACCCCACATCCCTTCATTTGGCAGGGCCCTCAGTGCTGTGTGTACAAAGTTGACCAAAACTGTCCCAATCCATAAGAAAATTGGAGTAAATCAGTTTTTTGAGGTGCCTCAAAGGACACAGAAAAGCAGTAGATGATGCAGTAGAAGGAAAAGTAGAAAAACAAGATGTTGCAGACAGTGAAATTCTGAAGGAAGTATGTGTTTCTAAATGGAAGGACTGCTCAGTGGGCTTATACGCTGCAGAGACCAAGTACAGGCGTATCTTGGAGACATTGTAGGTTTAGTTCCAGACCACTGCAATAAAGCGAATGTCACGATCCAGCAAGTCAAATGAATGTTTTGGTTTCCTAGGGCATATAAAACTTATGTTTGCACTTTACTGTAGTCTCTTAAGTATACAATAACACTATGTCTAAAAAAGCAGCATAATTTAATTTAAAAAAAATAACTTTGTTGCTAAAAAATGCTAACCACCATCTGAGCTTACAGCGAGTGGAGTGGTGATCACTGCTCACAGATCACCCTAACAGATACAGTAATATTATTGAAGTTTGAAATAAGATATGAAGTGAGCAAATGCTATTGGAAATAGACTTGCTCCAGACCTTCAATTTGTAAAAATCACAGAATCTGTAAGACACAATAAAGTGAAGAGCCATAAAAACAAGGCACGCCTGTAATGAAAGCTAAAAAGTGTGCCCTGGTTTCACAGTGTAGGAAGGTTCTGGTGGCTTGTACTTTCAGTGTGTCTATGGGGAGTGCGATGCAGTGCAGTGAGTACAGGAAGGAGCTGGGTGAGTAAGAGGACCAAGGGCAGATCCTGAAGATCACTAGAGAAGAGACAGGGTAGAAAAGAACTGGAAGAGGATCAGGGGGCCAAAGAGGTTGTCAGAGTTTGTTTTGCTTGCTTGCTTACTTGTTTGTGTTATTTTAAGATGGGAGTGACTTAAGCTTACTTAAATAACCATGGAAAGGTTTAGAGTAGAAGGGGAACTGAGCAATATTCTTGACTCCCCTGAGTAAGATTGGGACTGCCTGGATGAGCTTGCTGAAATGTACAATGTACAGTAATGAGCAGGAGTGAACCCCTAGGAGCACAGACACCTGGGTGGGTGCAGGGTGGTGCATGAGGGTCATGTGACACCCAAGCCTTAATTTGCTCAGAGGAAAAAATGGATACTACTTATCACGTAGAATCTGTCCTGCAGGTTGAGGCTTAGCACAGGACCTGCCATATGGGCTGGGCTCAGGGGATGGCTCATTCTTTCCCATTTGCCTCCATGCTGATCGAGGAGAGCACTTAGGCCCTCTCGCTTGGGGATCTAGAGGTTTGTGTAGGACACTCCCCTTACAACAGTGATTCAAGGCACTGTGTGACTGCAGCTGGCTCCTACATGGGGCAGAAGTTGGTCCTCGCATCAGGCACCTCAGGTTCTGGAGGCCAGCAGCGGGGGGTACATGGCCTCACTCCTCCTGGGAGGGCTTGCCTCCCCTGTACTGGAGCCTGGCTACTGACCCTCCCTTCCCCAGGCCCTCTACCTTACTCCTGACCTTTGCTGTTTCCTTGTGAGTTGCTGGGGCCCGCCCCAAACCCCCTGTCCACTGCCCTCATTTCCCTTCTTGACAGGCCCAGAGAGCCCAAGGCTTGAGTTCCCTGGAGGTCAAGACTTAAAGGAACTTGGGACTCAGATGAGTTTGGTCTCAAAGATCCTGGGGACTTAGGCCCTCTAGGCCACTGTGAACACAATGTCATTCAAATTGGGTGCTATGTACGCATTTGAAGACTTGATTGGATGTCTTGGGCTAGACTATCTAGTAGCAGAACCTGTCTGATGTACGTGGTTTATTGAGGGAGAAAGGGCATTAGGGATGCAGGATGGGAGTGGGGGAAGGAGTTAAGGATGTGGCCTCTGCTAGATTCTTGCTTTGCCTGATTCCATGAATTGAACCACAGGGCTGGCCCCTTGTGGAAGCAAGGGGACCAGCCAATATCTGTCTGTCTCTGGCTGCAGGGCTGGGCACAGAGGGCATGTGACATGTGGCCTCCCAAGCCAAGCTCCCATTCCACCAAGGGCAGTTCTCTAGAGAAGGGGGCAGCTGTGCACCTTTAGCTGCCTGTTCTCAGCAGCTGGGGGTGGGTGTGCTGCACTGGCCTGGGTGGTGGGACATCTGCTACCCTGGAAAACTTAGTTGCTTATTAAAGCTTCAGTTCCATAGACCAGTGGTTAAAAAAGAAAATCCATTAGTAAGATTGGGACTGCCTGGATGAGCTTGCTGAAATGTACAAGGTACAGTAATGAGCAGGAGTGAACCCCTAGGAGCACAGACTCCTGGGTGGGTGCAGGGTGGTGCATGAGGGTCACGTGACACCCGAGTCTTATGTTCACCACAAAGCTGGGATGCCACCTCAAGTGGTGGTAATGAGGTCTCTCACTTAAGCACAGGGACACTGGCCTTGACCATAAATCAACATGGATGAGCACTTATTTACCTGCCATCTTCTTCTCTCTGTGTGTTGGGATTTTTCTAGCTTTGGTTCCCAGAGGCCAGATCGGGGTCTGGCCATTTCGTTTTCCATCATCCTGTGTGAATCCACAGGTCTTCTTGGTTTCCATTCCCAGTGGGGCAGCAGGGAATGTCTGCCATCCCTTTCTGATGCTCTCAGTATCTAAGGATTATTAGTTATTGCCCTAATAATGGAAAAATCCAGATGCTCTGCTCCCGAAGCATGTGTGCGGCTAGGTTTGGTTTCCTGTTTCACCACATGCCATATGTCTTCAAGGCCATGTTTTCTCTCTGGTCACGTGTGCCCTAAGAACTGTCTGGACCTCTCAGCACTCCAAGTGGCCACCCTGGCCACATGACCCCAGTGTCAGTGCCCACAGGGCTCCCACATGTGCCCTTCCTAAGGAGCCTTTGCAGTTCCCTTGGCAGCTGACTCTTCTCCACTCACTGTCCTGGCCTCACATGGCCTCCAGCCCCTCTACCCTCAGCAGTCCTGTGGCCCCTGCCCCAGGTTCGGGGTCCTCCTGTCCTTGTGGGTGGGGCGGGAGAGCCAGCTGCCGGCAAGAGCAGTAGACAGACGACTGGGGAAGCAAGAGACCCACAGGAGCTTCCTAATGTGATTCGTCCTGCAGTGAGACAGGCTGAGAAAGCCTTTCAGACATTCCGCCCCAGCTCTATGGGTTTTGTTTGTACTTCTGGTTGTAGCATCAGGGAAGGGAGTGCTCCCAACTTCCACGGCAGCCTGCCAGCCCCACCACCTCTGAATCCTACAACAGATAGACAACCTTTCTTTGTCCCTATCCTGGTCTGCCTCAGCCATGGAAGCATGGCATGTTCCCCAGCCAGACACTGAGAAAAGAGCCGTTATAAACCAAATGCTCCATGCGTCTCTACCCTGGGAGCTGTCTTTTGGGGTTTTGTTCTGTTTTTTAGCAACGCTATTGAGGTTTAATTTGCATACAGTAAACTGCACCCCTCTAAAGTATAAAAGTTTCTGAGTTGTTACAGGGGTATGTGTGTGCATATGAAACCCCCACCACAATCACAATATACAACATTTCCACCCCCGAAGTCTCCTCGACAGAAGTTTTACACACTTTATATCATTTATTCTTCACATGTCTGGGAGCGGAAATGGCTAGCTCCAATTGACAGATGGGAAACCTGAGGTACAGAAAGGTTGCATCGCAGTGACTTGCTTGCACTGCACAGCCAGAAGGAAGCAGAGCCAGATGCAAAGCCAGCCATGCCTCATTCCAACACCTGTACTGTGTCTGGACGCTTCCTCTGGGACCTCCAAACCTCCAGGGGCACACAGCATGGGGCTGCAGCAGCTCCCTTGCAAACTGACCATTCCTCTTTTCTCTCATTTCTAAAGCCTGTTTTTTGTTTTTTGTTTTTCATTTTCTTACATTAACTTCTATTTCTATGTCTCCCCATTTTTAGACTTCACTTCCTTCAAAGCATGAACTTGAAACTGAATTTAGAATTTCCTTGTCAATATTGCCATATTTGTTCAGAGATCCATTGAACCAGTGGTTATTTCTGGCTTGTCTGGTTGTCTGTTTCAAAATTACTATTTTTAAAAGCTGTGCAGCCAAGACCAGAGGAAAAAAAGAAGGTAAGTGCAGGCTTCCAGAAATGTGACGATATGAAAAAGAGGAAAAGTGGTAGCTTTGGATTTTGACAATATGAAAAAGAGGATTCTGGGCTCCGGTCTTGTATACATCAGCCCCTCACCATTCACACCCTGGTGAACACAGGCCACACCGGCCCGCCTTCTCCTTTCCCTCCTGAGTTCCCTCTATCTGTGCTCTTCTGTTTTACTAAAGTAACAGTTAAATGTAAACACCCAGGGAGTGACCTGATTTTTGCCAAGAGAACCCGTGAAGTTTACATTTCCTGGACTCATGGGTCTCACTGAGAATGCCCCGGTCCTGTGAGCACAGGTTTCTGGGGAGCCTGGGGGAGGGGGCTGGGAGGCTGGCGGGCTGATTAAGGAGAGGGCAGACTCGGGAAAGCAGAGCGGAGGTGACAGAAATAACACCTCTTAGGCACAGAGCTGGGCTTTTCCTCACATGGGCAGAATTTAATATCTGGTTGAAATCCAGTGAAGAACAAGCTTCACTTACTGTTACTCATGAGGAGAAAAACAAGCTTGGAATACTTTTTCGGGGGTTGACGATTGGTAAACAGTTGGTGTCCTCATCGTCATTTGAAGTTTAGGGAAAATTGTGACACAGTGAGAACCTGCTGCTGAGCCAGGGCCTTGGCCTGCGGAAGTGGGGAGATGGGGAGCTTGGCTCGAGGCCCCCAGATGGTGTCTGGAGATGCTCCAGGCTCAGGAAGCTCTGGGGGCAGACCCTCATGATCCACACGCATACACACCCACACACGCCCATGCACGGGGCTTAGCCTGACCATAACGATCCAAGTCAGCATGGGCCTACCCACAGCCAGAGGAGCCTGACCTTTCCCAAACCCTCAGCCCTTGAATTATACCCTGGACTGGTGTTTCCTGCCTGATAAGGGGTAGGGGAGGAGAACATGGCTCATGGCCTGCTCATATTCCAGATGCCTTTTGATTTAATGACATATTGAAGCTTATGGATGAGTTATAGGGAAAAAAGAATTTAGCAGACATGAATTATGCCCAGTACTGGAACAAAGAGGTTCCCTACCATTCTCCTGCTGCTGTCACAAATCAAATAATGCCCTGGCTGAGGGTCTTCCCAGCTGAATCAAGCTTTATCAGAATGGGCTTCCACCACTCACTAATTCACTTATTTACCTTTTCAATCACTTGTTTATTCATTCAACAACATTTAAAGAGTGTCTACTACATGCCAGGTACCATGCTGTGTCCTGGGGATACAAAAGCAGAGGGGACATGTCTTGTTCTTGGAGTTCCTGGGCTGGGAGGAGCTGGGCTGTTCGGAGTGAGAGCAGGGTCATGGCCAGCCCAGATGCATGCTATCCCCCAAATGAGACCATTTAGGGTTTAAATCTCAAGCACCATTTAGGTCTACATCGGTCTACACCATCCATCTAAGAATCAGAAGTGTCTCTAAAATATCTTGAGCCAATCCCCATATCAGAAACACCTTTCATTGTTCCAGTGAGAGCCCATTTCTAATATTTATCATGGTATTTAATAGGTCACTAATTTCATCAACAGAAAGCCATTTCAGATATTCAGAGTGCTAATTAGCAAAGCAATGGTTTTTATCAAGATACAGATAATAAAAGTACTTGTAGCCACATCCAGAGAGTGTTCCCTGATGAGTGAGCTAACTATCCACTGTTAAGACTGTGACTTCTTAAATGGAATGTCAGCAGCAACTGGTTTACAGCTTAATATAAGTAATACATGCCTAATGTCATATAGTATATTCTTGAAATATTTCAAAGTACAAACAACCTAAGAAGAATGAATGCCTGCTGTCTTTATAATTGAGTGACATCCTAACAAAGTATAATACTGTTGAATTACATTTTTTTTTGCTGAAAGATCACAGTGTTCTTTTGTCTCTCCCTTTTGAATGCTGAGGTGACACTGTAGGCAAGTCTGATTTAATTTTTGTCCTTGTGTGTGACTTACATTTTCTGCCTGAATTATTGGCATTCAGTAGCCAAATTCTGTGTCAGTTTTTCCTGGGACATGCTGTGTATTGTGTTCTTTTGATTCTTCAAATTTTTATTCAAGAGTAACATAATGCAGAATGTTTCAAAAATCTAAAGTTGTAGAGGTCAGTGTATCATTATACCATAAATACAACCATGTAATCATTACCCAGGTCATCAAGAAGTTGATCATCCCCAGCAATCCCAAAACACTCCTAACGTTGCCTTCCAGTCACTACATCCCTGTGAATAACGACTATCTAGAATTCTGAAGCCATGAACTACATTTTCCCTGCTCAACCTCTTATTTCAGGGGAAGATAGGATAGGTACTCTTGTATGTTGCTTCGCTAGCCCCAACATCATGTGTGAGACACATCCAGATTGCTCTGAAGCTGTAGTTCATTCTTTTTCTTTGCTGTAGAGTATTCCATTCTACTATTGAGCATTTTTGTTGTTTCAGGTGTGGGACTTGAAACAACATTCTCATTCCAGTCTTTTGGTGTCCATGTTGCACACTTCTCTCTTTAGTATATTCCTTTAAATCCCTGAGTTAAATTGCTCAGGGCACGTATATATTTGACTTTAGTAGATAGTGCTAAACCATTTTTCAAAATGGTCGTACCAACTTACACTCCCACTAGCAGTGTGAGAGTTCCAGGAGCCTCATATGTCCTTACCAACAGTTGGTACTGTCAGTCTTCCTATTTTTTATAAGGTTATATTTCTTCATTTGAATTTCCCATATTTGTAATGATGTTGAGCACCTTACATATGTTTATTGGCTATTTGAGTATCTCATTTTTGAAATGCCCCTTTAATTCTCTTGCCCATTTTTTCTACTGGGCTGTCCATTTTTGTTTTCCAGGAGTTCTTTAAATTATTTTAGATACCAGAACTTTTGAGGTTATATATGTTACAAAAAATATCTCCTGCCAGGGTAAATTGCCTTTTCATTTTCTTCTTGGTATCTTTGATGAACAGAATTTTAGTGGAGACTAATTTATTAATCCTTTCCTTTTCTAAAAAAATTTTGGTAAAAAACATTTAACACAGGGCTTACTCTCTTACCCATTTTTAAGTGTTCAGTTCAGTGGTGTTAAATATATTCACATTGTTGTGAAGCTCTCCAGAATATTTTCATCTTGCAAACCTGGGACTTTATACCCATTAAACAGCAGTGGCCCATTTCCCCCTCCTCCCATGTGTACCTACATGCAACTCTCTGTGAATTTATTCTGTTTGAGCTTTGCAGCGACTCTTGAATATGTGCCTTCATGTTTTTCTGTTTCATAAAATTCTCAATCTCTTCTGTTCCTTGCAGTTTCTAATTTATTTTTCAGTTCTGTCATGTGTTACATTGATCCTCAACTTGATTCCCAAAGTTCAAAATCACCCTTTTCATAACGTTCTGTTATTTTATCACCTTGCCTTTGAGCTTTTGCTTTATTATACTCACTTTCTTATTAAGTTCTGTAGTGTGAAACAATTGTAAGGGATTCGTTCTGTCCCTTAAACTATTATTTCATCTAAGCTAGGTTCTTCGCCTTTTACATGCATCTCCCTTTCATCCAGAAGTGGGAATGGTAGCTGGAAGGGGACAACTCAGCTGAAGTGGTACGTATGTAGTTTTACTTTCATAAAAAGTAAACAAAAAACAAAAAACACTTCTCTGTTTTAAAATATCTGGGCTCTGCCTTCCCTTCAGGAATGCTGTTAAATGTCCTATATCAATGTTTACTTCACCTGTGCAATGCAAAGTCCTGGCATTTTGGATTCCATCAGGAAGAATCAGACTTGCTGGTTACTGATCTGTTTCCCTCGGCCCACTTGGCTTTTCTCTGTGATTTATTGACTCCCCAGGACAGTTTTTGAAGGGTGAGGGTGGGTTAGGAGCTGAACCATGCTGCCGTTCTGTACTCTATTCCAGAATCTTCTGCTTCTTCTCTTGGTAACTAGTTTTTTTAATTTGTTGCAATATATTATGCCCTTTTCCATGCATGGTCGTTGTTGGTAAAAGAAATTTTCTGTAACGTTTAGTATAGTTTCCTCATTTAAAAAAAATTCATGTTCAGCAAACCTCATTTTGTGTGTGTGTATGTGTGTGTGCATGTTTTTTAAATTTATCTTGGAGTTTCCTCATTTTTAATACGTATGGGGTGAGAAAATATGTGATGCTGTTTGAACTGGAGCACTTAGGTATCTCCAAGTGTGTGTATAATCCACCCTGATGAAAATGTGATTTTTGCATATGCCTTCAATGACAGACCCATGTGGCCTGGAATGTATGCAATGAGGTAGAAGATAAAGAAAGCAGAACGGGGCGGGGAAGCAATCAGAAGAAACAAGAACAATGAAGCATGTAGATGTGATAAGACTGGAAAATGGGGTGTGGGGAGAAGAGACCACAGAGGCTGTGAGGATGTGTCAAGGCAACAGACACTCCACAGCGCTGGGAGAGTTTGAGCACCCCTCGCTCACACTTCCGTTCAGCCGTTGGTTATTTGGGTAGACTTCTGTGTACCCACGGGCCAGCTCATCTTGGCCTCGGCTTGGCATCAGAAGGTGCTCGGGAAAGAGTGAGGGAGCCCTCCTGCTCGGCTGCCTACCTGCACGTGGGCCCCCTGCCGGCTTCCGCTATGGCAAAACTCTGCAAATGATGGTTCCTTTAGCTTATTTACACCCAACAGGCAATGAGCCACAACTGATGAACTGAAAGAAAATGAATGCGGTGTCAGAATTTAACCAGAAATGAATAAACCAGTTCCTAGAGTAAAACAGAATCATTTGTGGGCTCTTGACAGTTTGGTGACCTAGGGCTGCGATGGGGCCACAAAGGGACATTCCCTAGTAAAACAACGTGTGTGAGAGGCCTTCCGTCGCGGATCACGCGTGAGGTAACAGCCTGTGATTTCAGTGAGTGAGCGCTCCTTGAGGAAAAACGCGCTTGGAGAGGCCTGCTTCCTTCCTTTCCCCACTGTGAAAGGGACTGTGTTCCAGCTGAGAACACAGGCATATTCATCCTCACCAGCAGAACCTCTGGGAGACAACCGGCAAATGTATATTGTTTCACAAATATATTAATTTTTTCTGCGGTGCCATAAAATATGTTCTTTTAAAAAAATTAAAAAACGAATTGGATATGGCAGATTTGCAGCAGAAATGAACTGTCAGATGTGTGGAATGACACGTCTCTTCGTCAGGGCTAAATTTTGATGGAAAGGGATCAAAACTTCATGGTGATGAATCTGGAGGCATCCAAGTCAGGTGCCCTTTGAAACTGGTGGGCACGGGGGCCCCAAGGAGAGGCTGGGAAGAGAATGGACGTTCTCACAGGCCAGAGAACCTGGCTCGTTTGTTTGCTCACCAGCGTGTGAAGGGTGTGTGCGTGTGAGTGTGGGGGGGTGGTACACGCCCCACGTATGTCTGTGTATACAAGTAGTCCTTCAGTAAAGGCATCTTTCAGAGGGTCTTCAGGGTGTCATAGGAGACTATGGTTGCAAGTAATTCATGCCTCATCATTTGGAAATGAGCCCATAGTGCTCTTGTGTTGGGGCACTGTGCTCCTGGAAATGGATCTGAATTCTGAGCAGTTATAAGGCAGGCATCTGGACCATCTTGGGGTCTGAGTGACTGCAGATTTTCCTTCCTTTGCCTCCCAGGGCCATTTATTCCTTCAGGTATTCAAGAATACCTACCGTGGGTTGGGCTCTGTTCCACTCTGAAGCTGTAATGCCTCGGTCCCTGCCCTCAAACAGCTCCTTGCGAGTATACTAGTTAGCTTTTTCTGCACAATGGACCATCCCAAAAAACTTACTGGTTCAAAATAACAGTCATTTATTTGGCTCTAATGCTTTGTGTCAGCAGTTTGGGCTGGGCGTAGCTGGATCACTCTGGTCTTGGCTAGCTCATTCAGGTGAACGTGGTCAGCTCCAGGGGGTTTAGGATGGCCTCCACTGGGAGAGTTTGCCTCCCCTGCACATGGTCTCTCATCCTTCAGCTGGCGCTCCTGGGCTTGTTCACCTGGCAGCTAGCGGAGTTCTGAGAGAGAGCACAGAAGCATGCATGGCTTTCACTGTGTTCTGTGGGTCAAAGCTCGTGACAAGGCCAGCCCAGATTCCAGAGATGGAAAAAGGCATCACTCTCTGAGGGGAAGAGCTACACAATCATGTTGCAGAAGGACTTGATGCAGGGATGAGGAAATACACCAAATGGCCACTATCCCAGTTTCAGAGCCCACAGTGCACTGCATGACTCCTCCTTCCATCCAGACCTTGGTTCTGGGGCTCTGCACTTCGTGCTTTCACATTGCCAAGTAAAGCCAGGGAAAAACTGCTAAAAGTTGCTTCTTCCCACAGAGCCCTTCTGACACCAAATGGGGTTGGGGAGGTGCTTCCTCCAACCAACAACCAATTCTCCAAATCTCCAGCCACCAGCTGGGTGTCCTACAATTCAATTTAGTGCTAACATTAACCACCCAAATTGGTACAGACCCATCAGTTAAGGGCTCAGTCCCATGAGACTGTCCCCACTTCAGATACCAGTCACAAGTCCTGGGCCTGCTGTACTTCTGCCTGCCTATAAATTGGGATTTCTCACAGCACCCTCCTCAGGCTCACGAATTCGCTAGAATGGCCCACAGAACTCAGAAAAGCATTTTACTTACATTTACCAGTTTTAAAGTATACAGATGAACAACCAGGTGAAGATCTACACAGCGGGCAGTCTGGAAGAATCCAAAGCCCAGGAATTTCTGTCCCCATGAGGTTGGGGTGGGTCACCACCCTCCTGTCACACGGACATTCACCAGCCCAGAAGCTCTTCGAATCCTGTGGTGTAGGGAGTTTTATGGAATCATCATTGCCTAGGCATGGGTGATTAAATCATGGCCATTGGTGATTAGCTCAATCTCCAGCCCCTCTCCCCTGCCCAGAGGTCTGGACATGAGGCTGAAAATTTCAACCCTCTAATCAAGCAGTTGGTTCCTCTGGTATCCAGCCCCCATCCTGAATCTATCAAGGGCTGACCAGGAGTCATCTGATGAGCATAAACTCAGATATGGTTGAAAGGAGCTTGTTATAAGTAACAAAAGATGTTCCAAGGGCTTTAGGGGTTCTGTGCCAGGAACCAAGGGCAAAGACTGGATATATATTTCTTATTTGATCACTGTGTCATACGAAGCCTTTCTGTTTTAATGATTAAGTATGTCTTCCAATAGGACTTAACTTTGAAAGGCCAGTGGGCTGCTCTTTCCTGAGGATACAGCTTGAGACTTCCTGACCTGCTGCCCTTACATCCTGGTCTCCAAACCACAGGACCTCCTTCACTCACTCAGCTGGATTCAGAAGACTTCACCGCATAGTCTCAGGACTCAGAAATCTTATGAAGAGCAAATCAGTGTTTTTAAAAAAACATTTTTACTTAATTATAATATACATACCTATCCTAAGGGAACAGATCAATGAATTACCAGAAAATAAACACAGCCCCAACACAGGTCAAGAAGTAGAATGTTGCCGTACCCCCCAAACTCCAGCTGTGCCCAGACTCATCACCTCTTCCCTCCTGTCCATGTGTGACCACCATCCTGACTCTTCACATCATAGACTAGTTTGCCTTTTCTGAACCTTATGTAAGTAGAATCACACAGAGTGTGTTCTTTGTGTCTGGTTTCTTCTGCTCAACGTTATGGCGGCGAGATTCATCCGTGTCCTTGTTGGAAGCAGTGGTTGATTTGGTTAGACTGATGCAGATTCTCATTGTATGAATTTACTACCGTTTGTGTATCAGTGCTGCTGATGGTGGACGTTTGGATTGTTCCCAGGTGTGGATTATGAAGGTTCTTGTGCATGTCTCTTGGTGCCCAAGCGGGCATGTTCCTGTTGAGAATACATTGAGGAGGGGAATTGCTGCTGTGCCTGGAGCATGCATATGTCCAATTTCAGCAGCAGGGCCCCAAAACAGTTTTCCATAGTTGTTGTTCCACTTCACACCCCGCAACAGCGCTGCACACCCTTGTTGACACTAGGTACTGTCAGTCTGCGGAATTCTAGCCGTTCTGGCACCATGTAATGGTATCTCTTTATGGCTGCAATTAGCATTTCTCTATTACTAATAAGGGTAAGCATCTTTACATACATTTAATGACTATTTAGATATCTTTTTTTGTGATGTGCCAATTCAAGTATCTTGACAACTTTTCTAGGCTTTGTCTGCCTATTTATTATTGATTTGTAGGAATTCTTTAAAATACTGGATACGAACACTTTGGAGGTTATATGTGTTGCAAGTATCTTCCTGTCTGTGGCTTGCATTTCAACTCTTCATGGTGGCTTTTGATGAACAGAAGTTCTCAAATTTCACGTAACCCAATTATCCTTGTGCCAGCATCACAGTCTTAAAAAGCACTCCAGTTTCATAGTAAATCTTGAAATCTTAGAGCGGACATCCTCCAGCATTTTCCCTCTTTTCAAGATCACCTTGTCTATTCTTAGCCCTTTGTATTCCCACAAATTTGAGCATCAGCTTTTCAATATCTGAGGATTTTGTTGGGGTTGTAGTAAATCTATATACATTGCCTTGGACAGAATTGACAGCTGAACAATTCTGAGCCTTCCATTACACGATCATGATATATCCCTTCATTTATTTAGGTCGTCTTTAATTTTGCTCAGCAATATTTTGTACCATTCCCTGTAGAAATCTTCCACATCTTTTGTTAGCTTTATTCCTAGATGTGTGATGTTTTGAATGCTATGACAGACACCTTTTTCCATTTTTATTTTCTGTCTATTGCTGGTGTATAAGAAATACAGTTAATGTTTTATACTGACCATAGCCCCAGTGTCCTTGATAAACTCACATTAGTTGTAACCATTATATGTAGATCATCTGTGATACACAGCCATAGGCTCTGTGAAGGACAGTTTTATTTCATCTGTTCCAATCTTTGTGCATTTTCCTCCCTTTCTTTTGTCCTATACTGTGACCTTGGACCTAATGAGGTTTTCCCTCCTTTCCTTCCAGATGAGGCTGAGGCACATATTGACTATGAAGATAATTTCCCTGATGACAGATCTGTGTCATTTAGGGAGCGCATGGAGGATTCCCGGACAGAGGCAGAGGAAGACAGGGGTGAGGGAGAGGCCTCTGAGGACCGTCTGGTCTCCATTTCTGTGGGGAGAAAACACACAGCCCGAGATACAGTCTTTGTGCCAACGACGGGCTTGCCCAGCCCGGGGCACAGTGTCCCCACAGACCTGCCAGGGTCCCAAGTAAACCAGAAGTACTTGTTCTGGCTTTCTGCTGAGACTTTCCATGGGCCAGAATTGGAAAAGGACATGGATGATGACACCAAAAAGCAGTTTCCTTCTGGAGAAGAGCACGGTAGCCTCGTGCGGGCTTCAGGTGGACCTGAAGCCAAGGTGACCTATGGCAGCACGGATGACCCCTCGGGGCCATTTGTGGGCAGGAATGACAGCAAGGCAGGGGACCCAATGGTGAGCAGCAGCGATGAGTCCTGGTTAGATGGCTATCCTGTGACTGACAGGGCTTGGAGGAAGATAGAGGCAGAGGAAGCAGAAGAGGAGGAAGGTGAGGACAGGGGAGAGGGGTCAGTAGGGCTGGAAGAAAGTGTTCTCGTTACCCCCACTCAGCCCTTTCTTCTGGAAGTTAAGAAGCCCCGGAGTCCCACCCTCACACCAAGGGAGGACATGACCCATAGCTCAGTCCTTCCGTCTCAAACACTAGACATAGAAGCTTTGGCTCTCAGACCCATGAATGTGTCTGCCACTGAGAGTCCCAGCAAGGGGGCTGATGATTTGACCAGGTACCAGTCAACTGTTTCTTGGAGATTTGCCACAGAGAAGTCACCCATGGCCGCCCTACCCTATGATATCACCAGCTCTACCCTGGAGGCTGTGACACCTGCTCTCCAGGAGATGCCCGACCACATTTCCTCGACTGCCATGGCAGCCGCCCAGACACCAGTGGAAACCGTTGCTCCTGAGGTCCAGGAGGGCTTCCCATACCTGCTGTCTGAGGACTTCTTGGGACAGGAAGGCCCTGGCCCAGGTGCCCATGAGGAGCTCCTTCCAACCGTGGAGCCGTGTGTAGGGGATGCGTGTCCCCGCCTCAGCAGAGGCCCCATCATTGCCACCATTGCCACTGTGCTGTGCCTGCTGCTGCTCCTGGCGGGCGTGGGGGCGGCGTGGGGCTACCATAAGTGCCAGCACAAGAGCTCTGTGTACAAGCTGAACGCCGGCCCACGGCAGGCTCGGCACTACCACCAGCAGATTGAGATGGAGAGGGTCTAGCCACTTTTGGAGCGGGCTCTCCCAAAGCCACCTGGAGAAAAAATAAACCGCGCCTCCACATTGATCAACCCGACTACTCCTTGGGCATGAAGCAGGCGGAGCACGGCTCATCTTCCCCCGCCACCTCCCCCCCACGCCCCAGGTCTTTGTTTTGCAGGCTGAGAGGTGTCTCTCTGGAGGCACTTGGCCCAGCAGGAAGGCCTTGTCGGCTTTACACCAGCATCAGTATCTCCTCCCCCACCTACCCTGGAACATTCTGCGCTAATCCCAGACCTGTGCTCCTGCCCCAATTCCAACATAAGCTCAAAACGCACCTCTTGGTTCCTCATACCATGGTCTTCTTTTCCTTACTTAAGAAACTGACTGACTCCGTGACCTGGAATTTTTGAGAAAGGTGTGATAAACTGAGCATTTGCGAGCAGCGTTACTTAGGACACAGCTGTGGGGAGCGGGCTGTACAAGAACAACGGGTTTTTTCCTTTTCATGTTGTGATGTTGCTGGGGGCAAAGAGCCAAGAACCAGGACACCGTCCAGAAGCTCCGAGGTTTTTCTTTAATGGTTTGTTGGAACCGGAGAGACTTTACGACAGATATTGTGCTGGAGGAAGGTGAGCAGCGGCAGAGCACAGGTCCTCCTCTGCTCCATCCGTGCTGTGGGACAGCCCACCATTTTTTAAAAGAGAGGTTAGTTTTGTACTGGTCAGTAACATTTCTTCTCTGAAGTGGTGGCCCAGGTATCCATGACCAGTCTGTGCCTAGGAACGTCTTAGACTTTTTGCGAGGACTAACAAAAAACTTAGTTCTTGCTTTACTCTCTCAGAATTAATCATGTCTCTGAACTCCAGTAAAAGAGAGTGATGTGGGAGGAATAAAAGGTTTTAAGAGGGCCAAGGACAAGGCTACCAAGTATGGGGTCCTACTTGATGGAGAAACAGAGGAATTAAAAAGGAATACGAAATGAGCTGTGCCTATATCTGCTTTGTTGTGGCAATTGTGAGCTCTATGGAAATAGCCTGAGTCCGGGATGATTGAGATGGTATGAAATGGGCTGAGTCCAAGCTATCGAGCATCCCATTTCATACTGTCTCGGTCATCTTATGGTGGCTCAGCATGTATTGCTTATGACAGTGGTTCTCAAAGTGTGGTCCTCAGACCAGCAGTATGGACACCACCTGGGAACTTGCTGGAGGTGCAAATTCTCTGGTTCCACCTCATGGACTCACGAAGCAGCACCCAGGTGATTTCAATGCACACTCAAGGTTGAGAATCATGGGCTTTTGTGACAACGTAACATAATAGGTTTGTGATTATGTAAGATGTGAGCTTTGAGGCCAGCGGAAGCTCTAGAGGCGTGGAAAGCAGCATGTGAAGCTGCCGAAATGCCATCTCCAGTGGTCTCTTATGGATTGGCACAAACTGAATTCTTTATTTTTTCTAACAGGTATCACTTTCTTAGAAATAGTTTTCAGTGGTAAAAAAGTGATGGAGGCAATACATTTCTTTTGAGACACTCTAAGAGTCTTAGTGTTTTTGTGTGGCATAAGAGAGCTGATCTTTGAAAGTTGTTGGTGATATGTTACCTAAGGGAAAATTCTTGGAACATGTTTTCTACCCTGCCACCTCTTTCTGGTGCAAGCTTTGGAAAAATAATAGGCTAAGTAGCTATGAAGACAGTACAGCAAAATCAAATACCTTAGTCCCCCATCACTGGGTAAAACAAAGGTCTGAAGGTACCAAATAGAATATCTATACATCAGATGAAATCTAGAATAGGAATGAAGTGCTTTCTGCATGTAGCCAGAGCAAAACACAACAGAATAAAAGCCAGAGGCTGTATATACATATAAATTAGATTCTTCTCTAATCTGTTTCAAAATAACTTTTCTATTTTTTACTGTATGAAATAACCTTTGTCCCAACATTGGGATTATGTTATTCAGCTATTATTATGTAATAACCCAAGAACAGTGACTTAATACCAGCACAAAAATAGGTAATGTTAATACAAATGTATTAATAAGTTGATTACAAATACATTAATACAAGTAAGTGTATCATTTTATAGACATGGACTGCAAAATAAACCCAACACTTCAGTTTGATTTGTTGTCATCTAAATTAGTGTTATAGGATCTAAAAATGCATGTAGAAAGAGAATCATTAAAACATGGTAAATGATATGCCATTATGTATGCTTTGAGACTGGTAAACATTTAATGTTCATGGAAACTGTGGGGTGGAGGGGTGGTCATTAACACAAAGCTTCAGAGATATTTTAAGAAAATAATTATTTCCCCAAACAGTTGTTTAATGCATTGGGTTACAACACAATAATTTTATATTAAAAAAAAGATTCTCCAGTAATCTTGAAAATAATGTCTTTGCTACATCTAAGACCGCCCTCTCTAAGCCTACCTCCCAGCCATGTTGCTTCCTACAGCAGAATTCCCAGGTCTACCCTGCCTCTGCCCCCTCCCCACCTCCTTCCCCCTTCCTCACATCACCCAGAGGCCATACCCTTCACTACAGCAGAAAGCCTAGGCCCTCACTGCTCAAAGTTCATGGGGAGCTTGTTAGAAATGCAGAGTCTCAGGCCCTACCCCAGACCTGCTGACTCAGGCTCTGCTTTTAGCACGATGCCCAGATGAGGGGTAAGGAGTGTGCCCAGGTGAGGGGTGTTGTCTTGCCTGAGGGTTTCAGCCCCAGGCAAATTCACTATGGTTTCAGTGAGACTGAGAAATGACAGTGGAACAAATGTTCTTGAGGTAAAAGGATTTATACCTGGCTTTATTCTCACACCAAACACCAGAATCGTGTCTACATCCCACAGTCTGCAGGTCCATAATCCACCTCCATCTCTGCCTCAGGGCCTCTTCACCTCCACAGCCGTCTCAGTTTCTGTCCTCAGTGCTGCCGCCACTCCAGACTCTGCTCTCCTGCAGCCGTGCAGCCCAGAGCACTGGGCAGAGCTCTTTATATGAGTCAATAATAACGTATTGCCCACACGTGTGCAGTGGGCCAGCCAACCAGAGTCAGGTGAGAATCCTGGCCATAGGAACTTTCATTTTCTCTGCAGGTGAGCTTGGTGATGTGTGAGAAGCACCCGCCTAAGAGAACCAGAGCCGATCACTCCCCTTCTAGCTGACCGGATATGCAAAGGAACAAGTTCAAGAGGATTAGATGTAGGGACTAGTCACAGAAGTGTGGGCAGAGTTAGGAGAACCATCAGAGGATGGTGGGGGTCAGGAAGAGAAAAGGCACTAAGGGGCAAGGTCCAGCCTCTAGGAGGTCTCAGCCACGGCCCAGCTGAGGCCTGGAGGGGGCAGAGAGTTTTAGACCTGGGCCCCCCTTCTCGCCCAGCAGTCTCCTGCTGGCATGTCCCAGAATTCAGAGTGAGGGTGCCCCAGCAGTGGCAATGCTGGCTGGAGGGCTCAGGCCCCTGGGCCAAGGGCAGGGTGGGAAAGAGACCTGAGGAGGCAAGGGGAGATCCAGCTCAGAGATCAGCACCAACCCCATCTGCCGTCGGCCCCACTTCACTTCCGTGACCACCAGATCTCTTGCCTCCCGAGTCATCCAGTGCTGTGGACGCTGTTGGTGGCTGGCCAGATCCCCTGCTCCAGGCCAGTGACCCTATCCTCGGGCTGCCCTGAACGCTGGCTGCAAAAATGCTCAAAATGCACAAATGCACCCTGCCACATGGGAGTGCCCTGGCCAGGAACATCCTCTTTCCTGCGGCCTGGAATTAACAGATTCAGGCATACAGAGGGCCGGCCTCCCTGCCTCCAGGTGGGCCCACTGTGCAGTGTAATTCCTGCTCCAGAGCTCCTGTGGGGGTCAGGCTGAGGCTGGTCTCCAGGGAGGCCTCACCCTTGCTAGCTCCTTCCTGCTTCCCTCACCCCTACCCTGCAGAGCTCAACATCACTTACGCCCGGCTTTGCTCCGAGGGGCCCAGACCCAAGACATTCAAAACTTGTGAACTCATTCCCTGCATCTTCACTCTGTCTCCGTCTCCATCCAGAACTCTTGGGCTGACTTCAACGAAATCCCCATGTCCTCCACCTCCTAAAACAGCTGATGTTTTTGAACTCCTCATTCCACAAGCCCCTGCTGTGGCCCCAGTGGTCCCTCACTCTTTCCAGCTGCTTCCCTGAACCCTTTTCTCTTTCTCCTCACTCTGCAGCGACATGCATGGAGCATGGCAGCTTGTTGGCAGTCACGCCTTGAAGAGGTTTCTGGTCCTTGTTTGAAACAGTGAATATTTTTGTACTTGTCAAGACATTGGCAGCAAGGGACCAGCTCATCAGATCCAAAGCAAGCCCTGGATTCCAAACGTTTTCCCTAGCAGGGAGGTAGGATACTCTACCTTCTCAGCCCACTCACGGCTAGCAAAGACCCCTCAGTCCTGCTGTGTGCGATCCAAGAGTCCTCGGGGCCAGGGTTCTGCTTCACTAGATGAAGTCTGAAATCTCACAGACCTGAGGAAGCAAAGCTCATTACGGCAGGTGCCCTGGGGGTGGATTATGACTGACTGGGGCTGGTTCAGATGGCCACATCCAGTAGAAAAGAAAACAGTAGAGAATCAGCAAAATAAAACATTTAAGATTACCATTTTTTAAATCCTTGTTTCAATGATTCCCAAGTTCTAACTTCCCACAAGAGTGAGATCGTACATACTGCTCTAACCCAAGGAGAGGAGGCGGAAAAGACATTAACAATGTTTATAGTTTGGCCTACTGACCACCACCTTAAAGTAAGTGATAAACCTCTGGGATTGATCTTGTATCTCTTGGCCAAATTGCTTGATTCCATCCTATCCTTTTCTTGTAAAATGGGGCAGCAGCGTCTTACCCTATCAGCTCCCAGAGGAGAATGAGCCAACTCACTCATTCATTCAACAACCCTCCAAAGCCAGCTATTTGGGGCAGGCCAGCGATTGGTGCTGAGGTAGGGCCACTCCCGTGCCCACTGTACAGAGAGAAGAGCTGCACCGTGGCATCAATCTCAGGCGCTCCTGACTCTCATTTGGAGGTAGGAGCGGGTCAGTCAAGGCAAAGCTGGTCTATCAGGGTCTCTTTCCTCTCAAGGGAGATGCCACGGGACAGGGTGGGGCCCAGCCTTGCCCCTAGCTGCAGGCACAGGAAGTCCTATACACAAAATCTTTGGCTGAGGCTTATTTAAGGTTCCTTTCCTTCCCCCTGCCCCCCCTGCCTTGTATATAGTTTAAACTCTCCACACTAGGTCATTCAAGCCTGGAGTCACCAGAAAAAAGAAGTCACTGTTTGGAGGATGGCAGAAGATCAAGAGTTCAGACAGCTGCAATGAAGGATTGGTTGGGGGTTTTCTCAGGGCCTTGCAACAAACTGCGTTGCAGTTCCATGTGCAAACACTATTAAATGAGAATGTTTTCCCTGGCACCCCTCCAGCTCCTCCCCACAGTTTAAGTATTGATTTAAAAAAAAAAAGTTGAAGTAGCTTAGGTTTACAGCTCACATTTGAAACGTAAAAACACTATTTCCATAAATGTTGGCAGAAACCAGCCACTGTTTATTCCACCAGTAGTCATAATAAACCCTTTCCCACTGACAATCTAACAGATCATTTTGTGCTTGCGACTGAGTTTGCTTCAATACAATTTTTGTGCTCTTAAAATTCCCTTAGTAAGAACTCAGAAAAACAACATTTCCTAAGGCGGCCTCTGTGGTCAACATACCCTGCTGTTTTCCCAGAGGTGAGCATAGGTGAGTGGCAGTAATTACAAAATCTCAAAACTCAGAAAGATACTGGTATGTTGAATATGTTGGAATGGGAGGCATTTCAGTCACTCGGCCCCTTTTACACACCGGCACACGCCCTCAGTCCGTCACGGCTAATGTAAAGCCTGCAGGCTCAGATGGCCGAAGGGGTAGGATGGCAGACCCTTTCCAGCTGGTGCCCCCGCCTGGGCTGTCTGAGTGGACAGATGGCCAGACCCTGGGGGCTGGCAGCTGCTTGCTGGACCAGCCTGAGAAAACCAAACAGAACCACCTCTGGGTTGCAGGCAGGTGGGTCAGAGGGCAGGCAAGGCATCTGAGGCTGGGCCTGGAAACTCCCACAAAGCTTACAAATGTGTTTGTTTTTTCAAAAGACAGGCCAACTGACGCTGAACCCATGAGGTCTCAGGGCAGGAATCTCCTAGCCTCATCCAAGAGACGTGTCCAGGGAGGTGTCAGGGAGATGCCGGGCTGAGGTCACTGAGTGCAGCCTGCACACCGGGGGTTCATGGCAGGTTTGGAGGACTCGCCTCACCTTTTTGTGGTTGTCTAAAACTGGTTTCCCCTGAAGTAAAAAAAATTAGTGACTCAGTTCCACAGCCTCGGATCAAAGCAAAGTGCTGCAGTGCTAATCAGACTGTGCCCGGGGTTTCTTCTTCAAGGGACGTGGTAGGATGGGAGTGGAAGTGCTTTTCAATACCCCATGGGAAGAGCCAAGTTCAGAGTGAATGAGGCCCCGTCACAGCCACCCCCCCCCCCCCACCGCGTGGAACACCACCATCCACAAAAGCCCCCAGCGGACTCAGGAAGAGGAGCGAATGGAAGCCTGCAGGGCACGCAGAGATGGAGTGCGGGCAGTCCCGTGCTCTCTCATTTTCCTGCCCCACCAGAGGGGACGACTGCAGCCAGGAGCTGAGGGAAGCTGAGAGCTGCTGGTGTGCCGGTGCTCCCTCTCCTGGACTCGGGCCCGGGACGGGGTCCCCCTACTTCACAGTCCTGCAAACAGAAGTTTCTCTGGTGGAGAGGGAGGTGAGGGAAGGACGGGGAAGCAGCCCTCTGGGGAGCCATGCAGGACCTGACTCCTGGCTGGTTGGCCAGAAAAGGCTGCTTAGGGACACGTGCAGGCATGGGTGATGCCCTGGGACCCCAGCCCCACTGCCGTGCAGCCTCTGCTGCCCAGAGCGGGCGAGTTCAGCCAATTGCAGGTACAGGTGACTGTGTGGAGCTGAGCCCTGGCAGGAGCCCCTGGCAAACAGAGAGGAGGTGCTCTGGGGAGGAGGCCCAGCCAGGGCCTAAGGAAGCCTGGGAAAGATAAGCTAGTGCATCCCCATCACTCGCCAGGACCTAAAGCCCCCCAGCCTGTGAGTCTCCCTGTAGTCCTTTCCACGTTGCTGTGGGAAAGTCCCGGCGCCCAAAGCAGGGCCAGCCCCCACTGCCCCATCCTCAGAGGGTCCCAACTAGACTGTGGCCCACCGGAGGGGGACAAGGCAACAGCACAGATCCCAGAGCAGTGCACACTCCTGGTTCTCTCCCACCTCCTGGGTGACCCCTCTCAGTCCCTGGTGTCTCATTTCCTAGGACCCTATCCTTGGCCCCTCACCCTTGCTTCCCAATATACACATAGGATCTGTGACCCCATCCAGCCTTGGGGCTGTAAACACCACTTCCGTGCGGGTGGGCACTATGGGCCGGCCCAGGCCCACCCCGCCCCTCACTGTGCCTGGTGCTGGCCGGGCTCCTTCCCAGAGGACAGCCCTTGCTAACCAAGCTGTTCACCCTCGAAGGTACACCCTGCTTCTGTGACACTGCCCGGCGGGGGCCTTCCCAGGCTCCCCCATACGTACCCCCACCGTAAACCACATGCATCTGGATCCCTGTTCAGGCTCTGCTGAAGATCTGACCTGAGAAAATGCTCACTTTTTATTTCCGCCAACACCTCCCATCCCAACTTCAGACAGCCTGCCATCTTCCCCGCTTCAGTAAACGGCAATTCCGTGACATTCAGGCCAGAGACATTGAGGTCACCGTGACCTCCCTCTTTCTCTAACACTCCAAATCCAGTTCTGTCAGCAATCCTACTGGCACTGCTTTCAAATAAACCTACTGTCTGACCACCTCTCACCATGTCCATTGCTGCCATGCAGGTCCGAGCCAGCATTCCCTGTGCATGGAGTTTTGCACAGCCTCCCGTCTGGCACCCCTGCACCCAGCCTTGCTCATTTTCAGGCTTTGCACAACACAGCAGCTGGTGTGACTCCTGTGACACACGTTACTAAGGCACTCCTTTACTCAAACCTTCCAAAGGCTCCCACCTCACTCAGAGGAGAAGCCAAAGGCCTCCCACTGGCTGACAAGGTCCTAAGCCGTCTGTCCTCTCTCCCAGCGCCACATGCTTATGCCTCCCCAGCCTAATCTCCTTCCATTCTTCCCCTTACCACTCCTCTCCTTGGCCTCCTTGCTGTTCCTTGACCACAGCATGTTCTCACTGTAAAGCTTTGCATGTGCTGTTCCCTCTGCCTGGAATGCTTTTCCTTGAGACCTACTTCCCTAAGGTCTCAGCTCTGATGTCCCTTTCTTGGTGAGGCCTTCCCTGACCACCCTATTTAAAACTGCAGCCTCACCCCCTTAGCCCTTCTCTGCTTTAGTTTTCTCCATAGCAATTATCACCCTTGATACCTTCTGTGTATTTATTCTTGTTTATTTCTTGTCTGTATCTCCTTACAGAATGTAGGCTCCAGGAGGGCAGGGAATTTTTTCTGTTACTCTGTGCAATATCGCCAGTGCCCAGGTCAATGATTAGCACATAGTAGCTTCTCATTAAATATTTATTGAAAAAATGAATGAAACTAGACTCTCTGTTTTCTTCCATTTCCAACTCTAAGATGTATAACTGAGTACTGTCCTCAAATGGGATCAAGCACCATTGTAAGACTTCGGAAATGCAAAAGTGCTAGAAAAAGTCACATTTCTGTATTCCATGATATCTAACCAACTTCTTTCTCAATGGGTGCCAGAATGGTGCAGGGCAGGCCATGTGTAGTCCATCATGGGGTGTGGAGAAAGTTAGCCTTTGTCCTCCATCACCTTTCCTGGATCAGGGCACGGGGACAAGGGAGACTAAAATCTGGAGGAACAGAAAGGCCAAAGAAGGTTTTCACAATCATCACCTTTTAGGAGTATTTTTCTTATTTAAAAAATAATACTGATTTTCTTGAAAAGAAACAAAAAAAACTCTGGAAGACTGTCCTCCTAACCAAAATGGTAAGAAAGGCAGCATGAACATGGAGAAGGCGGGTGAGATGATGGGGAGGTGGGTGTGAACATGCGGTGACAGGTGTGAACACAGGGAAGGCAGGTGTGGTCGGGGGAAGGCTGGCTCACACCTTATATGTAGTGAGAAATGGGAGCTCCCCTTTTACTCCACAGAGTAAAGAAAAGGCCTTGAGGTGTCCACAACTTGGGCTATTGGGTAAAGAAACAAAGAATTTGTGCTTCCTGCACATCGAGGGGCGTCTCTAGCCGCTGTGGACTAGCCAGTCTCTCCCAGATCCAAGAGGTCATCCACGTACTCCACAACCTCTCCCTGAAAGAAACAACATGACACCTCTGGTAAGTGGGCTGCCTGACCTGAAAAATGCTGGTGAGCAGACACTGTTTCCGGGAGGCCACTGCTGACTGCCTGCGGGGGCTGGAGCAGCCTTTCTGCATTGCCCTTGGGCCCGGGACCTGACTTCCCCTGGGAACAGACCTGGCTTCCACGCCACCTGAACTTGGAGTCAAGTGCTCAGTAACCCCCACAGATGGCCTGTGTGAAGTGGGCAGTCCAGCCACCCTCTGAAAGGCCCTGTCAGTGCCCCCTTGTCCTGTACCCTCTCCCCCCAGTAGCGGTCATCTCCCAGGAACACTTCCTGCCTGTTCCCTTTCTGCCTGACTGCCAGACCACCAGCTTTCCAAGGACCAGAACCTGGGTGATACTTCTTCCCCAGAGCCTGGCCCAAGCAAGGTGTTCAGTGAGCCTGCTAAGGGAAGAACGGCTGGGGGCACACAGATACTGCTGCTGTGACGGGACAGTCACTCCATCTAAAATGGAGACTCCTGAACAGGGGGCCCCCTTGCCCACTGTCAATACAGGGAGACAGAAGTCTCCCTGCTCCCCACCTGTTCCCCCTACTGCAGTTAGTCTTAAGCCTCCACCTGAAACTGCCCAGTATACTTGCTGATTTCCTTCTATGCCTTGATTTCTCTCCACATCACACCTGGGCTACCCGCCAATGACGCCCACTCCCTTTACTGCAAAGCATGCAGGGACTCACCAAGGCCAGTGCCCGCAGGCAGGCCAGCCAGGCCAGGCCCGCTGATGCTGGGCACCCCCTGCTACAGCCTGGCCTCCCACACAGAGGTCACGACCCCAGGCCAGGAGCCTGTTGGCTCCTTTGGATATTTTAACACAGAGAGTCATTAAATCTCTCAGCATTTGGGCATAGATGAAATCTATAGAGTACATGAGACATGAAATGAGGTCTTATGATTTTTACCAAATACTTACTTACACCATATCAGGCCTGAGATTAGAGACTAAAGTTTCAGGAGTAGAAGACTACTTAAAAAAAAAAATGTTTTCAATTGCTTTCTGGACCGCAAAAAGAAAACACAATGTGGTAGAGGGGTTAGGTGTACAGCCTAACACCTGTTCCCAGAGTAACTATTTCCTGCTGTGTGGCTGCTGTGACCTGCGAATGATGGTATTATTTGCCTTCAGCTGACTACTAAGGGCCCACGGCAATATAGATGAAAGAAATACATCCCCCATACATATCGGGTGTAGTGAGGCTACGGGTGCCTCGCTCAGATCTACCTTCTGTGCAGTCCGCCCCCAGCCACTGGGAGTGCCCTTGTTAATGGCTGTTAGCTGCCCCGTATACACCAACCTCCCAGGGCTGTCAACACCAACAAGAGACTCAAGGGAGTGGCACAGAAGGCAGGAAGAGCCCTGTGGTACAACTCATGCTCCCCAGCTGCCTCGAAGCAGCTGAGCTTGACTCTTCTGAGACCACAGAATTGCACAGCTCCTTCCCCAGCCCTGCCCCTCACTTCTTTCCTACCTAAGAGCACTCCTTCAATAAATAACCCCAACAAGCTTCTTTTAGACATTCCCGAAGCACACAACCTTCAGAACCTGAAACATGAAGCATCTGTTTCAGCCTGCGTTCTAAACTGAAACTCTAATAGGCCTCTGCAAAATTTTCAACCAGTGTGCACACTTTCAGGTCCTTGTCCACACGTTTCAACCCCAGAAAGAAGATAAAGAAGAACACTGCAAATATCAGTAGCTAAGTTGTATTGATGCTTTGTGTCAAAGTAGTATTTTGTCCTTTGGAAATTTTAAAGATTAAACTAAGACTTTTATTGTATTGAAAAGAAACAAAAAACATTTTATTTCATGATTACTTGCTATAATTTGATATGTAGAAAATAGCTCATTCTTTAGAGATGGATCAATTATTTCACAATTCGAAAGCCTCAATTAATAAGCTAATTACTTCCAGGACTTTCAACAGAATCCTTTTATCTTGAAAGTGCCAAGTCGAAGAATTCTAGGAATTTTAAAACCTGGAATAAGCCCGGCATGTTCAATGCACAATCACTAATCAGCTGCGTGACTCTGAGCACATCACTCTACCTTTCCTGAATTTGTTTTCTCGTCTGTAACATGAGGGAGCTTTACTGAATCTCATAAAAGGTCTCTTCTTGTTCAGACAATGTATTATTTTTTTCTACGATACTGGTTTTTTTTACATCAAAAGTCTTCTGTGTTCATAGCCTTAGACCCAAGAATTCCATCCCTGGGAATTTATACTAAGGAAATGACCAGAGAAGAGGTAGCCGATTTAGTCACTGCTGCATTGCTTGTAAAAGCAAAAAGTTGGAAGCAACCTAAATGCCTATAAAAAGAGCTTTATTTTAAAAATTCATACCATGGAACATTAGTCATTAAAAAGTCATGTTTATAATGAACATTAACGAACAAGGTTAACAAAAACCACAAAATCATCTCAACAAATGCAGGAAAAAAGCATTTGACAAATTTCAACACCACTTCATGATAAAAACATTCAACAAATAGGAATAGAAGGGGAACTTCCTCAACCTGACAAGAGCACCTAAAAATACTACATAGCTAACAATATACTCAGTGCTGACACAGAATGGTTTCGTTCTAAGATTGGGAACAAGACAATGATGTCCACTCTCTCCATTTCTATTCAACATTGTCCTGAAGGTTTTAGCTAGGGCAATTAGCAAAAATAAATAAATAAAAGACATCCAGATTGGAAAAGAAGAAGTAAAACTACCTCTATTTGTGGATAACATGATCTTATATATAGAAACTCCTAAGGAATACACACAAAAAACTATTACAGCTAGTAAGTTCAACAGATTTGCAGGATTGCCATATCAATATACAAACATTGATTGTATTATTGTACACTAGCAGTGAACAACCAGAAAATAAAAATAAGAAAACAATCTTACTTGAAATAGCATCAAGCATAGCAAAACTTAAGAAAACACTGTTGAAGGAAATTAAAGACCTAAATAAATGGAAAGACATCCCATGTTCATGGATCATTAGACTTAATGTTGTTAAGATGTCAACACTATCTAAAGAAATCTTCAGATTCAGCATAATTCATATTAAAAAATCCCAGCTTCCTTTTGCAGAAATCAATAAGCTGATGCTTTAATTCATATGGAAATGCAAGGGTTCCAGAATAGGCAGAACAATCTAGAAAAAGAAGAATGAAGTTCAAAGACTCACACTTCCAATTTCAAGATGTAGTAAAAAGCAACAGTGTTCAAGACAGTGTGGCACTGGAGTAAGGATATAAATCTAGATTGGTGGAATAGAACTGAGAATCCAGAAGTAAACCCTCACATTTACAGTCAACTGATTTCCTATAAGGGTGCCAAGGCAATTCCATGGGAAAAGAAGGTCTGTTCAACAAATGGTGCTGGGACAACTGTATATCCACATCCAAAAGAATGAAGTTGGGCCCCTACTTCACATCATATGTAAAATTAACTTGAAATAGATTATAGGTCTAAATGTAAGTGTTAAACTTATAAAAATCTTAGGAAAAAATAGAATTAAGTTTTTGTGACCTTGGATTAGGCAATAGTTTCTTAGCTATGATACCAAAAACACAAGCAACAACAACAAAAAAATAGATAAATTGGATTTCATCAAAACTTAAAATTTTATGCTTTAAGACAGCATGAAGAAAATGAAAAGACAATCCATACATTGCAAGAAAACACTTGCAATTCATATGTCTGACAGGGGACTTATAACTACAACACATATAAAGAACTCTTACAATTCAACAATAAAAAGATAAATAACCCAATTAAAAAAGGCTAAAGGATTGGACTAGACAAAATATATCTCCAAAGAAGATATACAAGTAGCTAATAAGCCTACGAAAAGATGTTCAACATGACTAGACATGAGGGAAACAAACACCAAAACCACAATGAGATACCACTTCACACCCACTAGGATGGCTATGACAAAAAAGATGACACCATCAAGTGTTTACGGAGATACCGCAAACTGGAATTCTCCTACACTGCTGATGGGAATGCAAAATGGTGCAGCGCCTTTGGAAAACAATCTGGCAGTTCCTCCACAAGTTAACCACAGATTTACGACATAACTCAGCAGTTCCACTCTGAGGTATATACATCTGAGTATACTGAAAACTTCTGTCCAAACAAAATTTGTACGCAGATGTTAACAGCATCATTTTTCAAAACAGCCAAAAAATGGAAACAACTCAAATGTCAATCAACAGAGGAATTGATAAACAAAGACTGAATATCCATATAGTAGAATATTATTCAGCAATAAAAATGAATTTTACATGTAACATGATACATGTTAAGACATGGTTGAACCCTGAAAACACTATGCTCAGTGAAAGAACCCAGTCACAAAAAACTACACACCATTCCATCCCATTTACGTGAAATGCCCAGAACAGGGAAGTCCGTAGGGACAGAAAGTAGGTGAGGAGGTGCCAGGGGCTGAGGGTAGAGGTGGGAGAGAGGTGGGTGGCAGGCACAGAATGGAAAGTGACTAATAGGTTTGGGGTTTCTCTTTGGGGTGATGAAAGGCTCTTAGATAGTAGGGATGGATGTACCACTTTGTGAATATACTAAAACTATTAAACTCTATACTTTGGAAAGGAGAATTTTATGGTATGTGAATATTTCAGTAAAGCTAGTTCTAGAAAATCATAACAAGGAAAACCTTTCATATTACAATACTAAGTGGAAAAGCCACAATATATAATTACAGTTGAGCTGATAATGAACCAACATTGGAAAATGTATAGAAAGAAGTGGCATATATACCAAACGAGCAATAGTCACTTACCTCTGGATAATTAGAAACTCACTGGTCCCTCTTTTTCTAAATATATTTTTCTCCACTTTCCAAACCACAGCAGCCAACCTTGTTTGTGTCTGGCCAGCGGCCTCCTGTGATCTTACCTGAGGTTTGGCTTCAAGGGGTCACAACCTGACACATGATGATCTATCCTATTTTACTGATTTCTAGTTCATAAGCACTTCCATGTGCAACATAGTATTTCATTCTCCTGACCCCATGAGGTGGACATTGCTAATCCCATTTCATAGATAAAGAACTGAGGCTCAGGCAAGTTTAATGAATGTTAGTGATGGGTCCTTCCCATGCAAACATATATACACAGAAAACAAATTCCATGGCAAAGTCTTATTTAGAAGCATTCACTGAAAGCCAGGGCAGTGGAAAGAGCAGACCTGGAGGCTCGGGACCTTTGGGTCTGGCCGAGCAGCTCACAGAACCTTCCTGTCCCCTATGTTCTTCATCTATGAGGTGAGGAATCAGGCCAGAACAAGCTCCCTCCCAGCTCCAGTGGCAGGTGAGGACCCCGCTGTCTGAGAAAGCATGTTCCAGTTTGTCCCAAATCAAGTCTATGTACTCCCCCAATGCTGACTTTTCTGGGACTAGGCTGCCCCACCACAAAAGGACTGCCCCATGAGCAATGAAGTCTTTGTCACAAAAAACTCTGCCGAGTGAGGATCAGGAACATCAAGCAAACTCAGAGAATGAGAAAATGACGGACAGCAAAGATCTAATTTACAAAATAAATAAATAAATAATCTCATAGAAAAATCAGGATGGGGGGTGTTCCAAGTGTTTTCACAGTGCTGAATAATGAAAAATACCCTGTGTTTTTATAAAGCTAAGAAATGGTGGTTGGATGACTCCTGTGAGAGATTCCGGGAGCACCACTCCATACTCCCTACCCAGAAATGAGGTCTGCAACTTGAGTTTCCCACAAAGCCATTCTTCCCTGGGCCACCGCTCTGACGTCTATTAAAATGCTCACAGAAAGGGTATCGCTCAAGGTCCCGTTCCGTTTCTTATTTCAGGAACGACTTGGCCTTCCAGTGATTTTAGCTAAGATGTGAGTAACATTTTCTCTTAGCCAGACATCTGCTAAACATGACAACTTACCTCATCGTCATCCATGATATTTTCCTTAGCAAAGTCATACAGCTCTTTCTGGAGTGTGGTCACGTTAAAGAACTGAACGGCTTCCTGTTCAGACATGGAGAACAGTTTATATGACCAAACTTTTAATGTTACAACAGGGAGTCTGGGGAGTGGGGTATGGATTTCTTTGGGGGGATGACAAAAATGTTCAAAATTAGATAGTGGTCATGGCTACACAGCTCCAAGAATGTACTATACCCCGGTAAACTGTACACTTTCAAAGTGGGAATTTTATTGTGTATGGATTAGACCTCAATTTAAAAAAAGAATGGTCAACCCCAAGTGAATGAGAGAGTATGCACATGTATCAGCAATGGGGTGAGGTGTAAAGGAAAATGTATGTACGGCAAAGTGGGACAATGTATGGAAATCCTAATGAAAATAGAACTCAAGGGCAAAGATCAATCAGAAAAGATCCTTTGAAAGTAACGTATCTATGGAGTTCCCTGACAACACATGCAAAGCTGAGTTTGTCCATCAAGGGAATTAAATGATGGTTCATCCATAAGCAAGCCTACCAGGGAGCTGTTAAAAAAATAGTAATAAGTAGGTATGTGTGCACAACACGGAAAATGTTTGCAATGAATTGTTAGAAAGACAAAGCAAGCGGCAAAACAGTATGTAAAGTATGATCCTGCTTCTGCAAAAATAAACGCATGCCTGCTGTATGTATGAGTAACTGGATAGCTGTAAGGCACGGGGTAAACAGGAGTTACAAGATTAGGATGGAATTTCTCTAAGTAAAATATTTCCATAATGTTTGAACTCTGTAGTTTTTACTGATTTAGAAATCAAAATAAAGAAATGTTAAAAGACAAAAAACTACAGGGAAAAATGAGCCTCCCTTCATTTCTGAGATAACTTCCTTTAAGGTACAAAGCAATCTCCCGAAAGTGAGAGTAAAGGGGACAGAAACGCCATGCCTCATGCACTGGCCCTTACAGGTCTGGGCTGGAAATGCTCATCCAAGAGGCCCCACTTGTCCCTGTGGTACTGGTAATACACCAGGTTCTGCCGCATGACCTTGTCGTCATGGTCAAAGAGCAGGTAGCTGACTGCACAGGGGGCCGCATTCTTCAGGTCATTAGCTGAAGGCAGGGAGAAAAGATGAAGAGGAAATCAGAAAAATGGGCCCTGACATTCCTCTCATCAGCTGCCCTTCCTTGAAGCACAGCTTCTGAAAGCTAAAGGTCATGAACAAGCCCCTCTGCAACCCCTCCTCTGGAAAGGAAAACCAGTGACCAGTGGAAATCACCCTGGTGGGCAGGTCCTAGACTGGGTCCCAGTGGCAGCGTGGAAACCAGCTCTGAAACAGGGAGTTGCTTGTTAGGCATATGTCTTAGCAGAAATGCCTACCTGTGCTGGTGTCACATTCTTGGAGCCTGAGAAGGCAGGGTCTCCAGGCTGGGACTGTCCTGGGGCTGAGGGACGGATGGAGGGATGTACCTGGTCCCACCTGGATAGGACCACAATCCCAGATCCAGGCGGGCCCTCCCACAGCTAAACCAAACCTTAAAAAACCTCTGGGCCGGAAGAGGTTTGAAAAGCCCCTGGTACTGACATCTGGAGACTGGGGTTCCTACACCACCGTCCCTTCTTAGAGTTGCCCCACTTTCAGCATAGGGGTTGTGCAGGTAGTGGGACTTGTCAAGGGGGTTGGGTGCAAAGGGGGAGAGGTGATAAGCTACAGGCTCTTGGGTATTTATCCTGACACAGGACTCTCCAATTTACAACCCAGGAACCTACCTTTGCTAAAGCTCTGGCTGGCCTCAGTAACCAAAGCTTTGGCGTGGATAAATTGTGCCGCCCAGTGGCTGTTTCCTGTAATGACAACTTTAAAACCAGCGCTTTGGGGCACTTAACAGACCAGCTAAGCTGGGGAGAGGGTTCAAGTGTAGCACCTGCCCTCAAAAAGTTCAGTATGGTGGATAATCTAGAAAATGTCCAAAACAGGGCTGACTTCCAAGAAGCCAATTTCAAGAAGTAAATTTTACTCGTACTGCTTCCTATTAGCCTACAAAGTGAAGATTTCCTAGCAAGCAAAACTGGAGGTTTCGGTCCACTGGTGTTTAAAGCCTTTGCCAACCTTCTGATACACAGGGTAACTTCCAAAGCATGTTGAGGACTTCAGAGGACCAGTGGGCTGGAGCCTGGAGGTGCCCAGAAAACCCTGCTAACTTCCCAGTCACCTGGCTTTGTGCACACAGAACCCAGCCCTTCTCAGAGGGCTGGACCTGACGGACTCCCTCAAGTTCCAAAGTCCAACATGGGCCACCTCAGCCATGTGCCAGCACAGATATTCGCGAAAATGAAATAAAAACACCAGCTGATGTGTTCCTCCAAAAGATAATCTTTAAACCATGAACCCAAGAGGGGCAAAGTGTCAATAAAAGTTGAAGTTGGGTGACAGGCACACTAGAATTCACTATACCACCCTCTCCAATGTCTTTAAATTTCCAGAGTAAGTTTTTGAAAAACCCATGTACAGAATTTTTCATAACTCTCATTAAAACAGGGCCCTCCCAAGCACAAATGAATATAAGCAAATATTAATGGGGGGCAGGGGATGGGACAGGGTGGTCTGCTCTGGATGTCTCTCTGTACATCCTCAAGATGTTTGGTCTGCTGCAACAAGCCTGTTCTACAACCCTTCTTCAAAAAAACACTAACCAGTCACTTCTATTAAAAGAGAGGACTTTTCATATGCAAAAAATACTGCCCCATAAAAAACTGCACCTTCAACACTAAACTATTTCACCTAAAAGAATTTTAGAATTCCAATAGTTTGAATGCAATCAATACATAGTTGCTGGGGACCTACAGTGGGCTTCATGCTGTCTAATATAAGAAAGCGTGTTCACAGATTTATAGAACAAGATTCTCATGCTGTACTCCAAATAATCCTGTACCAAACAGCTGGTGCCTGGATGAGGGATAGAATGTTATCCTTGCCCTTTATGCAAGGGGACTCCTGGGAAGGACATCTGTCTTAAGACACACCTCTCCTTCCTTTTGACCTCAGAAATGTCCCAAAGGACAGGCATTTCTGGACATTTCACTGCATCCTTAGGTGAGGAGCAGACGGCTGCAAGATCAGGTTCACAGCTGAAAGGGGCACATTACCTTACTCAAGACCTGGTGCAGGGCCTTCTCAGGAACAATCCTCATTAGCAGCAAACAATTTAAAACGACCTATCTATGCTATATGTAAATATACATCTATATAGGAAAAGCAATTTTTTTCCCTTTTTAGCCCTTCAGCAGCAAGTCTTTCAGTGCGCAGTGGGTCCTCAAGGGACAGGAGGTGGGCTAAAAGGGCAGGTGGCTGTGGCAGCAGAGAGAAGCCAGCAAAGAATGAAATGGCCACAGTGGGGAAGGAGGGTTGTGAAAGCCAAGGTCACCATTCTCTCTTCCCAGGATATCCTTGAATCCTGAATTTGAAGGATGGCCTAGGGGAATCTCAGTGGAAACCTGCTCTTGGGCCCAGGCACTTCAACAGGAGGGCAGAGCAGTTCTTGCTCGGATCAGCCCCGATAATCTCCTGTGCTTGTCACTGAAGCGCCGAGGCGCACGCTGCTCAAAGGAGTGGCACTCAGCGGGTCAGCCACAGGGAAAGGACACGCCGAAAAGACAGGCTCTGAGCCTGAACTCTGAACAACTTTCTCTCTAGTCCTGCATTTCTCCCATCCGTCCACTTCGAATGTTCTGACTGATAAACTCCAACCTCAGACCCCCTGGAATGAAACTCTGCCAGAAAAGTAAGGCCAATAGTGGGGCTGAATGGCAATAATGATAAAAGGAGCAAATGCAAAGTTTGCTGTGTGCCAGGGTGGGAATACCCACGCAGCCCACGTCTGCCAACTCATTTAATCCTTGAGACAATCTTATGAGGTTAATACTGTTCCCTCTGCATTACAGAGGAGGAAACCAAGACACAGAGAAGTTAGTAAGTGATGAAGCTGGAATTTAAACCCAGGCAGTCCGGTTCCGGGGCCTGTGCCCCAAATCACCAGGCTGTGCTGTTCTGTGCAAAGCCCAGCACCAGGCTGCCAATGCATGATGAACTCTTTCAACAGCCATAGGTAAGGGTCATTACACCAATTTAAAATGGGGAAGCTGAGTCTTAGAAGGATTAAGTACCTTGCCCAAAATCTCAAAGAAAATTATTACTTACATTTGTAATAAGCGAACTGCAAATAATGATACATGGTAGCCACAAATTTCTCCACCGGGTAGCCTCCTATAACTGGGGTGAGGTTCTCTTCACACTGTATTTTGCATTGTAGAACTTCTATGTAGTGATCTGAGAGAACACACACATATTTTCAGAGCAGTGCATTCATTACTTCCTTTAGAGTGCTTTCACCCCCACCCTCAAAGGATAAAGGTAAAAGGTGAAAATGGTAAATGTAACATATTTTTAACACTGATGCTAAAAGGCTAAAGTCTCTAATATACAAAGTTCCTGAAAGTCAGTAAGAAGAAGCCAGTGGATGTTAACAGAAAACAAATTACAAAAAAGGCTAATAATCATTGTGAAAAGATGCTAAACCTCCTTTGTAATTAAGAAATACAATCCCACCTAAAATAGTTTAGACTGTTAAATTGGCAAAATCTTTTAAATTTGAAAACACCCAGTGTTAGGGAGAGAATGGAGAAATGGACACCCATATTCTGTTGGTAGAAGCAGAACAGGAGTAAATGTTTTGTTGGAGAGCCATCTGGCATAATGTACCAAAGGTTCTCATATCCTCTGACCCAGCAATCAGCTTTGGGAAATTTTGTTAGTCATAGCACTGTTTGTAACAGCAAATAAACTCAGAAATAACCTAAATGCCAGTCGATAGGATGGTGATTGACATATTACAGTGCCTACAAATAATAGAATCTATACAGACTTTAAAAGAGAATATGTGGACCAAAATATAACAGAGAGCGATGACAAAACTACATTTCCCAACCTCCCCTGAGGTGGGTGGGGACCATGTCTAGACCAGTGAAATGTGGACAGCAAAAACCCATGAATGCCACTTCCAGGACTGGGCCCTAAAAACCACCCACATGACCCTTGGTGCTTTTCTCCCTTCATGCAGCCAGAGGATGATACACATTTTCTTGGCAAGACTGTGGGGAATAAGGCACTCTCCTACATTTCTGGTAGGAATATAAAATGGCAACTTAAAATATTAAATAATTTACAGAGACTTTTACTCTTGGAACCTTCAATACCACATATGTTGACCTTGAAAACACATCTCCACCCTTAGCAAAAAAACAAAACACAAAGCCTGAATGAAATTCCCCATTGCAGCACTATATTCAAGAACAAAAGTTTGGAATAAACCAAATGTCCATCACACAGATGAACAAACAGTGGTACATCACCACACCCCCAACTTCTTAATGGAATACTTGGGAACAATCAAAAAGAATGACACACTCTCTGTGCAATAGACTTTAAATCAGTGAGTACATGGGCGTGGGGTGGAGGGGGAAGCAAACTGACCCAGTCTTGAAGTATCTCTACACAAATAATTTATTAATCTCACAAGATAGTAATATTGTGGGAAAACTCGAAAACACCTTAATCAATATTTAAAAATTAACATCACTAATAACGGGCAGACACCATGCACATCTGGATGAGATACCCTCTGAAGCACACTTCGGTAACTTCCAGCCCAAAATGCACAACCTGAAGGTAACTCTGAGGACATGTCATAGAAACCCAAATTGAGGAATATTCTACAAAGTAATTGGTCTGATTCTTAGAAAATATCAATGGCATAAGAAGACAAAGAAGTCCAAGAAACTATTCCAGATTGAAGAAATGACAATAGGAAACATGATCCCAGACTGGACTGTACCAGGAAAAATGTTGCCAGAAAGGACATTGTTGGTGGGCTCGTTGACAACATTGGAATGTGGCCTGTAGACTGGATAAAAGCATTGGATTAATATTAAGCTGCCTGGATTTAGTAACTCTCCTGTGGCTATGTAGAGAACATTATTGTGCCTAGGAAATATACTGAGGTTTGGGGTAAAAGGTCATGATGTATGCAACCTACTTTTAAATGGTTCTGAAATAATAATTATACACACACATACGGAGACAGTGACAAAGTAAGTATGGCACAATGTTAAAAATAAGCGAATCTGGGTAAGGACCATATTGAGTTCTTTGTATTATTCTTGCAACTTTTCTATAGGTTTGAAATTATTTAAAAATAAAAACTAAAAAATCCCTAAGCATCTGTCTGTCTGTCTACCTAGACACAGACAGATACAGGTACAGATATGTATCTTATAGATGAGATATATAGGTGGATAAAACATATACTTATATAAGACCTTATGTCATATCTATCTATATATATATATACACATATATAGATAAGACTGCAGTATATCAATCAAGTGATCTCTGCTTATTTTTGTAAAAAAAAACACCTTTTAAAGTATAAAGCAGAAGCTAATAAACACAGTACCTTTGGGGGTGGGCGGAATGGGTAGAAGAGATGGAAGGGAACAAGACTTCCTCCTAGCTACCTGTAACTCCTCACTTCCCTCCAGCCTAGGAAATGGTAAGTCAGCTCCTAGCAGCCCCTAGGTACTATTTTCCCCCTTGGGTTTCCCCTCTACCCACACTTCTGTAAATAACCCTTTTGTAGATAAATTCTTCTTGAACTTCCCTGATGCTTCATGTGCCCTCTATCGCCGGATCCTTACTATACAGATGAAGACTTATTTTTCATAGTATATCCTTTGGTGTCTTTCACAGGTTACACTATGTACGTATACTATCTATTCAAAAATAAAATAAAGTTTGAGATTAAGTACGATGTACCCCACAAGGTGAGACTGTTTTATTGGAGTTAAGAGGTAAGACTCTATAGTAAGACACCTGGGGGTAAATCCCTTCCCTGAAGACAGTAAGCACAGTTCTTAACCTCTTTGTGCCCCAGCTTTCCCAGCTGTAAAACGGGGAGAATGTCAATACCTTCCTCATAGGGTTGCAAATTGAGATAACACACATAAAGAGCATAGAACAGGGCCTGGTATCTAGTTAGAGCTTAATAAATGTTATCTTTTCTCATAACTATTTTTTATCTATAATCAAAACACTGCAGCTCTAAGCAAGCCCCAGGTTGGCACTCCTTTCTTTATTCTGAGTCGAGGGAATACTTCCTAGCACTGCAGGCAGGAAAGGAGGTTGGAAGGAATGACCTGTCACCCACAGATGCTGTGTGAGGTCCAGGCATGAGCCCCAGCCGCTGCAAACGTTACAAAGAGAGAGACAACCAGACATTCTGTGCCTCCTGCTAGGAGAACTCAGCACCAGTTTGGAAGTCCTCTTGCCCCCCTGCCCCCACTAAAAAACAAAAAACAAAAAAACAAAAAACCTGAGCCTGATCAAGCCTCTCCATCTACCTTCCAATTTATAAGAAATACAGACGACAGAGGACCACGGGTTCCTAATCAGCGAATCCGGATGGTGGGAATCTCTAAAGGGCAAATGACGCGTTTTTTTCAATAGTGAAGGAAGAAAAAAGTTACAGAGGAGGAACCTATAAAGTAAAAGAGATTTAAAAGATAACCACTTTGCTAGGACATGAATGAACCTTGAGAACACTATGCTCGGTGAAATAACCCAGTCACAAAAGGACAGATACTGAATAATTCCACTTATGAGCGGTACCTAGGGTAGTCAAATCCACAGAGTAGAAGAAGGGTGGAGGTCGGGGGCTGGAGAGAGGATGGGAGTTCACATTTCCTGAGTTCAGGGCTTCAGTTTGGGAGGATGAAAAGGTTCTGGAGATGGATAGAAAAGGTTCAGTGTGGACAGCTGCCCAACAAGGTTAATACACATCATGCCACAGGGTTGGGATGCATAAAGACAGTTAAAATAGTAACATTTTATGTTATGTATATGCTACCACAATAAAAATGTTAGGAAGAGAAACAAATGCAATGTGACAACCCTCTTTGGATCCTGATTCAAATAAACTGTAAACTAAATGTGTAACATTTCTGAGATGACTGAGACACTGGATAGCTGATGAAGATCAAAGAAATATTGTTAAAATTCTCTCAGGTGGAATACTTTGGTGGTTATGTTAAAAAAAATGAGTTCTTGTCTTTTAGAGATATATATACTGAAATATTATAAATAAAGGGATAGAGCATCTGAGATTGGCTTCAAAATAACATGAGGGTTAGCAGGTGAGAATCCGACAAGGCCCCTGTGGTGAGGTGCTAGCTGTGAAGCTGGGTTATGGGTACACGAGGGTCCATTATATTCTTCTCTTTATTTTTGGCATGTGTTTGAAATTTTCCACAATAAAAAGGCTTTGTTAAGAAAATATCAAGCTCCTCTGTGGAAAAAGAGATTCATGAACAAAAATGATAAAAGGCAAACCAAAACCCTGGGTTCAATAACTTAAAAGAGCTGCCATACCGCAGGATTTCCATGCGCCATTAGCCATTAAAGTATACGGTGGCGCTCCGAGCAGCAGACACGTTCCCAGACGTGTTTGACCGGGGCACCCTGTCTGTGAGGTGTGGTTCAAGGATCAATGCTCTCCAAACATTTTGGGAAATCTCTTCTTGGCCATTTCCCATTTTCTGGAGCGACAGTGCTCACTAAACGTTACACACCCTGGGGAGATCTGAGCTATCTCCGGGTAGAGTTTAAAATTTTCTCTCTTCATTCCTTCCCGTGTTTGCTAAACTTCCTATAATGAGCAGGCATTGTTTTATAATCAGGAAATTTTTCTGAAAGTCACTGTCAGGAGGACTTCTTAAAAGGTTCACTGTTCTCTCCATTCTACCTTTATGGTGCTGGAAAATTCCATGATCAAAGTTATCTCAGTCATGTGAGTCATGAGTTGCTCTTGGGCCCATTTTTATTTTTCCAAAAGCCTGTGGGGAATCTATAATTGGGAAGGGCTGGGCGGGAAGACCTCCTCTTGGGGCCTTGGACACTGTGCTCGGCTACTTCTCCAGAAGCCCCACCAAGGCTAAAGGCTGGTCTGTGTAAGTGTCAGATATTCACATTTAAGCTCAATAGTTCCTCAGGGGCCTCTCAAGTCACCCAGAAGAGAAGGCACGCTGATTCCACAGGGGGGCTGTCCCATTTCCAGCCAGTATATAACCCACTGCCAACCTGCTATGGAAAGGTAGAAATCCTTGAAGTCCTTGATCTCCCTGGAGCCCTCACAGGCTGCGAGACACTCGTAAAAGGCCTTAAAGAAGTCGGGAAGGGCCAGCTCCATGTCCGTGATGGCTGTCCTCCAGTTCTCACCGTTGTATGCCCGCACCGCGCGGATGAACAGGGTCTGGAAGGCACGCGGAAGCCCGTGAGGCTCCCAGACATGAAGGACAGACCCGCCCCCCAAAAGGAATCAGACCACCACACAGCTCCACTTGCATTAGTTCTGAAGAAACTATGCTGACTTTTAAGTATGAAGCCAAGCAGTGACTTACTTAGATCTTGCCTTCTCTACCCTGTGTACAATGGGACACTTAACTTTAACTCAAAAAGTAGCAGGAGTATGATAATAAAGTAAAATGCAAATCAAGGAAAAAGGAAAACTATAAAAACAGAAATCTGAGCAGTGGCCACCAGGGGACAGTGGATGGGACAAAGGCCTGTGACTACAAAGGGGCATGAAGGGACATTTTAGGGGAGACATTTTTCACTTTAAAAATTGAATTAAGGGAAAGGCTTAAGCTTGAAAGCAAATGTTGGACAGGTGCCCTCTAACGGTAAAGTATAAAATAGGAGGGCCATGCATCCACACTACTTAGTGGGGACGGTGGCTGTGTGCCAGACAGTGGGAATGTCAAGGAATTTCTGCTAATTGTTAACTGGACCAGATAAAATAGAAATAACTAGGGCTGAGGAAGCAGCTGGGTCTCACAAGAAATAAGTAAGAGATCTTGGATATGTTAGGCAGAAAGACAAGACATGACCAGGTGGTAGGGAGAATAGGGCCAGTGGAGCCCACTAAAAGGGACTCAAAGAGTTAACCAGATAAAACCAGAGAACCAGAAAGGACCCACAGAGTTAATGAGTTAATTTGTTGAAGTTTCAAAGGGCAGGAGTAACTTGGAATGTCCGGATATTCCCCAGGTAAAGTATTAGAGCTCAGTCCATGTCTTGATTTTCCCAGTTAGATCATGCCATTGTAAAATCAACTTAGCCTGCGAAAAAGGCCCAACTTATTCTTTAATTTAATCTGTATGCTGTTATTCCTCTTCTTCCAGTCCCTTAATCAGGTAGCTTTATAACCAGGACAGGAGATCGACCTATGAAATGTAAACCTATGTGTATAAAGAATGCTGAGATCCAGACCAACAGTCACTTAAATAACCCTGTTCTTAAGACAAAACTTCAAAGGAATTATATACCACCTGTATACATCACACCCATACTGACCCTTACCCAAAAGGCCCTATAAAACCCCAAATCCTAAACCCTTAAGCACACCTCCTCTCTGAGATTACCCACACTCCTCTTTCTTTAAGTGTGTCACTGTCTCTGTTCTACTCCAGATAAGAAGGGAAGGGCTACTAAGAGCTCTGACTTAGGCTTGCAAGTTCCCATTGCCTGGGTGACCCATACAGGACTGCAGCTGTACGATCATGCTTAGTAGCCTGCCTGAAAATCTCCTTTCTTTGCCTCTGGGAAGTTCTCAGAACGTAATCTCCCTCCATCCAGTGCTCTGTGGCTCCCCCAAATCCTGGGGTGGTAGGGGCTTAGTTCCCATGCCAGGCAGATTCAAGCAGACACTGGATGCCAGGTGACCCTGACTTTAGGAGTTGGCAAGAGATTTGCCCAATGCCAAGCAGGAGTTCAATGAGCTTCCCTTTCCTGCCTCTGTTTTTTCTTTGTCTCTGCTTGCTGCAAGGCAGCTGCCATTCCCTGCCACTCTCACTTTAATGAATTCCTTCCTTACCTTTCACTCTGACTTCCCTGCATCTCCAAACCGAATTCTTTCCCAACAGACATAGGCAAAACCCTGCTCACCTGGAGGAGCTAGGTAGGACAGGTTTTGAAAAAGCATGGGACTCGACTTGGAGTTCCTTTACCAGCTGCTCCAGAATGGGGGTATCTGAGGGCCATCCCTTGGCCTGGGATTTTTACCAAGCTGAAGGTGGCAGGTAGGGAAGGTGGGCCACTGCTCTGATTTCTCCCAAACCTCCTGGGCAGGCAGCATCCCCTGGAAACAAGACAGGCAGAGAATCGCAGGGGCCTCTCCTAGAGGCTGGGTAAATGAGCAGTGCTCCAGGCAGCTGGCTCTGTAGAAGCAGCAGGAAGAAAGCCAGAAGAGGAGGGATCCCCAGGGGGCACACAGGTGGGCAGCCCCACAGTACCCCGCAGGACTCCAAAGGGGAAAAGAGGGGTCTAGCTCTGCTCCCCAAACCCCACAAAAACAACAATGAAGAAAGTAAAAAGGCACAAATCCTTTTCATGGGAGAATGGAAAAGAAGCAAGCAGCAGACAAGAGACTTCAACAACTTTTGGAAAGACAGAAAACTAAATTGTCACAGGAGGGTCTGCAGGGGACATGAGCTACCACCTGTTGGCTCTTGCAGGCACCAGGGATCACAGATGGCTGGTGCAAGGCCTGCAATGGCAAGCCAGCCTACCCTGAACAGGGCTGTTAGAGCCCTAAGCTCCCTCCCAGCACTCACCTGCCCACCCCAGGGATCACACCTCTCAAAGTTACTCCTCACCAGAGATTGGTGACTGATTCTAGAGATTCTGTCTATAGGGCTGAGGGGTCAGGGATGAGGCAGAGCAGAGCTGGGGCCGAGGCATGGGGCTAAAGGCCTAGAAGCCGCAGGGTTCCCCTTCTTCTCCCCAGACTTGCTCCAGACACCAGCAGACAAGCATGGGTGCCCCAGCAGTCCTTCAGGAGGCTGGAGTGCTCGCTCTTCCCTGGAACACTGAAGGGCTGCCCAGTAAAGAGACTTCACATATTATGTTGGAGGGTCACCACCAGTGAATGAGTGGCTTACAATCTGGTCACACAGCAGGAAACCTTGTAGGCCGACTTGGGACCTCAGAGCTCCCTATGGATACTGTCAATACACCCCTGTTTTCAACCCTGCCTCCCTTCCTTAGTACCTGTGCCCCCAAGCACCTGAGCCTGACAGGCCCAGACCATAGGAAACCCTTGGCAGGGTTATTAGATTCTTCCTCTTGTGCTCACCAATTGTCTTCAGAACTCCCCTTTGCAGATGAACGGATTTCAGGAACCTCTAATCTGCAAGTCAGGCCTCCCGGCTCCTCGATTCCCCTTCCACCTTAGTATCTACAGTGTGTGTGTGTAAAAAGATATGTCTCCTAGTTTCACCAGAAATGTTAACTGACATTTCTATTTCTTGCATTCTTTTGTCATTTTGGGGTGATTTACAAGACATGTCTTTATTCCACCATCTTACTGCTGACTATGTATCTACCATGGAGCATTTAAAGGAAAGGTGGCTTCAAAAGCATCATGAAATGTAAAATCCCATTCTTAAATGGGCCAACTTGGTGCTCACAAGTCAATCATTTCTATTGTCCTAATATGCATCAACATCACCAAAGATCACTAGGGGGCCTGAGATGTCCCTAGCTGATCACTGAAATACACTTCTTTGGCAATTTACATCGTGATGAACCACTGTGTAGAAATCCAACTATACCTCATATGACTTGGTTTCCAAGTCTTTAATGTAGTCCTCAGCATCAGGTAAGCTCTTGTAATATGCCATGTTTCTCTTCATCATTTCGTCATCAGGATGCTTCAGTAGAAATGTGTGAGCAGCTGCGATGGCTTTTGGAAGATTATTTGCCTATGAACAAAAAAGATGAGAGCTACCCAATGGGTAATGAGTAGTGATTTTTGCAAAACAAGAATGTCTGTTCAGTCCTTCGGGTAACTTTTTGTTCCTTCACAGTGTGTCCAGCTCAGTGACGTCCAGGGCCCATCCCTGGACTCTTTTACCTTCCAGCTCCCATTGGGGGTGACCAATGAGGACGAGCCTGAAGGAAGCGAAGAAAGTAAGGCTGGGTAATTTGTCTCCTGGCTCCCTCCCAGCACATTCACCGCAGGCCACCATTGTCCCTTAACCAAAAGTCACAGCTCCCCACACAGTGGCTTCTCTGTATGCCCCCTCTCTCTCTCCAGGTTCTAGAAGTTGCTCTCTCCCTTGCCTTTCTTGGCCTATGGGTAGTCACACCCACTATTACTAGAACTTTCTAAATAACTGCCTTACTAAATGTTCCTCCAACTACCCAGTATGACAGTACCATGGGTTTTCCGCTGGAACCTTGACAAATAGAGTGATATTTTCCCACGTCTCTCATGGAACCTGCTGCTTCACCATTCTCGATGACCTCCATTGCCTCCTCACTTACTCATCCACTCACTTGGGAAATATTTGTTAAGAGCATCCTACATGTGAGGCACTTCTAAGAAGTAGGTACATAACAATGAGCAACACAGAAAAAAAAACACCTGCTGCATGTACCTACATCCACCTAAGTTTCCCTACCTCCTAGCAACCCTGATCAATTGCCTCTCTTCTATGTTACCCTGTGTTGTCTTTCTCAGAGCTCTGTAGTCTCAGCTAGTATGTGTCTGTCTCCCCCTCCAGACTATGATCCTTGACGGACCCAGCAGTGTCATTCATGTCTGTGTTCCTGGCACCTGGCACAGTTCCTGGGACATGGCAGGACACAGTGATCTGAACATGACATTATGACTATATAATATTTTCATAAAACGAATTGGCATTTCCCTCTCTTTTCCTCTTTCTCTTCTCCCCATTTAAGTGGTGGCCAGCTGATTCTGGGTTCACTGCCTCAAAGGAGGTAGCTGTCGGGTCAGAATGTAGAAATTACCCATATGACAGGAGTCCTGCACTCCTGAGAGAACTAAGCAGAAGTGAGGAGGTGAGGAATGGGGGAGGAAGCTGCAGGAAGAAGCTGACTGGCCTGGAGGAAAAAGAGAGATAGGGGATTTCCCAGGCCAGAACAAAGTTTCCCTTGGGGACTGCAGGAGCAGCCAGCTCTGCGGCCCTAGAGCTTCAGGTTTGGCCCCTTGTAGGCCAAGGGAGCAGAAGTCCTTGGAAGGAATGGCATGTTGTCGGGGGGCCTCAAGATGGCAGGCAAACAGGGGACTGTATACCTCCCTGTGTGGACACAGGACTAACAACCAGAGGACCCCCACCTTCATGTCGTGGCTCTAGCCACCCCTGGAATCATGGCACAACCCAGTGGGAGGAGGGGAGACACCCACACATGTACAGAGAGTCCTTCAGCCTATCCAGAGGGACACTCAGAGGTGGGAATCAGGGAGTCAGGTTTGGAGAGAGAAAACAAAGGGATATTTGGTACACTCTGGATTTCTGAAAATTAAAGGGTAGCACATATCTGTAAAGAATTGCCCCAGAATTGGAGCCAAGTCATTTGGGTGGCAATGAGGGCAGACTCCAGATACCGATGCTGGTATTTTAGAAATGGCAGCTAGTGGCCTTAAGTGGGACTGCCGTGGAAAGAGTCCTACAGAAAGTGTACACTCCTGGCTGAAAATGCTAGTCTGGCAGCTAGAAGGAAGGGAGATGGTATGAACACAGCCTTTTTAAAGCATTTGCCATTAGATTCTCTAATTCTCAGAGGAGCGCTTAGAGAGGGGCACAGGGCAGCAAGTGTATGGGAGGGGGCTGGCTCTGCTTCCACTCAGAGTTCAACAAAAAGTAGGACTTTACATAAAGTGCTGTGGCCCACCCTTTGCTCAGCCTATGGGGAGACGAGCATTTCATAGAGATGGTGGCCATGAAGAGAACCCACAGCTGATGAGGATCTAAGGTAGGCTGGTGACATGAAACCTAGTGTGAGCTTGAGGGGCACAGCCCCTCCTCTACATGATCACACACCCACACATCTCATTCTGACAACCCAAACTCACCATCATCATCCATGTGTTCAATTCAGGCATTTTTCCCTAATCACTGAAACAGAAGCCTGCAAATCAGAATGGCACCTCAGTTCTGGGACAGCAGGCAGCACCATCTACCTCCAACAGCTGGTGCCAGACGGCATGTATGTGCCTGTCACCAATCAGTCTCCCTACCCATAAACTGAGCTTGAAAATATAAACATCATTAAGGAAAAAAATAAGCCACACATCACCACCTAAAATGGATTTTTCAGTGATTTTTAGTTGAAGCGATTAAGTGACCATAAGTGACACCACTCTGGTTTATTAGTAAAATTCCTAACCTGGTACTGACCTATAAGAGATCTCAAAATACTAAGACAGATGGTATTTAACTGACTCTCACATGATTGTTACAAGACCTATAATAAGTTTTAAAGAGAAGCTATGACCATCTTAACCTTCCGGGATGCGATGATGAAGAAAACCTATGCCTTCTGATCATATTAAGCACAATGCTTTTTCCTTCCTCCCTGTATCACTTGTTTCAAATTCACTCATCTGTATATAAAATAAATCAGAGCTTCTATTTTACACGTTTAAAAGTAAAACATTCCCCCTTGATTATGTGGCTCAAATTTGGTTTAGACTCTGTTTGCCAAAAGCAATATAAGTAAGAGAGATAAACGAGTCATTTTTAACTTAAACAATAGTTTTTTAATGAGCTAGTCATCATTTTTTAATGTCCTGGAACTTTTTAATCTTACCCCTTAGTTCTATTTTAAAACTGTTTTTTGTTTTTGTTTTTTTATTTCCAGGACAAACATCCACCGAACTGACAGTATATAAACATGTAGCTAAGGATAGAAATCACCAGCTTTTCTCCTCTTTGGGGTTTTGTGCTATTTTATTGTTCTTACCAATGCAACATACACGTAGTTCTGTCAGCAGAAAATCTGGGAAATGTCTATGAGATCTTCGTAGTCATTAAAATAAATGTAATATATTCCCATAAAAATCCTTTTCAATTAGTTAAAGTAAAATCTGGGCTTGGAGAGAGCTTTCGGCAAAACCTAGTAAAGACCTGCCAACTGAAAGCCTTTTTATCCGGTAACAGGGAATTCAGCCCATTCTTCAAACTTATGGGTCCCCAGAGCAGGGGCTCAAAAGGTCGAGAACTGCAATTTGTGGCTATCCTTAGCCCGCCATCACAGACAGAACGGCAGCAGCCACAAAACGGAGGAAGACGGCTGTGCGGGGGGTTCTCCACGACAGACCCCGGGGAGCGCCCACAGCGGGTCGCAGCTCTGTC